>PYXC01000047.1:310000-610000 GCA_015244755.2 Tenualosa ilisha | reverse complement strand
AAAAAAAGATCATCTGGCTTCCAACACTAAATAGCAATATTGTAGAGGTGGCATACTTTGTGCTTTTGTGTTTTTTTGTTATTTGTTGTCTAAATGCATTTATGAATGAGAGGGGAAGTGTGCGTGACCTATCTGCATTTGTCTGTTGACAGATATTCTTTAGACAAACCAGAGTGTAAGTGAGTCTATTTATAGGACAGCCTTTGGATGAGTCTAGCAGTGGAAGTTACCACACAGCGTCAATGCGTGATGATGCAAGAAACAGGTCTTCCAGTAGTGATATAACACTATTGAAGCTGCTCTAAACTACATATTTTGTTAAAGACTCCCTCCCATTATGTGCTTTACTATTTCTTTTCATTGATATATTCTAGGTTTCCACAGCTATCCCTACTTACAGCACCGATATATATAAATACTGTCAAAAATGAGGAGTTGCTAACGTGTTGTTTTGATAACTTGCTTTTTTTATAAATTCTGTTGTTTGCTTATTTTTAATCTTTTGTGTACTCATTTCTGTCGACAAGGCATGTGAGATGGTTATTTGTTGGACATGTGTGTGCGGTGTTCTTGTCCTTGTTGTCAGAGAAACAAAAGTAGGTCACGCTACAAGTCAGCAAACAAGATGAATCAGGACACTGGGCACGTAGTCCAGCACTGTGTACAGCAGCATGTAGTGTGCTCACATCATAAAGCACATGCTTTTTTTACATCATTTCTAAATACAAACAAATAAATACCTCACATTTTATAGATGTTTAAGTGTAATAGTATTTCAGTATGGAGTTTTCTTTTCAAGACACGTTATCATTTCTAATTCTCTCTCTCTCTCACTTTCTCTCTCTCTCTCTCTCTCTCTCTCTCTCTCTCCATGTCTCTGTCTCTCTACCCCTCTTGCACAGACGGACATCATGCACCAGAGTGTGTTTGAAATAGTTCACACAGAGGACCAACAGGAGCTCAGGCGAAACCTTCACTGGGCCCTGAACCCTCCTGCTCCGACTGCCTACCCCACACCTCAGCAGTCTCCCTCTGGTGAGCAAGCCCTAAACCAGAGACCACTGTTCTGGGAATATCATGCTAAAAGGTTAAAAGGTCACTGTTAGCAATTCGAAGGAATGCAAATTTAAGTGAACAATATAAATACAAAGAGAAAATGAATTAATGAAAACAGCAACTGTCAGTAAAAAGTATTGCGCTGAACAGCGATAATGGGTAAAAACAACTAAACACAACTAGAAATGACAATAGATGCATAGGCTTCTGCTCCTCACAATTTCTAACAGTGGTTGAGAGGTTGCCCCAATTGCTGGCTAAGCCTCGTCACATGGCATGTTTAAAGTGGTGATGAGCCACTGGGCTAATTACATAAGTGTATTTCTGCAGCAGGGAGCTTCTCAGGTCAGCCTCTGAAGAGAGCAGCACACCAGTGCAGGGCATAGCACAGCCCAGCACTCCTACGCCGCAAATCTGCAGCTGGGGTGCTAGCTCGTGAGGCAGCCTGAATGGAATATGAGGAGGAGGAAAGTGGGGGAAGGGGGTGGGGGGGTTTTAAGAGTACGGCTCTAGCAGTGGAGGGTTTTTTTTTTTTTTGTCAGGCAAACACTCATCTTGCGTGGTTAGGGCTGATGTGGTGGGACACACCGACACAAATGCTTGAAATGTTCATGACGTGAACCCCCCCCCCAAACCCACACCCCCACCCTCTCTTGGTCTACAGATGGTGAACGAGGCGACAACTCATTGGTCAGGCCCCCCTGCAATCCGGAGCAGCTGCCCCCAGAGAATTCATCGTTCCTTGAAAGGAGCTTTGTGTGTCGCTTCCGATGTCTCCTGGACAATTCCTCTGGTTTCTTAGTGAGTGATGGCTAATGTACACAAACTCTGCATTAAAACATAACCTCAAACATGCAAAAACACTCACACACACACATACACACAAGTACACACACATGCAAACACATACACTGTGTGCTCATGTTTGTGTGCAGTAGTAGTGTTCAGCATACACACACTCCGCATAGCCCACAAAAGATGTCCACCCTTTCAAAGACCAGTACAAAGAGACTAGTAAAAGATGTATAAATTCAGTGCATCTGACTGCAACACATGCACTCCTGTTCACTCCCCCAGGCCCTTAATCTTCAGGGAAGACTCAAATTCCTGCACGGGCAGAGCCAGCCAGGCCCTAATGGGGTTAAGGCCCCACCGGAGCTGGCCCTGTTTGCCATCGCTACGCCCCTGCAGTCTCCCTCCATCCTGGAGATTCGCACCAAGAACATGATCTTCCGAACCAAGCACAAACTGGACTTTACCCCCATGGCTTGTGATGCAAAGTAAGCCTCTATAGTCTGTGCTGCAGCAGTTTGAAACACCACACCACTAAGATGGAGGGGGTTATGTGTTGCCCTCGCTGTTTATACTGAGAAATAGCTAGCTGGCTGATGTTGTTGCTACTGTGGCGTTTATGTAAGCACGTTGTCATGTTTGTGTTTCCTGCAACTTAATATTTTTGTCTCTTTTACCGGTCTCCAGGGGAAAGATTGTTTTGGGCTACACTGAAGCAGAGCTTCGGGTCCGCGGGTCGGGCTATCAGTTCATCCATGCAGCAGACATGCTTTACTGTGCAGAGAACCATGTCCGCAGTAAGTGCAGCTCCCATGGTCCTTATGACCACAGTGCCTGTTGAAGTGTGTGTGTGTGTGTGTGTGTGTGTGTTTCCCTTGTGTATGTGTGTGTGTGTGTGTGTGTGTGTGTGCCATGTGATGATTGAAAGCTCACCAAGACAAAGATTAGAAGTTTGTTTCACTATAGCACACTTGCATTCAGATAATGACCAACATTGTCCCATTATTAAGGGAGTTTGAGATAAGGCCTGGTCTTGTTTTGCGCCCTCAGAAAGGTCATTATGATTTGTGTCAGCAGAGTCGGCAAGCACTGCCCACAGCATTCGGTAGGCTTTTCCGAAATAATCCCTCTGGATTATGCGACAGATTGAGTAAAGCTGCAGAGTAGCTGGAGGATAGACTTAGGGCTCTCTTACGCCCTGTCAGTCGACTCTGTTGTTATCTACAGATAAATTCCCACTGAGGAATCAGACTCAATAGCAAGGTCACCACACTGATGAAACTCCTGACTTGCCAGCCCACTGATGAGAAATGACATGACATAGCATCATAGCCTAAAAATACCTGTTGTGCAGTAATAAGATTTTTATTTTGTTTATTCATTTGAAACTAGTGTAATCAATGAAGTAAAATATAAAGTTATGAAAGTGTTTTTGTTGTGTTGCACATTCGCAATGAAATGCAGCATCTAACTTCAATAGTAGTGATTCCATCTGATTATAACTAATACTAACAGAAATGTTTTTAACCCATGTCAACACCAAATCACCTGTAAACCTGCACATTTGGCCAGTGTTTTTGGATGCACTCAGGTCTTGCATTGTGCTTGCAGTGATGAAGACTGGTGAGAGTGGGCTGACGGTGTTTCGACTTCTCACCAAGGACAACCGCTGGAAGTGGGTCCAGGCAAACGCCCGCCTAGTGTACAAGAACGGCAGGCCTGATTACATCATCGCCACCCAGAGACCGCTACTGTGAGTGATCACCCATTCCTGCCCTACTATTACCAGCATGCAGGCTATGTCTTTGCTTTTGGGAGGATACAGAATATTGAACATACAGATATATCAGATGAAACTGAACGGAACTATATCCTCTATATCATCTTAAAATAATATTACCAGATTAGGTTTCATTGCCAATGGAGAATGATTGTTTTTTTATAGCGCCAGCACTTTTCTAGTACATTTTGTGTTTTAAAGTTTGTAACATTTTACTTTAGCACTGAAATACTTATTTATGTAGTAATGTGCTGTAATATACTGTTTGTGTATTGAATTCTCATTTCTCATGATCTGATTCTCTGCAGGGAGGAAGAGGGAGGTGAGCACCTGCAGAAGCGGTCACTGCATCTCCCCTTCACATTCACCACGGGCGAGGCCCTGCTCTACCACAGCACCCACCCCATCCCCGGCTTCGGTGCCAGTCAGCCGGGCAGCAGCGAGGGCAGCAGTGGTGGCACCAAGGCCAAGAAGGGGAAGGCCAACAAGGAGCCCAAAGACGAGCTGGACCCCGGCTCCCTGCTGGGGGCCATGATGAGCCAGGACGAGTCAGTGTACCTCAGCCAGCCAGCTGCCGAGCCCAAGGTGTCCGTGCTCCAGAGCCACCTACTCGGCGAGCTGAGGGCTCAACAGCAGCGGCTGGTCGAGAGCACCGCAGCGACGTCCCAGTGCCCTGAGGTGTTTGAATGCTGGGAGGAGATGATGAATGGAGTGGGCACATCCGCGCTGGCGCTCCCCGAGAACGGGAAGAGCTTCGATCCGCTCCTGGCCACACTAGATTCGTTGTCGCTAGCCGGAGGTGGGGATGGCTCTGGTGAGGGACACGGGGAGGGGAGCAAGGAACACTGCTCCAATGGGGAGCTGTTCAGCGCCCTGGAGGGCTTGGGGCTAAGCGCTGAGGACCTGGAGTTGCTGCTGCTGGATGAGCGGATGATCCAGGTGGAGGTGGACCCCGAGCACGTGCCCACTCTCGACGACCTGCTCACCAGCGACGAGATCCTCTCCTACATCCACGACTCGCTGGAGCACCGGGGAGAGCAAGCCGAGGGGCCGTTGCCCCCCACCGCCTTACAGCAGCATCAGCAGCAGCAGCGCCAGCCGCAACAGCACCAGCAGCACCAGCAGCTCCCGGCTCTGCCGATGGTCACAACGACCCAGGTGCCTGTGTCTTGCGCTGCTATCGCCGTCAGCGCGAGCACCCAGTACGTCACTTCGCGGCCGCCCGTCGGTCAGCCTCCCATCCTCACGCTCTCCCAGCAGATGCAGCAGCATCTGACTTTGAAACAACCCCCGACGTCCACTTTTGACTCGTGGGGACAGCAGTGCTCCGGTTCCGGTGCGGTCGGGAGCAAAGGCCTGGAGCACACGCTGGAAAGACACTCAGTGTCCAACGGATACTGCTCAGCACAGCACGAGCTGCCTGCCACGACTAATCTGAACCCTCAGTCTGAACTCCACCAGACATTTTTGCTCAACCACAAGACCTCACAGCTGCAGGGTGGTGGCTGTCAGCCTCTCCACTTCCAGCAGCACCCTTTGCAACTGCAGCAACAGCACACCCAGCACAACCAATTCCCTCAGCTTCAACCTCAGTGCCACAACAGCAACCATAAGGACAACACTGTTAGCGGACTACAGACACCGTTTAAAACAGACCCTTTTACCACCAAAGACCCCTGGACGGGTTTCAGCCAGAGCAGCCAAGGGGAGACGCTAGACCCGGGCCCTTGTCTCTATAACGGACCTGTCCCCTCAGCCTGTACCACGGACTCCTGTATGGATTACTGCATGGTGAATGTCCCTGTCACGAATGGAGAAATAGTGAGAGGGAATGGGATTCACCCGAGTGCAATGAATTCGATTTCGTCATACCAGATGGTAAATTCGAAGGGCCAGGAGCAACTAGCACAGGTTTTGTCCAGCATCTCAAATCAGATCCTGGGGACAGGGCAACCTTGCAGACAACTGTCCTCCTTGGAGCCCTGTGGGCTGTTTACCTCAGAGCTTACTCCACTTCCAGCACAGCACAAGGTAGGAAACATCTATCACTCAAATGCTTTATGTTTTTCATTTTTATTATTTTGCACAGCTTTTGATGAAAGAACAAATGACTGCATGTTGTATCTTGATCATGGATTTTTAGGGGGAATGGCAATGGACAGAAAAATATACAAGATGGTTTAAGACTCCCAAACAGCAGGGTTTCCTCAACAGCAGTAGTCATTTATTGAAACAAACAAATCACTCATTGTGCAGAATTTTGTTATCGCATGGCTCAGTGCTTTCCTTCAGACAAAGCCTGCCATGTCTACTTTGGGTGCTGCTTAAAGAAAAAAATATATATATAAATAATATATATAATAATATATATATATATACATTATATAGAGCAATGAATTTATGATATATTACTGTTTTGCCATATATCTGGTGCATTACTTAGATGGACTCAGTGAACTCATGACTATGGGACAGATTTGAAGGATAGCATGACTTCAGGCTATGGAGAAAGACTTGAGTCATATTTGGAGCCCCAATTTTCAGGGATCTGAATGGAAGCGAAAGAGACTGCAGCAGAAGCCCAGGCCTTTCATGCTCGCAGTCTTTTTTTTGTATGCACTCTTCCCATCTTTTCCCTTTGCTCTGTTTGTTTTTGTTCAGGGTCAGTGGTCTAAAGTGAGAGGGGGAAAAAACAACAGAGCTCAGCTGGGATGCCAAGCACGTATTCTCCTCTCCCACTGACCTCAAAAACTGAGTTCAACTATCCATTGCCTTATAAACGAGAGAGAGAGAGAGAGAGAGAGTTACAGTGTGCAAATGGAAGGGGGGGGGTATATTTTTTGATAGGTTATTCATTTATGAGGAAAAAGTAACCTTTCAGCTTTCTGTCCTTATACATCAACTGAGCAGCAGAACTGCCCTCCTGACAAATAATTTTATTACCCTTTATTATTTGGCCAGTACTTTCAAAATGTTTCTATGTTGATTTACAGTGTGTGATAATCCAACATCAGATGTCTGTCATTTCTGTTTCTGTATAGTTGAAGCAAAGGTCCTGAAAGGTCTTGAAATAGATATTTGAAACAGCAATTTATGTTTCAAACAGTACCTTTGCTAAACAGAAGCTAAAAAGGAAGCTTGAATTCTGTTGCCAACATCTTGGCCCCATTGCCACAGCCCTGTCTCGTGTGCACCACCATGTGGTTTGAAACAGAAAAACAGCCTTCTTTGAAGAACATTAGGGATTTCTTGCTATTTCACAACTATGTTGCTCATTGGTGTCTGTTTAGTTGCAGAACGGCTGCCTACCCAGTGCCACCCATCCAGGAGACGGCTCACCACCCACTGGGAACGGACTGACAGTGCCCAATGGCATGACCGCACATCCAGAGACTCTACCTAGTTTTAGTGACTCACAGACAACAGGATTTTTCCTCTGACATGGTCAAACAACAGTGGCAACAAATGAAAGGACATTTGTGTGTGTGTGTGTGTGTGTGTGTGTAATGAAATAGAACAATATCATCTGACATGTTTACATACATAGAGAGGTGTGTGTAAGACCAACTTTGAGGAGTCGTCATGCGCGAGTATGATGCATGTCACAAGGTTTGTTAAGTGGATAGGTCAGATTTTGATCCAAGAACCTGTCCTTTACCTGTCCTTTAAGTCTTTGCAAATCCCTCTTGGCGCCAGCTTGGCACCATCATCATTTATACCTCCTATATATTCCTTTATACTTTTTGGGGTACAGAAAGGAAGGTTTACCACTCTCCTGAGAATGGAGTTCATAGATTCAGGAGCCTGTTCAGTGAGGGAGAATATGTGCATATATTGTTTTCAAAAAGCAATCAGTATGTATAGTCATAATGACTGAATGGGCCTGTTTTTGTCCTGTCTGGGGCCTTTGAGTGTATGTGTGTGTGTTTACACAGAAGCTGACTTTAATGTCTTTACACTGGAGATCATCTGATGAATGACTACACAATTTTATGTATCTAGTTTTACATTTTTTTTTAATTATATCCTCTACTTTTTAAGTCATGTTGAATGCGCTACACAGACCAGCTAATCTGTACTGCTTCTACACAGTTATACAGGTTTGGCTATAGTCATTTACAATTCAGTTTAGGTAAGATTAATTCAAATATGGCATATAACAATGTTGGGGATATATCACGTTTTTAAAAATTAATTTACATGTTGCTGCTTTTAAATCTTATGCATTGACTGTAGATAGAAAATGTACATAAAGAAACAAATACCTCCCAGTATTGTAATTGTGCAAGCCATGATCTGCAGGAAAAAAAAATATTTTCTTACAGCAAGGAAACTGTGCCATACCTACAGATTTTTTTTTTTTTTTTGCCCTGTTGGATCATTCATTTCAACCTGTTTGTCTTCAACTTCTTGTTTGAAATATTTTATTTTGTTCCTTTGAAATAAACAAGATGTGCGAATGGAGTGAAGAGTTTTATTTTTGCTCAGTAGATTTCATTAACACATAATAATATTAATACTATTCATATTAATAATAATATTAATAATGTCTTAGAAATCATCAACAATGATAATAGCACACAAATTCACGCAAATTTACACAAATTCATAGCAACACTTAACAAAGCTTAAAGCATGTACATTAAACACTGACAGTGTAAGTGCACATGTCTGAACATGACCCTTTTCTTAGTGGATGAGGCAACGGCCTGCGTTGTTTCCTCAGGGTTTGCCAGTAGCCCTAAGGAAGGCATCCAGTAGCACTCCCACAGAAGCTCCGATGGCAGTGCCCACCACTGCCCTCAGTGCCCCTCTACGGAGTCCAGTCAGAGTCCCAATCAGGGCCCCCACAGTCACCACCTCAAACCTCTTTGTGGTCCCCACAGGCTTGATGTCCAGTGGTTGAAGGTGTTGCTTTGTGCTTGCGACTTCCTGTGTAGGCCGCTCAACTTTCTGAACCACTAGAGATATAAAAGTTGACCAAGTTGACCATTCAAGAATGAGATCAAATGTCATCACATTCACAAGACATTGCTATTTACCAGTTTGTATGCACAATGTCTCCAATAAGTTTTAGTCTGACAACACTTACCGGCAGGATCCAGCTCCACATAAACCAAGGGAGGTTCAGTTGAAGGCATTTTTTCACTCGAGTCTATGTTGTCAGTTCTGTGTCTGTCTGTTTGTCTTTTCTCTGGTCTCCTATCTGGCTCACTCAAGGACAGACTCTTGACCTCTGTCTGCCTCTCCAATTGCAGACCTTCTGGTAGTAGGAATAATAGGTTATTATTTTTCTGCAGCACAGATTCCATGTCACTGCAGATATTTTCAATCCTGTTTTGATCGCCAAGCCATTGTTTATGATTTTCCAATTCCTTGGATGATTCTAAATCAGACAGAGTTTGCCTCAGTATCACCTGTTCCTTCTTCATTAACTCAATTGTTCTATCTTGCTCACTGCATCTCTGGATCAGGAGCTCAATCTGTTTTTGATGCTCCTTCTTTTGTTCCTCAGATTCCAACACTCTTTCATTTATTAACTTTTCCTTCTCTTTCAGGAGATTTTCCCTCTCATCGCAGCTCTGAAGAAGCTCTTGCAGCCTCTGGTTTCTCTCTTTCTGGAGCTTCTCCTGCTGCTCATAGTCCCTCTGAAGGTCTCTCACCTTCTTCTGAAGCTCCTTCACCTTGGAGCGCTGCTTCGATGTGTCCTTCTCGGCCCTCAAGAGCGCTTGAAGCAAACTCTGGCTGTCGTTGATCAGGTCAACGGCCTCGATTTTGTCAACCAGCTCCTTCACTTTGCAGTTACACGTCCTGACGACATTATCCAACACATGATATCTATTAGTACATTTTTCCACAAGTTGCACAAGGGCTGGCCACCTCTCTATGTGCTGTTCCACAGCTGTTTGTCCGAGCTGATCTCCATGGGTGAACAGGACAATGCCTCGCTGCCACACGTCTCGGCCCCATGGGGTCAGATGCTCTTGCAGAAGATGTTTATCAGTCTCAGTGAACGTCTCATCACAGCGGACCACCAAGAGAAATCCATTTGGCTCTGCCTTGTCCACACTTGTGTTCTGTGAATGATGTAGTCTAGACTCCCCTGGTGTCGCTAGTGAGTAGTGCCTCCTGTGCTCCAAACCTGGAGTGTCTACCAGTGCAATGTTTCTCCCAACTGCCTCCCCTTCTCTCTCTGTCCAGTGACTGGTAGGATGTCCAGATTGAAAGACGTCTTGGCCAAATATGACGTTTCCTGCCGTGCTCTTCCCTGCCTCCCTGGCACCGACCATCACAATCCTTAGTGTCGTTTGTCGACTTGGATTAACTGAAATAGAAATTAAAATATAATTTTTTTTTCTAAATTAAACTCTGTATCTGAAAACATGGTCAATATGCAATATGTAATGTACAGCTACATGAACAATGTTTTGCACACTTCTAAACGATATCACACTATCCAGATCATATTAAAGTGACATGACTATTACAATGAAAGGACAATAAAATATCATACCTCTCTGTAGAAGTTTCTGTGTCTGACATTCCTTCTGTGCCTCCAATTTCCTGACCTTTGCTCTTTCATTAGCTAGCACAGTCCTCCTCTCAGCCTCCTCTGATATCCTGTTGGTGGAGAGGAAAGCTTCACCAGTCTGATCCTGGTTCACTGCTGCTAACGCCATCATGTTCTCCAGCAGCTCCAGAACTTGGGGGACGCTGTCTTGAGGTAACTGGAGGGTGTTTAAACAGTGGTGTCTGTGCCCACACTTATTAAGAATACTTTGAAGACACCCATATTCCTTAGCAATGTCTTTTATGGTCGTCGGCTCTGTCAGTTTTTCCAGGCCTGTGAAGACAACCATGGTGTACTGCCACAGGATGTTACTCAGCAGGAGAAGTGCTGCCTCAAGGCTGCGCTCTCCCCTCGGTAGGGAATCTACTGGGATGACCATGAGGAGGATGTGAGGCCCTGGCTGACACAGTGATGCGCTTGTGACCATTCTGTGCTCAACAGACGCAGGGTCACCAACAGCATAGTGAAGCCACTCTGGCGGGGTGTTGACCATCGTGAGTCTGGTTCCAGCTGTGCTGATGCCCTGCTTCGTCACACACACCTCTGCGTCGCTTTCTGTGTCAAATGCCACAGAGCCAAGGATTGCATTCCCAACCAAACCATTTTCTAACCGGTCCCATCCGAGGAGAACAATCCGTAGTTCTTCCTGCCAAACATGGCCTGTCAAAATTGTATTAAAAGGTAATTTTGTTTGTATTCTCAAACTGTTAAACAGTAAACTAAGGCTTCAAGTAAATAATCCCTAAATACAAAGCACTTTAAGAAATACTACAATGAATGAGCTCAGGAGCTGACATAGGATAGGTTGTTTGGAGTGTAGATTATTTTCATTGGCTAGTACCGTACACTGATAGTAATAATAATATATAATACAGACAATATGAAATAAAATCAAAAGATAAAACACTTGTTTACTAACCATCTTGATCAGTGTCCGAGGTCATTCCCCACCTTCTGCAATTAAACAAGGATATTGACTGATTCCATTTTTGAGTCAGTCCTTTCGTTGATGTATATTTGCACAGTTCGCCACTCTGGATTTACATTCCATTTATCATAGGCCTAATCATGGTAGCCTGGGAGTGCAAAGTACACACATAACCCATGTGCGTGGTCTTAAAGAGACATCCTAATTTTCTCTTGAGAATAACTCACTAACAAGTTACATTTTACATTTTATTACTTCTTCTGTATAATCTGATAATTAGGCTAACTCTGGTTGAATGTCACGTGATCTAATTTATTTGTTTACATGTGATATTATTTATTTTAATATATTTTACAATGCGTTGTGTAATTGCCATTGCACCTCAACAATAAAGACAACACATCCCATATTCTACCGTACCCTTAATGCAAAACCTGAGCACAATAATTCATTCAGTTACCTAGTATGCTTTTGTTGACTTTATAGCATGTTTACCTCCACAAGAGGGAGTGAAAAAAACCTAGCTCTGGTTACATCAGAGTTATACCCGGATATACCACACCCTGGTTTAGGCCCACAGACAGTAAAGGTTGGACCGCTTCAACTATATTCCCAGGCCAGTAGGTGGCAATATGGTGGTTTGAGTAGGTTAACAAACACTGGACAACCAACCGTAGAAGAAGCGCCTTTCGTTTCCATAGTGACATCAGTTGTGTTTAATTTGATCAGCTAGTCACTCGCCACATCAACCTTGCTTAACGTTAATTCACAGGCCGAGATCCGTCAGTAACTCTGTCACCCACGTAAAAGCGCATTAAACTTAACAGACAAAAGTATCAACAACGTGTTTTTCTGTCTGTCCGAGTCCTAGGTAAGATACTACATTTGCGATGTATCCTGATGTCATGTAACTCTTATGTGTCGTTAGCACATATGTTATTATCGCTGTCGATGTCAGGGCATTTTTTTATTTGGTAAACGTTATGTATTCCAGATAATTTGGCTAGCATTTGCTAAAACAATAAAGCCGACGATAACTTAAATCTTTCGTAACGTGTAGTAATTAACTTTACGAAATGTTAATGTTGCGCTGTCTCGATCAAAATATGCTATCGCCTGCTAACATCACATAGACGCCCACATTCTCCTTGCCCCCTCATCATTCTCAAGAGAAAGCTGTTTGATGCTAATGTGATTTATGCTAGGTAATGTTTCGTAATCGCTGCAAACTGTGTCGCTGTTCGCTGGTGGTCCTCTGCTTGACAACAGCTAACGATCAACCATTAGCTAGCAGAAAACAAACCAGCCAAGCAACATAACATGCTTCAGTAGGATTGCTAGAAAAAGATCTCTATCTAGATTTTGACTGTGTCCTATAGGTACTTGTTCCGAAGTTTAACTTTTGCGGGTACACCAGGCCAGGATGTCGAGTGACCTGGTGGGCGTGTGGGAGGTTGCACTGAGTGATGGGGTCCACAGAATCGAATTTGAACATGGCACAACTACAGGGAAGCGAGTCGTCTGCATAGATGGCAAGGTAAAGTTGTCAGTCTCAGAGTTCTTTTACCAGTGGTATGAGAGTGCCCAGAGTGGACTCCATTTGTGCTGAATGATGCTTCGTTTCATTGTTGACTCAATGCATAATCGATACTAAACATTCAATATGTCTCCCTGAAATAATCACTACAATAAAATAGAATTTTGAATACACAATGATTAGTTTGAGAGAGGTGAAAACTTTATGTCTTTGTCTTCTGTCTGTTGTCAATAGGAAGTCCTGCGAAGGGACTGGATGTTCAAACTTGTTGGAAAGGAGACATTTTATGTGGGAAGCTCAGACACTAAGGCCACAATAAACATTGATGCAGTGAGCGGCTTTGCGTATGAGTACACACTTGAGATCAATGGCAAGAGCTTGAAAAAGTACATGGAGAATCGTTCAAAGGTGACCAGTACCTGGCTGCTCAACTTGGATGGCACAGACTGCAGGGTTGTCCTGGGTACGTATTTACATGACATTGTACCTTCAGATAAACTGCACAAAGGAGTTATCAAAATGCAGTGTTCGTGGCATAGAAACAGAACTGGGTTTTGCCTTGGGTGATGACTGACCACATGTGGCGTCGTGCTTAAGCACTGAGCCTGTGAGCAAGCTGCAAGGCTTGTGATCCCTTAATCTGATTTCAGCACACCATCTGCATACAGTCAACACCTGTCAAGCATCTTGACTTACTGACCTCACATCAGAGTTCTTTCTTGCTTTTTAATGGTTTAAGTTCACAAAAGTAAGGGAGTTATTATCATGTATATTGGTTGCTAGGCAGGCAGGATAGGTAGTGGTTTGTTTATAGATTTTTGTGACAATGAAGGCCATGCCTCAACAATTTGGACAATCTTTTTGTTCAAACTAGAGTCCTTTGTGAATGTTCTTCTCAAGGTGGTGTGTAGGCGCAATTTTGTTGCTATCAGGTAAGAGGGTAGCCAGCATGGGACTTTCCAAACCTTTGTACTCTGTGATTGTACACATGCCTTATCTCAAACCCTATATTGTAAACTGATTTGCAGTTTCTCTTCCTACTCATCGCCTGAGTTATGTTATGTAATTTACCATTATTGAGGTCTTGTAGGTTGCTGTTACTAGTGGTTGACTTTTTCGTTTTTGTCAAATTACTCAAATATGAAAGCAAAATTGATACATGATGGCCTAATGTTTGTCACCAAATACAGACATTATTTGCTTGTAAGGCGAGACTTACACTAAACATACCTACAGTAGGAATACTATGTTGAAAGAATGATTAGAAAGCCCGAGGCTGTTCTCTCTTCCTCTACTTCAGTATTCTTTCTGCTAGGCAGGATGGTGAAGATCCTTACAAGATCCTTACACAGATTTTAATCTGCGTTTGCTAATTATAGGCTACTATTTAACATGTGGCTGAATCCCAATGTCCACCCTACACCCTGCACCATAAAAGACTGGCATGAATCGTGTTCATGATTGGTCTGTTCATGCCAATGAAGTCTTTGGTTTAGGTTTAGAACTGAGGGTTAGGGTGACGATTGGGCTTCAGTGTAGATGTCAGAATGGACAACTGCTGGCACAGGTTATATGGGAGGTAATACGTTTTTATGTGGTGATACCCAGCATTGCTACACACACACACACACTAATGTAGGGCCTTTATAGCGCTTTGTGTTTAATTGCAATTTTCTTCCACTGAACAGAAAAAGACACCATGGACATTTGGTGTAATGGACAAAAGATGGAAACAGCTGTAAGTAGCAACCCGTATTCAGAACAGCAGAAACCAAATAGCTACTTAAATGCATATGCATTAGGTGACTACTATAGACAGTGTATTCTAAATGTATTACATTGACATACTTGCCTTAGGTGTAAACAATCAAGTGTTAAATGTGTAGAGTACTTTTGAAAAAAAAAACCCACATACACACACACTTACCTTTTGTCAGTGCTGTTTTAAATACATTTTTTTGTCCATGAAATGGTGCAGATAAGGTCTCTTAAGGTTTATTCAAATGACCTTTCTCTGTCCTCCTACCCTCTCTCCTTCTCTCACACAGGGTGAGTTTGTGGATGACGGCACAGAGACTCATTTTACCCTGGGTGATCATGACTGTTGCATCAAGGCTGTCAGCAGTGGTAAAAGAAGAGACGGCATTATCCACACGCTCCTAGTTGATGGAAATGAGGTGGCGGAATGTACAGAATAAACCCCATGTGTGGAGGGAGAGAGGGAGACAGAGAGGTGAATGTATACAGGTTTTGAATGGGAATGAGAGAGAGATAGAAAAGAGAGAGAGAGAGAGAGCATTGGCTGTTGATGACAAAAGTTAGCCTTAAAAGCAACAACATTTCAAAATTATCAGGCACACTGAACATGTACTGGAATATCTGATTGGAAACAGACATGTTGAGTGGTTTGTATGAACAGCCATCTTAGCCAGATGTGGAGAAAGGCAATAACAGCTGAAACAACTTAGGAATTCCTTAGGAAGTGCACTTTGCTGTCACTGTGTTTTTCATTATGTGCTAAGGGACATTTGTACAGCCTGAAGCCTCTGTGTTTACTAGTACAAAATTCAATGATGTGCCAGTCTTGCCATTTCATCTTTTCAGTTATACAGTGGTAGTTTATACACTAGAAGTATCTTGTTGTCTTACTTTGAGTGGACTAGAGATGCATTTTATTTTCTTCTATCCTGATCCTGAGCTTTCTGTGACTTGAAGTACTTCTATATGGAGATACTGTAACAGTGCAGTGCATTTTTATACTGGTGGAACACTATTGATATGTGACATTCCCACTGCAGGATTTGTTATTTGTAAGCAGCACATATACACACTGCAGAACAGGACATCTATTTTGCAGCTACAAAGCCAGTCCTTGACAGTGTTAACAGTGTTTATCAATTACTTAGTTTTACTGTCCCATAAACATAGGCCATGATGACTTGTTTTAGGAGCTTGGTTACTTATTGATTCACTACTGGTACTGTTAGCTTTAACACAATGTGACAAACCCTCCTGACCTAGTCTCATGTTGGTTAAACTATTATCATGACTGTAATGTTCTTCTTTCCTGTTGAGACCTTTGGACCCAACAGTGAAAATCAATGTGACCTGAGTTTTGGGGTAATAGCTGGGAGTATTTGTTTGCAAACATACAGTAGTCAAATGTTATATATTTACTGCATACAAAAAATGTAGAAATGGACCAGCCAATATTTTTGTTATTTTCTGACTACACACCACACATGTGATTATTTTATGTATTATTACTATGAAAAGTAGTTATATGTGGTTGAATAAAAGAGGAGATATTCTTGTATTGTCTTGGGTTATGTTTATATGTTTTTGTTAATGAAGTTACTGTATTATTTAATATTTGCATATAACACTGTTATATGTAGTAAAGTTGAATAGTTATTGTTACAGAGATGTATGACAGAGTACAACTTCAAATGTATTGTATAATAAAATCTTTCATTTGTTTGCATCCTGTGGTAATGGATCATTGATCATTTAGACTAAAACATATGTTCACTCAAAGCCTGTTAATGTTTTAGGGATCAGGTGCCTAATACAGAAATATAATACAAAAAAAAAAGAAAAGAAAAAAAAAATAGCTTGATGTTCCATGCACACCAGACATCCTTAGAATATGTATGCAAGTGATCAATACTGCTTCTTGCAGTGCAGGAGTAGCTAGTGTGTGAACCAAAGTTTAAAAATGTTGCTTTCTCTCGTGTCATGATAAAGATGATGTCTGAATCCCCAGTTCAAGACAGATAATGGGCACATAATCAATGGTGCACAGTTAACTTTATATATTATATATATTTTCTATTCCATTTATGTTATTTTCATTCTAATTTTTAAAACATTTTAATTGTGAAAACAGTCACAACGACCCTCCCAACTGATGAGCCTCTGAAGGGGGGGAATGCATGTGTTTAAATATGGAAGGGTACCATCTCAGACCAATTCAATGATCAGGGATGTCACACAGACTACCAAATGACCCCTGCCAGAAATAATTCTGCTGCGAATGGCTCAGCAGAAGCCAAACAAGGTCCCGTTAGATAGGGTTGGGTTTAAACATTGGTGGTTGCACAAGAAATCAACATGAAATGATAAAGCACATCACACAGAATTTAAAAAGGGATATGCCAGAAAACATTCTCTTCTACAAGTGTTCTGCACTCCAGTGTGACACAAATGGTACCTTTCCATATTTAAACATGCATTTTTGAAACCAAAAGCTTTTCATTTCTTCAATCACCTTCTAAGAGATTCAAAATTGTAAACTTTCTTTTAGTGGTATGACTTTACATTGTGTAACTTCAACCAAATATTAGGGTAGCCTTCCAAAAAATTCCAAATGTCTGCAGGACATTTCTGGCCTATTTGTGGGTCAGATTACTTGAGGTTTTGTCACCAGTTTTAGGTATGCTAATTGCCCTGCTAAAAACCACATTTGCTTCCAAGGTTATTAGCCTTCTGGCTGATGTCTTCAGGATAATTTTGGATTTAGATTATTATTTTAGAGTTAGATGACAATAGCTTTGCTAAAAATAAATTTTTAGAAACATTTTTTATTGTTTTTTTATTGTTTATGTTTAATTTGATGCCATGTGTATATGCTACAATAATTAAGGGGAGTTGTAGGAGTAGGGGATAGTGTGGCAGCCATATTATGTACTGTTCTGTGGTACATCTGGTTGTTGCAAAGATGTGTGCTATCAAGGCAAAGCACCACTCCAACTTTTTTTCATTCCGATACCGATTCTGATACATGGGTTTTGCATATCGGATGATGCCCGATACTGATCCGATATCCCCACTGAATTAGGAGATGGGTATCTCCGTTTATTGCCCTACTTTCCTAACTAAACTGAACTGAACTAAACTTTTATAGCTGAAAAATAAACAAGAGTGGGCCAGTGTCTCTACTTTGTATTTAATGTTTGTAGGCCTAGGTCCAATTAAGTGCCTGTCACTTTAGATTTCTCACATGAACGTAACGTTACAAGACTTCTGTAAAGTAAACTTTGTTTCTATGCAAGGTCTTAAGTGGAAATCAGTTGCAGATGTTGATTTTGTTTTCTGTTGCATCAGTTTAAATACATATTAATAAACAACTTGAGCAGAACTTGTCTTGCAATAAATACCTTTTGTTGTTAAGTTACGTCAGTTATGTAGGCTGCCACATAACTGACAAGCAGACTCAACATGAGTTTAGTTTGTTCTCAGGAACCATTCAGGTTAAATATTTGCAGGTTGTTCATTAAAGCTTACAGTAAATGACCTTAACTTTATGGCCATTTTATTACTAGCACTTATAATGGAACATTTGTGTTTTCATACCTTACAGCAGCACCTAGTTGACGTGCTATTTGTTTATACACAGAGGCGCATAGTGTAGCGAGGTTGTTGATTAAGTTTTGGAAACGGATTGGCCCATGGATCAGCAAATTTTCTGATACCGATCCAGGTATTTTTCCACATCGGGACCAATATCCGATCCAAATATGGGATTGGTGCATAGTGATATTTATCAGTCAGTCAATCAATCAATCAATCTATACTGATGGGAAATGAAATAATGTTAGAATTCAAACAAATCTCAAAAATCAGATAAAACAATAACAATTAGAAGTTTTATTAAAAGATTAGTGTACTTAGGCTTTCATACCAACAGAAATGGGAACCCTTCTCATTAATCAAATCTTTCCACAACCCTTTACAAGTTATACATTTCTAAATACTGTAACAACAAAATCATAGTAGGCTAAATGTACTACAGTTTGACATTCTATTGCCCAGCAAAAAGCGAAGCAAACAAACCCACCAATAAAGGGACACCATAGTATAGTTGGTGTTCTAGAATTGATTGTGTAGACCTGATAAGAAACATAATCCTGTCAAAATTGCATACACTCTAAATAGTAAGAATTTGCATAGTAAATAGATGAAAGAAGAAACCTCCAAAATACAATGCCAACATTCACCATTCACCAGATTTTATGCAGCTTTCATGATATTGTGAAAATTATACCAGGAAATAGAGCCACTGTATTAATTCTACTTTAGCATGTGTAATTATGCAATTCAGCAGAAATAAAATACATCTAAATCCCCTTCATCTTATACCCTGAATCCTTCATTTGCTTTTTTGCAAGTGTAAATGTGCAGTGGCAGAGCTTGTTGGCCATTAAAGACCACAGTGGTATCTGTGCCTCCTCTCACACTGTCATAGCGTACTAGGGCGTCATTGCCTTTTCGTGGTGGTGGAACGATAAGATCTGGTGACCCACTGGTATCATTTCCAGTGAGAACATCTGCTTCGATGATGTAGACATACTCCTCTTCTTCCATTTTTTCCCACAGCTTCATGGCTGATTTAACACTGCCACTGAAGTAGATGCCCTCCCCAAGGGCTTGCACTGAGGGGAACATGAAAAACAGTGACATCCATGCAAAACAGAACATTCATCATTTCTTTAAAAGGGGTAGTGAAATTCAACTATTCAAAGCTCCAGTACAGCAACACATTCTCCTCAATGTTCATAATGCACTGTTGGTGCACATAATCATGTTAGTGCCTCATCATCATAATAATCTGATACTAGGCCTTTACTGACACAAACAGGCCCAAGGTTCCAGGCGTACTGGAAAAACCTGTTTGGACTAACAATAGTTGTGGTTCAGTATGACCTCAGAATCTAAAAGGCCTACTTAAAAATAAGATGCCATATTTACCATCAGGTGGGGCATAGTCTCTCTGAAAGCCCACCCAGCTGACCAACTGGCAACACTGCACTGGCACACGCTGGTAAAGACGCTTAGGCTTGCCGGTGATGCGTCTTCTGCTCAACTCAAAGAGCTGCACCAGAGCGCAGTTCTCAACACTTTCCACCTGACAGCAACCAAAACCACAATCCATTAGTTCCACTCAACAGCCAGAATTAACTCCAGGGTAATTTATATCTCATACAAATGGAGTTAAGAGTAAATACAGCTTCAGATTCTACCTAGTGTAGTTTTAACTTACACAAACAACTTGAAGTCCAGCATCTCGAAACTCTTTCTGGTGCTTGCTGTTTTCTTTGAGTTTTCGACCAAAGTATGATTTACCTGGCGATACTCGTTCAATTTGGTAATGCTTGAAAAAGCCTATAAAAGATTACAGAAATACACGACTGTCAAGTAATGGAACTGATAGAGGAAGTATTAAAATGCTATAATGTATTAAAGTGGCATGGCCCAAACAGACTTACAAATTCTTTCAATTGTGTGTTTCTCTGTTCCATTCTTTGTTTTCACCTCCTTCAGTGTGAGGTCAACCCTGGTGTCAGAATCAATTCTGAAATTCTCATTGCCTGCAAGATAGGCCTTTTCCAGGGCAGCATTGAGTTCTGGGTTTTCTAGCTGAGGACATACTATGCATTTCCAGCGCACAAGGGAATATAGCATTGTTGCCTCCTCAGCCAATGCATGAGCCTCCTGTACCTCACAGCACATAGCTTCCACCTTTAGCACAGCAGCTGTGACATTTGAAGGAGAGCCGCTGATTGTCATGCCCGCCTGGCCATCAGTGAAAAACATCTGGAATCTCACTGGGAATTCCTCTTGTAGGAATAACAGCTTTTCATGCTCACAGAGGCCAAAATGCAGGATGTGATTATTTCTGATCTTGTAGGTGACAGACTGGCTTCTCTGTATGAGCAGAATGCTATCTATCCATCTTTTAGCAGCACACCGAGCTTCATGAGAAGCAGCCTGAAGCTCAATGGCTGGTGCTGGTGGGATGTCCATTTCTTTATAAGCAGATTCTACATTCAGGGAAAGTTTAGAAAGTATGTCAACAGGAATTCAATTAAGACTTCTTTGGCTCCTCTAATAATAATAGCAATACAAATTATATTAACATTTGTTTACCACTGTGGTTTGTGAATGAGGTTCTGTCATAAGCATTTGAATACTGCAGAGATTCATATTCTTTTGCAAAAGCCTACAAGAGAATACATCACCAAATGAGATGGAGATCATGGTTGGGTGTCAAAGAAAAGTTCAAATTTAGTTCACATTTCACACTACCAAATACAAACAGTAGCATGTTGGTACACAAACACAAACAAAAACATGTGATTTACAATGATATCTATATATGAAGATTTCAGATGCAAAACCCTCTAAGTAACTTTTTTTTTGCAAATGACAAATACCTGGAATGTGTCTTCCTCTGAAGGATATATCACAAAGAAAACATCCATAGTACGTCCTTTATACAGTCTGGAGAAGTCCTGCACTGCTTTTGTCATGATTTGTGCCACCTCCCTTTTACTGAACCCCAACATACCACTCCCGATGGCAGGGAAGGAGACTGAGGTGCACCCATCATTTTTAGCCCTATTCAAACACTTCTGCATAATATCCTCGAGCATCTGATAACAAAATACATTTGAAATGAGAAATGTGACAGTTACAAATTAACAAGTTTCAAATAACTTTCAAAATTCATAAAAGTTGATACACTATCTATTATGTGAATAAAAACAGAATGGGATGATTTACAAAATCATGTAGCCCAAACACATATTTAATTGAGGATATATATATATTTAAATATACGATCATTGTCAACGGTATTTGGAAACTGAGGACACCGGTTGCTTGGGTTTTGAAAATTAAATGTTATCCAGTTCTCGCTAAATGACATTTTTTTTTGCACCCAGTGTCACAGACTACCTACAGCTGTCTGTAGGTATGGGAATGAGAGTATTTGGTACAACATAGACCAAATAGCAAAACGGCACCCAGCGCTACCTGATGAGCTGGTGTTTCGCAAATTTGCTTTACATTGTATCAAATTCGAATGTTCTGAGACCTACCGACAGCTCTTAGCAACACCGGACAACAATGCTAAGGGATGGTTCACTCCAGACAATCCCTTTAACTGTCCAGGATGCATGCCAGATACTATGCACTCCATACCATCATAGATGATGGCTTTTGAACTGAGCACTAAACCAAGTTTGTTGGTCCCTCTCCTCTTTTGAGTCCATTATTTCAAAAAACAATTATTCTACAACAAGTCTTGGTTTCTTTCCATTTAGAGTTTGTGCATAGGCAAAATGCTGTGTTCATTGACAACAACTATTGTAAGTTTCTCTAAGCCCAATGATTTTGTTTACAGAAACAGATCTGTTTGAACAGTGCCATCAGAGGTCCCAAAGATCATGGCCATTCAATCCTATTTTTCAGTAATGTCCTTTGTTTACATCAAATCCTCTGGATTATTTGAATGCTGTAATAATATTATGCGCAAGATGTTGAAATCCAAAGTGTGGACAAGTGTTGGCATCAAATTCAAAATGAGCAAATATTTTCATTGAAATGGTCTTTTTTGTTTCATTATTTGATATGCTGTCTTGATGTGTTGAAATGTGCAGACTGTCACATTCTGCTCTATTCACATTTTACTCACTGTCACAACTTTCACTGAATTGGAGTTTTATTTACCTCTATCAACATCCATAATTAAAATGAGTGTTTAAGGTTCACTGATTGGTTTACTGTAGTAAGGTACCATCATGAGCTTCTTACTTACTTTTTCTGCTTCCATGGTCCCTGTTTTTTGTATGCACAAAGTACATGATAGACATAGCTGGATTTAAGACCATGTCCTTTCGTTGTCAGTACATCTCCTAATTTGCAGCGGTTCCGGTACCGCTGAATGTCTTGTTGAAGATTTCTACCTGCTTCTGATAGGATGGCCTTGCTCACTGCACCACCAGACAGATTAAGTTCAGTACCAGTGGTGTTGACAATGGCAGATGTCTTACAAGAAGAAAAGTAAACAACAAAAAAAATTAACAAACACTATAATTGGAGAGAAAAAAAATCAATGAGGATCTATTTTGAACTCTTACCTCTTGCTTCTCAATGTATCCTTTTATGATGTGCAGTGTCACACAGTTCAGTTTCAAAGGAGGCTTGTGTGAATCACTCCCTGATTGACTGTACAAACCTCTCCCTGATTCCTTTACTGCCAAAGAGTAGGTTTTCGGAACACCAAGGATTCGTTTGCAGGCTTTCTCCATCTCGGACACAGTAGGATCATCATTGTTTACAAGATGAACATCCAATATCTTGTTTTTGTTAAAGCTACTGTCATATTTTTGCAGTGCGGTCACAATGATTTCAGCACAGCAATCCAAAGGAAAATTAAAAATGCCAGAACTAATAGCTGGAACAGCAACTGACTGAACATTCTCTCTCTCTGCTACTTTAAATATAGTCTCAATGGCTTCAGACAATAATCTGGAAGCTCTGCTGATTTCCTGAGGATCAGCACTGTGACTCACATGTGGACCAACGGCATGTATGACCTTTTTGCATGGCAGATGTCCAGCTGATGTGACCACAGCTTTTCCGGTTGGTACCTTTCCGCATGTTTTAGTGATATAATTACTCTCTTGCTGAATAACATGACCACCAGCTTGGGCAAGGGCGAGTGCAAGACCTCCGACATGTTTGAGATCCTCATTGGCAGCATTTACCACAGCATCCACTCTATGGGCTGTAAGGTCATCTTTCCAAACAGATACATTGAGGCCATTTGGGAGACAAATGGAGTACTTCTTTTCACAGATAATTTTTGACATTTTAGCAGTTTTGCTCCAGGAGGTTTCGTTCATTCCATGAAATATAGCAGTACAACCAAATTTGCTTTTTACAGCTGTAAATACAGCTTGAGCACACTGTCCCACAGTTTGGGACTCTTCTTTATTTAGTGGGATACAACTTGCCATGGTGAAATAATTGCAAGACACCTAAAAACAAATGTCATAGTAAACATGTAAACTGTAATGTGATGCAAAGCAGATATAGCTTCCCGACAAACACATGGCAAGCATTTATTCCCTTTTAAGCATTCATTCATTCATTTGGATTTAGCCTAGTCACCATAGATATAAAGTTTGCTACTAGGCTAGATCAGGGGTCTCCAATCTTTTTTCCTCTGAGAACTACTTTGTTAATATCTATGCTTTGACACAATCAATGTGACCAAGAGCTACTCTAGCTAGTGTACACTACCAACATCAATTCTCATCAGAGAGCAGTAAAACTGTGGTCATTTTGTACCCGACAGGGCAGGATGTTTGAATTTGATTTCATTAAGATTCAAACAGGTGTGCATTTTGTGACTTAAGAGATCCATTTACATTTCCTTTGACCCTTTGGAGAGTTATTCTTCAGCGGGTGGCGAGCTGCTGGTAGCTCTCAAGCTATCTGTTGGAGACTCCTAGTCTAGATGGCTTAACTGGTACACTTTTATTGTTCATAATTTAAACTGAGTCGATTTACATGCCAGGGCGCGCTTATGGCACATTTTCAACTGATCTTATTACATAATGGGCCTATTTCACAGCAGCCATTTTTCCAAGAAGTCGCAGTGAAAATACCGATTCAGAATCTTGTTGACTGTCATTAATAACAGCTATGCTTACCCTGCGACTTCTTGGGGAAATGGCTGCTGTGAAATTGGCCTATATAGGTTATGCCTTTATGAAAATGTATTTGAACTGTGGACACTTAGCTAGGCCTACACAACACAGAAATAACATACGCATTTGCTTAATGGGCAAACACAGACACTTACCTTTAAGCTTTTCGATGAAAACGCTGATTGATAATCACGGAAATCTTATTTCTGAATACTGTCAAGAATCGAAAGTAAAATGCTTCAAACGCCACATCTCCTGCAGGGTGGCGTGATAAGTAGCTTCTAAGTAGGCAATATCCGTACTTAACTTTTTTTGTTTGTTTGTTTGTTTTGACAACTTACATTTCCTTCATTGGATAAATAGTCGACCCTGACTGCTTCCACTAAGGCACATTAGGTCCTTAACGCACCCTGCCAACTTCCCGAAACACGACTAACGCGGAACACCCAGTTCGGTAGAAATGAAAGTAAAACAGATCCAGTCGTACATTCACCAGCACAGCTTGTGGCGTCAGTTTACTCCGGGAGAAGACATGGCCGAGGAGTTTACTTTCCCGGTTCTCGTAGAAGGCGAGTGGAATCCTGCTCTTCCGAGCCTGAAAAACAAACTCAATATTTATTTCCAGAGCAGAAAATCGAACGGTGGCGACTGCTGGGTACAACATGATGTTTCTGATGGCCAAAGAGCAATTGTATGGTTCAAAACAGAGGAAGGTAAAGTGTGTGGTGTTGTGTAACCCTATATGTAAGGCCTAACGATAATATCATTGCTGACAATATGGCGAGTTCTTTATGATTTTGATGTTGGCAGCTGATGCACGTGTCAATATTTTCCTCTAAACAGCAAAGCAAGGTGTTCTCGCAAAGTGCCCCCACAAGTTAAAGCTGGGTCAGAATGTCTTGAATTTGTCGGTGCGCCAATGCACCGAGGCAACAATCGATGAGGTCGGGTGAAGAATAATAGATATATACAGCTGACATTACATTTAGTAGGCTATAGGCTACATTATTACATAGGCCAATATATAGGTTAATATTGATGTCTTGATGTCTGATGTTTATTTTCAGAAATTACGTGGTCCTGACAGCTCTGAAGTTGCAGGTAAGTAGAGCAAGCCTACAAAATATTTAATGCCATGGTGTAAAAAAAAAAAAAATTAGGCTATCTCAAGACAGGCCTCACAAAATTGGATTATTAGTACACTTATTTAAGAGTGAATAAAAACAATTAAAACTGTTTAAAATTTAAGCACAGTTTATACACGCTAGGAATACTTGACTACTTCATTTCAGTTTATTTCCATGTTTGTTATGATAAACATCAACTTAAAAGACTGTTGTAAAACATGCTCAGTATGCAGCCATCATAAAAGGAAGGATGACACCATCACGCTCACCATGTTAGACCCTAAAAGAAGAAAAGCCATAGGTCAGTATAGACTAAAGTTAGAGATATGTTATCATCCCCCCCCCCCCCCCCCCCTCCCCCCAGACATGATACAAATGACTGCGCAAAAACAAATAGCTAGTTTCATTTTCATTTCTTGCATGTACAATTAAAGTTTGTTTGGGAAAGTGCTATGACAATATTTGTCACTATGTTTACAAATAGAAAAAACATTTGATATCTATTATGGCATGACTCTATGTGAGGGCAGGTGAGGGCGAGAACCTCCCTGCCACTGAGAAGCCTCTGGAACAGCCTGAGGAAGTTGAGAAGTTGGAGGATCCTGAGGAGCCCCCGGCTGTGGCTGCAGTTCTTGGGAACACAGAGGGACTGAAGCAGGAGTTTCTAGAGATGCTGGTGGAAAACATCCTCAGAGGTCACCATCCCTCACCCTGGAGTGTGGAGATGGTGCCTGAGATCAGCAGTGTTGTAGTGGTGTTTGATAATGCAGAAGGTAAGGGGGGATATTTGTCATATTTCTGTTGCCAGTCTTTTCCAAGTCTTTGTGTTATTTCCAGTTAGTGAAATACTGTAAGGAATAATATATATAATATACTTTGGGATGCCTTACTTGATTCATATGTTACATTTGTGTCAGATGCACAGCAGTTCGTCAAAAAATGCCCATCAAACAAGATGTTCAGCGCAAAGAAATTAATTGTCAGGCCCCTGGAGGTTCCCGTGAAAGTAAGAGCTGAAAACATCATCAGTATCATCACAGCAGAACACCTTCAGCTGTACTTTCAAAGAAATGAACATGTAGAGGATGTTGAAATGCTGGAAGAGGAACAGGCAGCCATTATCACATTTAGTGATCCTGCTGGTAAGAATTTACCACAAATCCGGTGGTTTTAAAAGCTGTTAAATTGTATTCAGTAGCTCCTTATAATGGTATTTTGTCATGCTGTGTCAAGGCAGAATGTTATTAAATATTTAAAATATTAAAGACTATCTTGTATCATGTCAAAGGCATAATCACATTTTCGAGAATTATTATTAATTAATATCTACAATGGATTCTAATTTAGACATTTTTTTAAATCCAGTTTAGAATGAAGAAAATCTCAGAGAAACATAATGACAATGCCATTTAAAGTTATGCCATTAAAATATTTGTCTTTGCAGCTGTGGCAAGAGTTATCAAAAGGCAGCACGTTATTTCAGAGCACCCTTTCAAAGTGTTTCCATACTACGACTCTTTGGGAATGGCACTGTATGGAAAAGACAGGCCCACCTGGAAACTTCCTGATGCATTCACAGAGAACATTGATTTTGCTTTGCTCAAGTGCCTACAAGAAAACCCTGAGTGCAGTACAGTGGTTCTCAAAGAGATGGCCAAGCTCTTCTCTGAAGTCACTCTCCAGCATCAGCCAGTGAGGATCAGGCCCTCACCATCCTTGCTCCTGCAGAAAAAACAAACCCCCAAGCTAATTCGTTCTTGGAAAGACAATGCGACTGCTGGATTTAAAGAGGTGCTCTCAAGATTCAAGTGCCTTCAACTGCGTGTGCCCGCTGTTGCATGGAAAGAGTCAGAAGTAGCAATTCGAGACGCCGTTCAGCAGAAAACTGTGTCACTGGTCCTGGATCAGATGCAAGAATGTATGACTGTGGCAGGCCCGACTGAGACTGTTGATGGTCTTGATGATTTGAAGTTGATTGTAGAGAAAATTACTAAAAAGGCAGAGAGGGAGTTAGATAGTAAAGATATAGATGTTCCTGTGGCGTCATCACTTTACCACCTCCTGGAATGTGGTTTGGTGCAAAATATTATGAAGAATTTCCCGGAGCTTAAGCTCAAATACAACAAATCAACTCAAAACATTGAAATGTGTGGACTACAACATGAAATTTTGGCATCAAAATCTTACATTTTGGAGGAATTGTTTACATTTTCCCAGAATGGGCAGCCGGTAAATCTTGATGACAGCATCATACAGTTTTTGTCTGTAGTAGACCAGGAAGACCTAAATGAACAATTATTTATGTCACAAGGAATCAGTGCTGCACTGGTCATTCAGGGAAACAGAGTTACACTCGTGGCCAAAACTGAGGAGTCAGTGAGGGATGGAGAAAGACAACTAGAGAAGCTTCTGAAACATAGATGTGTTGAAGTAGAAGACCTTAATATATTCAGAATGACAGAGTGGCAACAGCTAGTGGATAGTTTGCAGACATCATTCAATCACCCCAGTAGGAGAGTGTCAGTGCACACTGATGGTGTGCTAGTTATGGTGTCCGGCTTTGTTGAGGCCGTTGACACTGTACAGAAACAGTTACATGATTTTGTACATGACAACTCTTCAATATCTAGAACTGTGACTGGTAGAAAGATAGTTATCAAATTTGTTCGTGAACAGAAAGGAGATGTCTGGAAAGAGATGACCAAAGATGATGTTAAAATTGATTTCATTGAGGATTCTGTCTCTCTGAGTGGGCCCAGAGTTCGTGTCATAGAGTTCTCGCATACGATCCAAGATCTGATCTCATCTGTTCACCATGATGTTCTGAGAGTGGCAAAACAGGGAGCAAAAAAGTCCTTCTTGGACAAAGAAACCTTCTACACAAGCACTGCTATCTCCCAGTGGGGCTGTTTAGTCCAGTTGGAGGATGATATGGACACTCCCCAAGCAAACTTCTCAGGAACAGAGAGCAAGCCAGCTTTTCATTTGCAAACCCCTGATGGTGTGGATATCACCGTCTTCAAGGCAGACATGTGCACTTTCAGAGTGGATGCTGTTGTCAACGCTGCTAATGAGACCCTTCAGCATGATGGAGGTTTGGCGGCAGCGCTCCTCGAGGCTGCTGGTCCTCAGCTCCAGGAGACATGTAACCAGATCATCAGCCGTGGGCAATTGACCACGGGAGACGTAGTTGTCACTGGAGCAGGTGGGCGACTGCAGTGTAAACACATCATCCATGCCGTTGGACCCAGGTTCAGCAGGGACAATCCTCAAAGGTCTACGGGCTTACTGAAAAGGGCAGTTAAAGGCTGCTTGAGAGAGGCAGAGAACAATAAGTGCCACTCTTTAGCCATTCCTGCCATAAGCTCAGGTATGTTTGGATTCCCACTGGACCTCTGCGCAGAGACCATCGTCGGGGCAATAAAGGAACACTGTGAAGACATGTATGGTGATGGCACGATTGAAAAAATACATCTGGTCAACAAGGACAATGGGACTGTCCAGGCAATGGAGGCAGCTGTGCGAAAGATTTTTAACCAACCTGTACACCGTCAGCCAAAGGCCAAAAGCCAGCCACAATTAGCTCAAATCCAGGAACCGAACCAAGGCCATGGAAGCACTCCAACTGGCAGCACGACACAGAGTGTGCGGACCAAAGAGGGACTGATTATCACACTTTTGAAAGGAAACATCCAGGACACTACAGTAAGTCACATGTATTTCCAACACTTTAATGTCTTAATGTCATAATGTATCTGTAATAAAGAAATAAAACCACATTGTGTCCATATCTTTGTTTGCAGACAGATGTGGTGGTGAACACCGTAGGCCCTGGTCTGAGGCTGGATCAAGGAGCTGTTTCTAATGCCCTCTTCAGAGCAGCTGGATCTGAACTTCAGAATCTGGTGGACCAGCAGACAGCACCTCCAGCCACTGTAGGTGCTGTAATCATAACAGAGGGCTGTAACCTGAGAAGCAAAATGGTGTACCACACTGTTGCCCCACAGTGGGATGGAGGACAGGGAAACACAGAGAAGGTATCTGTATGTCTCAGATCACTTCTGACATAGGCAGTATATCTTGTGTTAGACAGACCAACTTGACATTAGGCACTGTTTCAACAACAACAGTGACAACCATAAACACAGTTCTACAAGAAATTAGTGAAAAAAGGTCACACGGTCAAGTTTTAACAGAAGGACAATTTTTAAACAATCCTTAGGTTTTGGACTGTATTGTCGCTGACTGCCTTGCACAGGCAGAACAACACCAACAGAGGTCATTGACCTTCCCCGCTATCGGTACTGGAAACCTGGGCTTTCCTAGAGATGTGGTTGCCAAACTCATGCTGGATGCTGTCATCAAATTTAGCAAGAAAAGAGGATCAAATAATGTGCAAGAGGTGGTGTTCATTCTCCACCCTAGTGACACACCTACTGCACAGGTAAGAAGCCAAAATCAGTCTGAAAACATTCTTGATCAACACAAGAAGTGAAATTTAATCAGCGTTTGCTATACCTCTCTGACACTGACACAATCTCATTCATTTTTCTGTATTTGTTATTTGTTGTGTGACCATCTTAGGCCTTTACAGATGAATTCAACCAGAAATTTGTTGATCAACCTTCGTCCTCCCAGAGAAAAGGTACAGTTTTATTTTGGTGTGTACTTTGCTCTAGGCCTGCAACAATGAATTGATTAATTGACTGTTGAATTAATCAATAACCTATTGTGTTATTGACTAATTGGTTTGTGCTATTTTCAGTGAAAGTAGCACAAAATTATTTATATATGAACAAAACAAGGCATTTGAGCACAAAATCCTGGCCCTTTCCCCAAAGCACTGCACTAAAGAGGTTGTTGTTCATCTTGTTGGAGGTAGAACAGTTCCTATTGTTTTTCTTAATTTACATTGAGACAGTATATATTAAATGGTGTTTTGACAGGTCCATTCTCCAAGATTACATCCCCAAGTCCAGGGCTCTATGAGACAACAGTAGGAGGAGTCGTCCTTCAGATTACCACTGGAGACATAACTAGGGAGAACACAGATGTTATAGTTAATTCCTCAAATGATACCTTTACCTTGAACTCAGGTAGGATTTTTTTTTGTTTGCTAAGGTGTGCTGTTTGATATTGCCTTTAAAGCTTTATTTTAATAATTTAATGGTTAAGTATCTACTATTTCTTCATGACAGAACTGTAAAAAAAAACAGAATTTGTAACTTTCAATCCCAGGTGTCTCAAAAGCCATTCTCAGTGCTGCTGGCCCAGCTGTGCTGTTAGAGTGCCAGCAACAGGGTGAGTGAACTCCCTCTAGTGGATGACGTTCCTCACACTGCATCCTGTTTCCCAGATATTTATCATCAGTTTTGATAATTGGACAGAATTGGCAATTCATACCTGTGACATATATGACTTTGACAGGAGGGCAACCAGCCACAGCAATGATAATGACCCAGCCTGGAAATCTTAAATGCAAGAAGATTCTTCATCTGCGTGGGCAGACCAAGCCTCAGATGATACAGAAGTTTGTTGGTGATGCAATCTCAGTGTGCATTGAAAACAACATGAGGTCTGTTTCCTTTCCAGCTCTCGGCACAGGTGCGTTGAAATACCGCTCACTATCTGAACCTGAAAAAAATTGTTGAATTAAAAAAAAACATGTAAATTTGTCTCTTACTAGTATGTTTTATTTATTTGTGTATTGTGTGTGTGTGTATTTCTGAGATAGGCCAGGGCAATTTGCCTCCAGGAGTGGTGGCAGATTCCATGATGGATGCAGTGGTAGGTGTGGTGGGGCAGACATCTGCGTCTTCCCTAGAGCTGGTCCGCATTGTCATCTTCCAGGCCCCAATGCTGGCAGACTTTCACAAGAGTATGCAGAAAAAAGAGGGCGCAGACAAGCCAGCAAAAGAGGGCATGGTGACTAAAGTGATGTGTATGTTATCTTTTAAACTTACGCAGCAGATAATGATGCATTAAATACCGTAAACACATTGATGTACCGCTATACCATGACCATAACCATGCTATGTATTTCACCAGCAAGCATCAAATCATTCTTCAGTGGATCAGTCAAAGATGCCAAACCTCTGAAAAGGGAAGATCTTGTCTTCGAAGAGAAAGTTGTGGTCCCAGCCTATTTCCACATCTGTGGAGAGTCACAAGCCGGTGTGGAGGAAGTCAAGAAGTTTATCAGTGACCTGATCTCCAAAGAACTGTACACAGACATCATCACAGATGAAATGCTTCAGAATTTGTCAAACAGTGACAAACAACACATCCAAGAACTTCAGAAGAAGTATGATGTAAAGATGAGCCTGAAACAACAATCAGACAGCACAGTGGATACAAAAGATGCCAGCCTGACTATTGAGGGCCTGAGCAGAGATGTGGTGGTGGCCTCCAGAGAGGTGCAGAATATCCTTAGGAAAAAGCAAGAGAGAGAGAATCTTGAGAGACAGATAGAACTCATCAGCAACCTGGTGGAGTGGCAGCACAAACATCAAGGCCAGTACCAAGCCTTTGATCCTCAGACCAACTTCAGCATTGAGCAAGCCAAGGAGAAGAATCAGAGACAAGTGGAGATTACTATACAGGGCCAAAAGTATATGGTCGCTCTTCCAAATGGGCCTGCTGTGGACACCCGTGGAAACCAAGTCAAATTAAAGCGTATAGATAAATTAGGAGGTAATATTTTAATAATAGTAGTATTTCATAAAATAATGTTTTATATGTGTATTTGCATACACAACTTATCTATAAGGAGTAGAATCGGCCTCTGTCAAACCGCTATTATCGCAGAGCAATGCCTAACTGTTGTTTTGCAGGAAAATAGTGACAATGAATCATCTGATTTTCTAAACATAAATGAAATGTAACATATGAAACATCTGTGTATAGCACAGAATCATGCCTAGCTCTATGTTTTTCTTTTCTTCCCTCAAGGTGATGCCAGTGTTCCTGATTACTGGGATAACATGGCGGCCAACTCCCAATGCCAGGTGTTTTCCCTGACAAGCAACAGCCAAGAATTTATTGATGTTCAGACTAAATTCAGTCGCTCTTGTCGGAATACGATTTTGAAGGTACGCTTTGAGTACACTTTTAGTACATTTCAGTGGTTTTGTGATCATTTCTAAAATCGATAGTTCTGGCCCATAATAATGATTGACAAAATCATGTTCAAAGCTATATCCAAAAAAAACATAATTTACATCACATCATGCTATACAGTATTACTGTGCCATAGGAAAGTAATGGTTACTGCATCTCTACGTTACTCCACAACCATTCAACTATAAGAAATATACTGTATTTCATTATGGAAGAATTATTCATGAAGAAATCATATCTCTCAGCACTGTGTCTTCATTTATGCAGTGGGGCCAGATGATGCCTAAACATAACCGTTTTTCACTCTGCCGTCACTTTGCGAGACACAGCTGACATATGTGGAACTAGATGCATGCATCTAAGTCTCTGAAACAACTGTTCATAGATCCCCATATGTGAGCTGTGTCTCACTCCAGAAACCAGACGTTTTAGAAAAGCATTAAGCCCTTCAAGGGCAATTCTATACCAAGATTGTGGAACAGCTAAAGGGGTTTTTAGGCACCCTCTAACTGTGTGCCCCTCAACCAATTCATATGTATTTATGATTGAAATGTTTGTAACAAATATAAAGTTCAATTCAATTAAGAACTACTATTATTACCTGATTACTACTGGCACTTTTCTTAATTTGAGTGTTTTGTCTTGCTTTAGATTGAGAGAGTCCAAAACCCTTACCTGTGGAAGAACTATCAGATCAAAAAGCAAGCCATGGATAATAAAAATGGCAAGCAGAACAATGAGAGGCAACTGTTTCATGGAACCAGCCAGCCAACCATAAACAGCATCAACCACAATGGGTTTAACCGCAGCTACGCTGGCAAAAATGGTAAACACTAATTTGTTGGTCCTCATGATTTTCTAAGGAGTGAGTGTGAAGTTGGCTTTACTGGGCTAGGGGATTTTGGAGGCTTTTTGATGATGTAACAATACAACTGCTTTTCCACCATTGTTGTAATGTGCCACGTGTTGTCTTCTGTTGCAGCTGCTGCCTATGGTAACGGCACCTACTTTGCAGTCGATGCACGTTACTCTGCGAGCAACACCTACTCAGTTCCAGATGCCCAGGGACAAAAATACATGTACCTGTGTCAAGTCCTCACAGGCGACTTCACAACCGGGCATCAAGGAATGCCCGCCCCCCCAGTGAAAAACGCTACCACTGCGGACCTCTATGACTCTGTGACTGACAACCCCAACAGACCATCAATGTTTGTGGTCTTTAATGACATACAGGCATATCCTGAGTATTTGATCACTTTTAAATGAGGTAGCAAACAGACAAATGTTTACTCTGACATTTCATCTTGTATCACTTCATCGTGTATCTTTTTTTTTGCATCCTCTCCTCCTAAAAGTGCCTTTGCTGTGGAACACTTCTTTTTACTGAACAAAAGTACAGAGTTGAAGATATTGTAAAGGGAAGATTTTGCTTTAAAATAGTTTACAACAACCTTATGTTAGAATTTAATGAAGGGCTCAATCCAAACTAACATCTCAGGAATTTGCTATTTAAGAAACAGTGTCTGTTCCTCCAGGTGATCAATTATCATTTCTGCTGGTCCTTTCTGTCTTCAAAATGGTTACTGTATGAGATTTCAATTTCCACCCCTTCAAATGCACAAGCACAATAACACTTAGACATCTAGCACTCGTATATAATTAAATGTCAATGGATAATAATCGCTACTTCAAATTATGTTAAAATTAAGCTTTCATAGAGGGATCATGGAAACGCTTGTGATGGCTCAACCATGTGCCTAATATGTTCTCTTCAACATGTGGAATATGTAATGTATGAATAAAAGTTACCTATCAGACATATGCCTTGTGCCTTTTAGAACACACAGTGAAACATGTAAAGGCAATACAGATGTTTTTATTCAAAGATCTTTACGTAGTGTCAAGCCTACATGACATAGCTTCAAAACTCCTCAACCAGCAACTGAGACATTACCTATTGCCTTTGAAAATACAATGTCATACAAAATGTCAGACAAATAGCAAAATACCCGTCTATGATATAAAGAGGTTTAGTGCAATGATCTTCAGCATAAGATCGAAGCTTACCCACTGAATAGTGGACAGATTTGTCCTTTGACTGGACTGGAATTTATACACAGTACATATTTTTTTTCCATAAAACAAATTGACCTTTGCAGTTACTTTGGCTCACAATCCAGTGCACATCCATACTGTACTGGTCACATAAGACAGACAAGACCAGCGATACACTGCAAGCAAAAACCACAGCTTAAGCTTTACAGTATACAACTCTTGCACAATCAATCCAAAGTGATGCTTAAGACCACTTCATACTCTTGACAGAATATTCATAATACATTAAATATACCCCAAAATCTCATAATGTCCATAAAACAACCGGTGTTTGTTTTTAAAAAAATCTCCATACACTGTGTTTGACAAGGCATCTGTTTGTCACTGTTTTGAGCGCGTGGAAAAATACATCAGTCTAATTGGTTTTCTTCAGTCCAGGAAGGCTAAGCTCGTACCTAGTTGATGAAAACATGAAGTTTATAAATTGAACGCAACACACAGTGAATGCACACAAGTCACACACAGGCACAGACAGAGGCACAATTATATTATATTATGTTATATTATATATATTATATAGGGTTTAGTTACCAGTCAGTGGTGCCTGTGGTCAGGTCAAGCCCAGATAAATCAATGAGAACCTGTAAACATGTCCAAAACAGGCCATTAGAGATCCATTACAGCTCATTCCCTTCATTTATAAAAAGTGCTGGTCCATCTCAGCTTACCATTCCTATTTCTTTACGCTCTCGGATGTGGAACATTCTGCCGTTCTTCACAGCAACATCCAACTTCCTGTTCCTGGCTTCCTCCGGCGATACAGAGAACTCAAACCTGTGAAGAGAGGACATGAATGAGTGCAGTGCGATGGCACGTCATGCTGAAAGGGATATTTGAAAAATGTGTACGAGACTATGGCCGAGGTGTGCAGAGAGAAATCACTATACGTCATACGTGCATTTGATACCAAATATGCATAATTTCATGTGAATATTGTACAACATTATGAGTTAACTGCAGTAATTCTCCATCTTCCACACACGTAGCCCCCTGCTGGACAAACGAAATAAAGCAGGCTCTTACTTCTCATTAAAGACTGGGTACAGGGTCTTCTTCTTGACGTGTGTCTTCTTGCGGTGCTTCCATGTCTGATCTGGGAGCAGATAGACTCGCACATAGGAGTCAGTGCCATTCTCCGAGCAGGGGAAGAGATTCCTGCCGAGCAAAGCATATTTGTACGTAAGAGAACAAACGCAAACATGAGAGGTGTCTAAGTTAATGGGCTTCAGCCTGCAGGGTCTACATTACAAGTGTCCTTTTATATCACCACTATCCTCCAAAATTTCACGTGAAAAATACTTATTTGAGGGTGAGGGCATCATGGATATTGTAGTTTTTCAAAAATGTGTATTGTATGGAGCAACATACCTGCAGGAGTTCACTTGGACAACCAGTTTCTGCCTCAGTCTGGCGTATTTTACTGTCAGTTCAATCTCCCCAAAGCTTCCAGTGTGATTTAGTATGGCCCTGAAAGCAACACATTTACATTTATGCATTTAGCAGACGCTTTCATCAACTATCAATTACATCAGGGCCAGTCTCCCTTAGAGCAATTTAGGGCTAAGTGCCTTGCTCAAGGGCACAACAGGCAGACAGGATTTGAACCCACAATTTTCCAGGCTACTTGCATGCTAGCCAGGTTCCTTAACCACTGCGCCACGACAGCCCGTGTGGGTCAATGTTTATTGTCATCCACGCAGTTGGAAGTCAGCAAATTGTTAAACTATTAATTATAATGACTGGTAATAATTGCAAAACAATGCCAGTGACATTCTCATACTGCATTCTACATAAGTTAACATATTCAACGCGCCAGATATTGTGTAATTGCTATGAACTGTGATTGAGCTATATTCATTTTCGCCAGCAGGTGGCAATAAAATGGCTAATACAAACACCTATCAACCAAAAACACCTGTTTGATTATGGTTGTTAGCTAACCTCTCAACAAGTGCCTTCATGCTGCACGTAAATGCTGTACTTAATGTTTTGTATGTAGCTCATTGCACCATAAACAACATGGCACAGACAAATCAAAGCCACTCACTCTGGGTAGGGGAGCCCTCCAAAAGATCCAAGCGGGAGGAGGCTATGGAGTTGTCAGACAGGAGGCTGTGCGAGTCGTATCGTCGCATGGATGGGGTGGATGGAGTCGTATGAGACCCTTCGTAGGGCCAGGCAGAGCCCCGCCGGTGGGCGTTGTAGTCAGAGTGGAGGCCATTGGTGGTGCTAGGGCCTGGGGCTGGGGCTGGGCCTGGGCCTGGGGCCAGGGCTGCTGGGCCTGACTGGGCAGACTGTGGCTTGCGCTGTTGATTCTGAGCTAGGGTTGCATGGGTTGAGTCTCAGATGGAGGGGCTGCTACAGGCTTTGGTTCTGCTTTCTCCAACTTCAGAATCTGAAGCAGGTATAAAGAACACAGACTGGATCAATATAATCCTTAATTTGGTTAGGTTTAAAATAACCGAATACAAAACAGATTTAGGACTGCTTCAGGGTGGAACGTTATCACAAAATCTAAATGTCACTTGAAAGAAACAAAATCTAAATGTCACTTGAAAGAAACAACATATTTTTGGATTTGGTGGAAAAGTCATTACCACAATCCAACCAGGTTACATTCTAAGAACCTTCCCTGCATACTGTAAGGTCAGACAGCCCAACTAGGTGAAACATGAAAGGGCACGTGATGAGGCACTCACCCTAAGAGTGGCCTTCATCTTGATGAGGCTGTTGGCTCCAGAGCGCTCCAGTTGGAAGCGCTGGTCTAGGCTCAGGTCAGACGTGTTCATCAGGCGAGCCAGGGGCAGCGTGAGCATGCCCAGTATGGACTTGCTCCCAGGCTCCTTCACCTGATGGCACCAAAACACCAAATGAAATGAAAAGTAGCAGAGATGTCTATACCACAGAGCAGCAAGACAAGGCTTACCAGTGGCCAGAAAACTATTGTGCTCTAATGATGCTGCCCATATCAAGCAGATGTTATTTGATGGTTTACCTTGACGTTGAGCACTTGGCTGGACACATTGTGCACAAAGAATGTGAAACCCTCTTCCCATACTGGATCTTTGGATGCATATGCAACCTAATATTGATAGAACAACATATTATATATTGTGTATTTATCATATCAGGTATGCAATGATATTACAAAAGGTTACAAGCTTTTTCTTTTTAATTAAAGAAAAAACAAACCTTGCTTTTCTGGGTCTGATCATCAATTGAGAATTCCACACAGGAATTTGGATAGTTCTTCTTTCTTGTTAGCTATTAGGAGGAACATGGACTATAATCACCTTTTACTGTGACTGTTGTAATCCCTGAAGTAACCTTGCAAGTAACTTACAACATTCTGTTTGACCTCATTTTAACAAACTGTATGCAGTTACTTAAAATGTGTAACATAAAAAAAAAAAAAAGCTTTTATGGTGTTTTGAAAGGTTATGTCATAATCAAGCGAGTGCTTGACTGCTCGTGTGACTGGCCCGAGACTGGGTGTAAAGAATATGATGGCATCTTTAAGAGTGGAATGTTGTAGTTTGCCTGCAGGTATTCCTTTCACAAGCTGCTTTAAGTTTGCATTCCTGTGCAGTGAAATAAGGGCAATCACCTGCTTCAGGTAAGGGGGCGGGGGCCTACATACACATACACACACACACACACACACACACACACACACACACACACACACACACACACACACACACACACACACACACACACCCAGTGCAGAGCAGTCAGTAGTTTGAATGTTTGACTATGTATAGAGGTCTACTGAGTGATGACAAACGTTGAGTTCCATTGATGTGCAATTTTTAAAAAGACTTTCTTTTGTAAACTGATAGTTCTGTCCATAGTTCTGATAGTCCCCCCCCACCCCCCCACACACGCACACATAATCAAGAGTGCCACCACCACTATAACTACAACCCACAATGGCCCAAGTCTATCGGTCACTTGCAACACTGAAGTGGCTTCCAGGTAACAAGACAAAGAGATCAAGGACCAGCAATAACTGGAACGTTGTATGCAAGTATGAGGCCAGATATAATAGACTAACCCTCCCACTTGCCAAACTGGAAATACCAGCTCTGGTATTGAAAAGAGGCTATGTTTAAAGACCTAATTGTGACTAGCACAAGTGAGGTGTGCAGCCATGTCAACAAATACTTGCCACAATAGACTCTATTAAGACTGTAATAATGCACTGTGTTGATTAATGTAATAAACACATTTGATAATACATGTTTCTTTGTTGCATGGTTAGACCTGAATATGAGGAAGATTTAAAGCTGAACTACTACTACTATTCAGCTTTGTTTTACTTCCTCTAAAAAGAGTGGTATTCTCGTGATCATGTACTTTCAGTGTCTTACCTTGCCCTCTTTCTGGTGTTTGTGAGGTTTTTCACAGTGGCTGAATTCAGTATGGTCTTTCTGTCACAGAAAACAAGAAACAACATCTAGCATATTATATAATAAAGCCAAATGACCGTTTAGAATGCCTTCCATCACAAGGCACATGGGTAAAATTTTCCACTGTCATGTGCCCAGGAAATTGGGCATGCCAACAGGAGAGGCAAGAGGTTTCACAACGACACTCACAGGTATATTGCAGGCGTTGTCCAGGTAAACTGCCAGCATGGCACACGCACAGCCTGGAAGTGCCTGGACGGGAACAACAACATTAGATAGGGTCAAATGAGCTATAAGAAATGGGGCTAAGCAAATGGATTGTTTTTTTTCCCTTTTCCTTTCACTTATTTTTGGATTGTGAAAACAAATAATCACCTCCGATAGAAGGCTTGGGTCTGTCTGCAGAGAGAGCCACTGCAGCTGCAGATGCACCATACCATGCCGAGCCTTTTGCAGTTCAAACCACTGTAAAAGAGATTAAACCATTATCATCAAACCTCCATCACCAACAGTTTAGGAATGAACAATGCCATGCCATGCTTTGACAACTATTACCAGTGTGCACCAGAATCTAAGTCCATTGACTGTTTTAAATATGAATGAAATCTGCATTTGATCTCCCACTGTAATTCATCTGCACTGATGAGTGAGCCTGTATGTGTCCCCCTCACCTTGTCCATTTGCTTCTCTTTCTGCACTTCTCCAAAATCCAACTTAAAGCTGTCAATGTATTTATAACACATATATGTAAAACAAGTCACAAAAGTGGAGGGTAACGCACACACACACACACACACACAGAGAGAGAGAGAAAGAAAACACAATATAATTTAGACTGGAAGCTGCTATTAGAAAAGTTATTCAATTAGCCCTTTTAGTCCTGAAAATATCAGTATTTTATTTACCACCCCAAATGATCATCCTTGTCTGTGTCTTCATCAAAAAGCTCAATCTCCAGTTCTTGTCCAGGAGCTTCGTGGACCACAAACTACAAGGACCAATAATGACAAAGATGCACTGAATGCTGAATGCTGCTTCTACATACATACATGTACATGCATAAAAAAATATTACACATAGACCATACCTCATATGTTTCATTCCAACGTGGATTCAGATTTTCTTTTATAGTTTTGCTTTTATGACGGGCATTGCCGACTTGTAGTATAGCATAGGGATCCGACTTCCCTTTCACCAGACCCATCATGAACGTGTCCTTGGCCATCAGATCTTTGGCCTCCAGCAACCTTACCCTCACTACTCCCTTAATGACACAGTATATGGAGGAAGGGTTAACAAAAGGTCCACAAAAGAGCTGCGACCCACACAGCTTCACAGAAGAACAATTATTGAAAAAGAAGACGACCAAGAGAATACCCAAGTTGGGAGTAAACATACTCGAGGTAGGGGGAACCTCAATTGGTCCATTTTGATCTGCTCTATGAGGGGAAAGCACATGCGATTGGGCAGCACCATAAGAGAAGCAATGATGTCTAAGATGGTGTCCTCAGAGAGAGAGCTACAAGGTGGGGAAAATAGTGACATTGAATCTACTGTCTGTTACAGCTCAGCAACTTGTGATTAGATACAGCTCTTATCAGGAAGAGAAAACAGGGTCTGATATGTACACAGAATTTGATATGTAAAGACCAACCAGATAAATAAAAAAAACAAAGGAAACACACCTAAAAGCAGAAGAGTCCAGAAGATTGGTAACTCCTGTCCAGTTTATTTGCAATGTCTGAAGAAAACAAAGATATATTTCTATAGTTAGTACATTGACAATCAGTACGTAGTATTATAAATGATCTCTTTTCGACAACTACATTAATACTTACTGGACGACGGATGAAAAACATTGTAACTCCACCCACTAATGGAGCCTGACCAATCAGAGGCTCCAGAATCACCCGCAGCATCCCTTCCAACTGAAAAAGTACATTTGCTTTCATTTTCATTTCTTAAGTCACGTAAGAATAAATAATAGTTGCCTTTCCCACTACACTAATGTTTAACTAATCTAATATTAATGACTACCAAACAAGTACTGAAAAGGAAACAAGATGCTCTGTTATGTGTTGTAAGGGAGAATCTCATCACTAAGACATTACTGAAGTTCATGGTCTTACCTGCAGTCCTTTTATTCCTGCAATGATACCTGGCTTCACCTCTGTGTCAATGTCCACATCTCCATCGTATCTGTAAAGCAGTTGTTTTTTGTTATTATGTGGAAGCATATTTAAAATTTTTGACTCGTTTTTCAAATAAACAAGTTTTCAACAAACAAACAAACAAAGCATTAGGATAGGTTCTGTAAATGACATACGCAATGTTGAGGTCCAGAATGACTTCTCTTGTGTCCACCTCGTGCGTGTAAACCCTCACTCCAGTGATCCTAGGAGGCTGGAAGACAAACCTTAATCTTATCCACAAATACAAATTCTGAATTCTATGACAAGAGGAGTGGCGCTGTAATGGATGATGCATAAAGGCCATATACAGTGGAGCCTCATTCAAAGACTTTGCACAGATAGCTGAAACCATGGATAATGCCAAGCACCGTATAGCACTTGTTTTCCGTGTGTATTCATGTTCTGATAAAGTTTATAGCTGCCTAGAACAGTTATAAAAGTTACTGGTTCGCAAGTGTGGGCACTGGAATGATTGGGCTTCGGATGTTTTTGCTTCATTCTGGACAGAGTAGTGACAACAGGTCAATAGTGATTCTTTATCAGTCCTCCGTTCATTCTTTCATTTGTCATTTATCGGCCTAAATTCTAGCCCCTCCATTTGAATTCATGTAAAGGGAAACCAGAAAAGGATACAACGAGAATGGAGGACATAAGGACAGGCATCCGTGAGACATGAGATGTGCAAACAAGACACTGGTAGATTGAGCGCAACAGTGCAGAGTGGTGCCGAGTTCAAAGCATAAACTGTTTGTATTCATAACTATGCTCTTAACATTCTCGGTCATGCTGATGGATAACTGGACCCATGGATACTGAATCAGCTGATGCAAAACTTCTACTCTACTCAGTCTTGATATCTTGTCTCTCCAACCAGCTTCTCATCATATAATTTCAAGGACCTTTAACTTCCACACTTTTTCATCTTACCCTTTGGCCAAAATGGACCTTAATGAAGGAGAAGGTTTTAAGATGCGGACTCGACAGTCGGACAGATGGTTGAATGCTCTCTTTGAGAAGTTTCTCCATGTACATGCCAAAAAAAGGCCATGCTTGCTGAAGAACCTAAAAAAAAAAAAAAACACCATCAAGCAAACAAGTTCCAAAATTCTCAACAAATTGTGCACTTAAAATACAGACAGTGGGTTACCTTGTTAATCCAATGTGCCTTCTCAATGTCTGTGAAGTCAATCTGAGAGACAGAAATGGGGAGAGAATCTGTCCTTAGTCATTGTTAAAACAATGCCTCAATATAATACAGTATTGGAAATAGCAGTACAGTAGGACTGCCTTCAGATTTACATTGATGTGCTATACCATAGACTTCTAGCAAACCAACGCGTGTGCCATTGTTTGAGGTTACATGCAGCGGTACTTATGATTTGCAAATTTTATGACCCTAAATATTTGCTTACGCTGCACCCTAAGCATGAAAGGATTTCACCTCCATAGTGATAAAACCACACTCATCCACAGTAATCAGGTGATGTCTTAGCCCAAATAAAAATGTGAATGGCTGGTGAGTGGTGTTGTTTGTGTGTCTGAGTCACACCACCTAGCAACAACACCTGGGCCAGGGCCATTGGTGAACCCTTACGTAAATATCATCTTCCTTCGACTTTACGGGCTGAAAGGCAGATTTCAATGAAATCCCTGGAGTGGACCTACTTCTGCAACAAAGAGAGGGGATACAATGTCTGTACTCTGACAACTAACAGCAAATGACAAAAAAGAAAAACTGACTCTAACAAAGGTTATAACTACATGTTTTATTTATTACTGATGTGATCTTCTCTATTGTGGCATACAACACAGGCCCTCTGTTGTTTCAATATCCAAACTAAGGATTTGACATTTGACAGCACTGCCACAACACTGCCTTTCCTTCTAAAGGTGTGTCAACTTTTTGTAACTGAAGTGAACTACCACAGCAAATATATTTCATAAAGTGCTGTTTGCTGACAACCTCATGGGCCAATAGGCAAACTTTTCCGTTATCAAAAGGTATACTTCCTGCAGCATTCCTGTTGGCTTTTGTTACTAAGAAAGGTAATCTACTTTGCATGAATTCACTGAGCACAGGTCTAGGGTTCCCAGGCAACACAACAAGTAGCCTATATGCCACACCCTGACATTTTCACACTGCAGGAATGCAAACAGGTATTATACCATACCTGATTTCACAGAGTTGCTGTGGTCTGTTCCAAGAATACTTGTTTTTTGCTTTATCACTTCTAGGCTACTCTCTTACAGCCTATTCTATGAGGCCCAAACGTTAGAGGTTTAGGCACACGCTTATTCTTGCAAGTGAGGTTACATCAACCTCAGGTAACGTTAACTTTCCCCAGACTCAGGTGGGAAACGTTAGTTTTGGCTTGGTGAGACAATATCAGGTCTTCTTACCCATGCAGGACTGTTGAGGGCCTTTACTTCTTTGTCGATCACTCTTCGTTCATTCTCCAAAAAGTCCACAGCAGTATCTAACCGCACATCCTTCCATTTTCGGTTGTTCTTCCACATAGTCCACAAGAGGAGGCTAAGCAAAATCCAGCTGATACTTAGTCCAAATGAGCCCGCCAAATAAACGGGGTAACATACAATAATTACTCTACCCAAAAACATGAGAAATTCCATCAAAATACGATTAACATCCTTCGCACTGAATTGCTCAGTGATTGATGATGGAGTTTGAGTTGCAGGGGTCGTTGATTTTAAACCGCCCTGCATTTTGTCTGTGTTCAGCGCGTCCTCACCCTCCCTCACACGCACATCTAGCCTGCGCATGTTGTAAACTGCTGGGTCTCTTTAATCAGTGTTGGGACGTATCTCATAGCTCGCAGTTGGTTGTGTATTCCATAGTTCCCGAATGTCCTCTTCGGTGGAATGAGAACGCAGATTATCCCTGTGAAGATGATAACTTCCGCATTGATCTGTCCTGGCCCCTCTGTTTTACCTGACACCGCCAAGGAGCAGCAAGCTAAGCAGGCACGCCCAAATGTCAAAATCTTTATGCAGCAGGATAATATGGGCTGGATGTCCGCGGTTTCGTTACAGAAGTGCAAAATAAAATAAAACTGTTATTTAACATTAGTTATTTTTGAATTCTTGTTACCTTCTCGATTACGTTTGTAAATCACAGTAACTTATATATCACACATGCATAATGTTTCGAGCCAATTTGTTTGCCATAAACATGGGTGAACTACGTGTTTAAAATTAATACCATTGCATTTTATCTTATTGGCCTGCCATTGCGAATTCAATTAAGTTGAAAGCGCAGCGCCGTCCCACAAACGCATCTTCAACACGAACACGCCCTCAAGTCAGCCGTGGCTGTAGCTTCCCTAGTTACCGGTTGGCAACAGTTTTGACAACAAGCAACTTTTCTGTTGCTACAGTCGTTAGCATGATAGCTTGTTTGTAAAGTAATTATTTATACAATTTATCGGTTTGTTTTGAAAAGGTCTATTCGTTTGTAAATTATTCGAAGTGTACATAAGTTGTAATTTCATAAGAGTATTATGTTATGTTGTTATGGTGGCTGAATTTTGAATGCTATTAGGGCTAAGCTTTAGTGGTCCCATTAGGAACTGCCCTGCAGCATGGACACTGAAGTAAGTTTATGCAGTCCAAACAGTTAACGGTTTATGCAGTTAACCTAGTGGACATCAATATGGACCTAAATTCAATTCGTGTAAATTCAACCAAGAACAGTTTATTTACATGATGATGTCATGATACTTCTACTATTGTTTCTTTTCGCTGCATTTACTACCTGCTTGAACCCGATATGGGCTATGGAATTGGTAAGTATCCACCATAAGAATAACGTTAACGAATCTAAGATCAGCTTGCTATCTTTTGTTTTGTAGAGGGTAAAGAACACCACACCGGTACATTCCGGGAGACTCCTGCCACAGCTTCCACAGGTAAGTGCAAGCTAGAGGTAATGGACTGTAACTTCAGTGGTTATCTTGCTTTCTTCTGATGTATCGCACTGAAAAAAAATCTTGACAATACAAACTTAACAAAACAAACTATTCATCATATTTATTTCAAAAGGTTCGCACCAAACCACTATGGCAGGACACTGCCCCCTCCTTTGTTTTGCAAGTACCCCAAAGGGGAGATTCTGTTGGATTTGGAACTTCAGCAAGACTCTCCAGTGAGTGACTTTTTTCAAACACTTCATGGATGAAATCCATTTCCTTTGTGTAGAGATAATTCTAATAAAGAATTACCATCATAATAAAGAGTTACAATCTTTCATTATCATTTTACACACTTACAGCACAGTGAAAACACTCATCTGAAGTGTCATCAAAAGTACAAACTATAGTTATAGTCAGGTCTGGTGCCAACAATTCTACGAGAGCACTAAATGTGGGATCATTTTGTACCAGACAGGGCAAGATGTTTGAATTTGGGTTCATAGAGATTTTTACAGGTTTAGTGCCTCTTGTGATTGTTATGAGATTTATTTGCATTACATTTGACCCTTTGGAGAGCTACACTTAAGCACGTGGCGAGCTACCTTTTGGAGACAGCTGATGTATTGATGTATTCTATGTTATCACATAAAGCCTGCATTAAGAAGGAATAGTTGAAAGGGTTTTAGTCCATGAATAATTACCATAATATCCTGATTATTAACCAAGGTTAATACATTGGTTTTGCAAAATTTCTTCATCTATGAGGGTTATACATGGGTGAGGGCTATATACAAAATTGCAATTCTTTTCATCATTCTACTTGATCTTGGTGAATACATGGGTGAGGTTAATACGAGAGTGAGGTCAATACATCTTTTTTTTTTTTGTTTGCATAAACCACTGACCTGAGGTTTATAGAAATATAGAATGCAGTAGTATCATTTACTGTTCCTTACTTTTATCAGGACAAGCACTGGGAGGACAGCCTAAATGGAATATGAATATGAGCTGTGAAGATCCACAGTCCAAGACTGGAGTTTCAGTCAGGCCTTCGAAAGTCCATGTGAGCAGCCATGCTCAGCCCAAAAAGGATCGGGAGCAGTTTCGTAGTGCTCTTGTCAGCATTATCATGTGAGTCTTTTGTCTCTGACATTTGTGAAGACCAACTAACAAATTGAGCTTTTCCACTTGTTGAAGTTTGACTTTGCACAATAATCAAACATAGAAAATTATAGTTTGACGAAAAGGGCAACAGTTGTAGTGGATCCAACACTGAAACTAATTCTATTTGTTAATGCAAGGTTTCAGAAACAGAATGCGTGTGCGTGAGTGTGTGTGTGTGTGTGTGTGTGTGGTTGTCTTTACAGTATTTAATTTGGCTACTTTCTTTCTTACTATGAGAATCATATTTGTACCACTCACAATGACATAATTCCAAAGCCACATTTCAAGCATTCTTGAAAACTGTATGTTTCTCTTTAGGCAACAGGACACAACCACCAGCAAGTCTTTTATGGAGGAAACTCCTCCTCCCAGAAGTGGATCCCCAACAGCCACAGAGAAAGACATTCTGGTATGGAGGCCTATGCTTTTCTCCATGGTATATGTCAGAACTTGGCAACACAGACTTGTCAAGTGCATCCCAGACCTCACAAGATTCATTTTGCCTTGCAGAGATATTACTACTACATACGGAATGGAATCGATACCGAACACGTGGCAGCCATGGAGGACTCTTGGCTAGAGAATGTTCTGAGTTTGGTTCCATCACACCTAAAGAGGCTGAAAACCACCATTGAACTGCTGTCAGATGAGATGAAGGAGGACTATCTGATGAGCGTCAAGAAAGCCATAGGTGAATCTCTTAAGTAACCGTTTCTCATTGACATCAATGATGTGTGAGGGATGTGGCATGATGGCTTATAAAGCAGTGGTGCTGAAAACAGTGTTGCTGTCGAACTTTTGAACATGCTAGATATGAGATTTCTGTTGTTTAATGAAGTTGTATAGTGTGGAAAAAACAATTAAAGTGCAGACAGCTGGAGGCTATGTTTAATACTGCCTGAGGGAAACAGTTCATCAGAGCAGTCCAAAGTACAATCTGAATGAACACCCTTTTATACACGGCTCATTACATGCTGTTAGCATAAGGTTGCATTGGCTCTATGATATTCAGGAAAAATAAGTTCCATGTATATTTCTGTTTTGGACTTGTTCACACCTGTTAGCAGTTTGAAAACATCAGCTATACTTTTGTAGAAACAACCATGTCATCTGAAGGACAAACCACACAGTGTCATGTGGAGGGGAAAATATTCACTGTGTATGTATTCTGTCAGTTTTCAATTTGCAGTCTATCAGCATTTCAAACATGTCTGGAAGCACTGTTAAACTTGATCTGCCAGAACCCGCAAACTTGTTAGACAGTGAATTATTAGCCTAGTATATTATCAGCCTACTCAGCTGAGTACATACTGAAATTCCATGTAAGAACAAACAAAGGATAGACTTGTTCATTTCTGCTGCAACACAGAGTGGAGACCTGATTTTTATTTTTTTGTTTTTTTCAGTTTCTGAAGGACAGAAAGCTTATTAAGTATATTGTGTTGAACATTAAGCCAAACATGTCAGTGGTATTGATGAAAGGAAGCACAAAATAATGTTGACGTACTTTGTCTCTGCAGTGGATTTTGTTCTGAGAGACCCGAGGGAGAGTGAGGAAGACAAAGTCAAATATCTCCCTCCACACAGAGAAGAGTAGGCAATGCTGTCTTACTTTATGTTAGCATAGCTTCTTCGGATGCAGTTCAGTGATTTAGACTGGCACTGTTTAATCTTGCTTGCATGAACAATGTTTAGTCAGTTAAATATATTATAAAAAATATTACTATTTCCCATTCATAGTCATTGGCCAAATGACTATGCATTTTTGTTTGTTGTTTCACAGGATAGAAGTGGTTCCAAAGCTATGGCATAAAACCTTTTTGCAGGCCCAGAAACGAATGAGTGAGCGTCTGCACGCCATCAACCCCACCATGTTATCTGTGTTGGACCTGTGGCATGTGTCTTTCAAGTGAGTCCTTCTTTAACCTCTTTGTGAATTAATTTTGAGTATTGCATAAAATCTGTCAGTGTATTCCAGTAGTTGGTTCAGCTAGAGGGAAAAGGATTTATTGCCTGTTTTCAATATCATTGCACTTTGCTGTGAATTGTTGTTATCATTGTTGTTGCCTGTTCCTTTCAGGAAGCTGCGCTTGATTGATGTGGAGGAATTCCATAATAGGCTAGACTCTATGGAACTCCATGTTTTTCAGCAACTAGTGAGCAAACACATTGAAAGTGCCAAGGATGTTCTCCTCAAAAAGTATGTATTGCAGCTGCTCATCTGTTTCTTACATACTGATCTGCGTTTAGGATACAAGGTTCATATGTGTACAAGGGTTTATGTTTGTGCACAGATCTGTTGTATAACTCAGTGCTTAAATATGAACAGGACTCTTTCAGAACCATGTAGTCAATGAATTTACTGTGCACTATACTGTCTTTACAAGGAATCTCATGAGACATTAGCTGTGATCAAAATGGAAAAAAAAGGGAAACAGGGAACATTTTGTGGCAGCAAGACATCAAGTCATGTCCGAATCAGATAAATGCATTAAATTCTGTCTTCGAAGGTACCTTCGCTTTGCCCAATTTTGAGGAAAGCATAGTTTTCTTCATGCTGCCTTAAACGTCTAACATTCTATTGAACTATGTAGTCAGCTGTCGGCATCTTTCGCTGGTGCTTGAACAATTACACAAAAAGACTGCGTTCTAGCTAGGTCATCTGAAACTAAGTTTTTAGCCAGTGCCTTCATGCCTTCTACAACAGGTAACTTGTTAGACAGTGAAGAGAGCAAGGCAGCAAGTCACTACCTTCCCATTTCGGGCACAGCCATTGTCTACTAAAGCCCTATCAAACTACCTATAATCCATACATGTTTATTGGTCTTTTCTACAGGTGGTTTCCAGAGATTCAGCACATTTACTACCAGGGTAACAAGCGCAAACTGGTTCCTAGTAACAGCAACCCAACCAAGCTGCAGTCCTTCTTCAATTGTGTGGCTGCGCTAATGACCTCCCATCTTCAGAGCCTGGCGCTCGAGTCCATGCAAGACTATACACATCTCATTGCCCAGCACCCCGTCAGTACCACCTTCCCTATCACTGTCTAATTTGCTTTATTAATGTCATGGCCACTTACCTTACACAATGGCTCATAACATTCAGACTTCCCAATGTGGTTAACTGTTTCATTTCCTAGGTGATATTAGTATTTGCTCTAATACTTATTTTTACTGCACCCTGTGTACAGTAAGAAATAATTGACGATAAGAAAAGACCATAAGAGACAATGAAGAGACAAAGAGAAATAGAGAAATAAATCTAGAGAGCAGATAGTGTAGTGCCCCAGCCTGTAGCCTGTAAGTGTTTGTTGTGACAGCATTTAAAGGCTCACCAGGTAATGTTTTTAGGTGAATTTACCAGCTTTCTAGTCACTTTGGTGAATGAAGCCTCCCTCAGCTGTCTCTAGCGTAGATTTCGAAGTTATTACACTTGCAGGATCTTAATCGGCGAGGCAGTGGCATGGATTGGTGAGAATGTACAATGTTTAATTGTTTATTAATTTATTGTAAATCAGCACTGTAGGGAGAGCAGAGGTGAAAAATTGCAGTGATCTTGTCAGTTTATAGAACTTTAAGAAAGAACATTTCCCATAACTTTCTGATCACTATTTGTTTCTTCTCCAGTCTTCCATACGGGCCTATGAGCACCCAGGGTTCATCTTGCAGCTCATCCTGGACAAGAAAGAGATTATCTTTGAACCAGACTTTGTGGACTTTGAGCTGATCCTGCTGAATGTCTACGATACGATGCTGAAATCTGTCACCCTGGTGCCACGTGTGGAGACTAAACTGTACTCAGAATGGGTAATTCTCTCTCTCTCTCTTTATTTCTCTTTCTCGCTCTTCCTCTCCCTCCTCCCTGTTTCCTTCTCTCGCTCTTTCTCTCACTCACTCTGTGTTTCTGTGCATTTCTTAATAAACGTGTTGTGTCTGATAATATTTGCTGGGCCAATCTGCCAGTCCTGGTGTTTGTTTACAGCTACTCCCCCTGTCATTTTGAAAATTGTAGCTGCCATTCAACTACATGCAGCGTAGTGTTTGGTTTTAGTTGAAACAAAGACTCCTGCAAATGATATTAGATTATATCCCTTGTAGGCAAGCAATATTATCCATGGTTACACCAATGATGTGTGACAGTATTGAGCAGGAAGTTAGGCATGCTGGGGAAAAACTGTAATTTACTATGGACACACAGACACATTTATGCATACAAACATATTCACACTAGCACACTCTCTAACACACACTCCTCTCTCTCACCAAGCTTTTGAAAAACAAACACAAGCACAAAAACAAACACAAACACTCGTGCTCTTTCTCTCTCCCCTCCAGCCAGGCACTCAGACAGGAGGCAACTTGAAGCCGGTGATCCTGCCGGAGATCCTGGAAGCGCAACGAGCGTTGGTGCGGCACGTGGTGTGCGAGGAGAGCACCGGGCCGCGGGAGCACCTGCGCCTCTATGACAAGTACGCGCCTCTGGTGTCCAAGCAGGCCGAGGAGGATGTGGAGCAGTTCCTGCACGAAAAGCACTCCTTCCAGGAGATGATGATGGAGGTCACGCGCTACCAGCAGATGGTAGACGACATCCAGTACAACTCCACTAAGGTGCGCTTTGCACATATCCCTCATTGTGTGACTGGACAACTGGCCCCTCAGTGTGTTAGTGAAATAGGCTTTTGTCATTCAATTAGTTCATGCAATAAGTTCTCCAGTTAGATTCAGTTTAGACCGGTGCTGTTTAGTTCAATTTCTCATTGTCATCTTCACATTTAGACTAACCTCACTCTTGCCTAAGTCATCTGTTCTGTAATGAAATCCCTTTCAGGTGGTGCGCCTGGGGATGTTCGAGGTGCACGCCACTGAGCTGATCCACGCGCTGGTGAAGCGGGCTGAGGCTCTGCGGCAGAAGCTCATTGACCGCATGCTGGAGGAGCATCAGGAGCTCAACACCAAGTAAGTGAGCCACAATGCCTCAGACACACAGCGCCTTGGACACACAGCCTTGCCCTCACAGGCAGCCTACACTGCAATATACAACTCAGGTGCTCCATTTGTGGATAGTTAGCACAGTTAGCCACCTAAACGGTGGTTCATGACTACACCAGATTTGCATAAAAAAAAAATTGTTTATGTGCCACAAATGGATTGATTCAGTTGTGTACTCAGCATAGCATGGCTGTCAAAGGTTTTTTTTTAAGGACATTGCTCTGTTATCTGCTATGTAACGTTGCTCAGATCCATTCTGAATGTGTGTTGCTAAAATCCCATTGATCTGCCCCTCTGTGTGGCTGCAGGTTGTGTGATGAGTTTGAGAAGATATCAGAGAAGGCCCTGAGCACACCCCCGAGCACGCAGGAGCTGATGGAACTGCAGGTGACTATCCTTACGTGGAAATGGACTGAGTGTGATAGGAACAGTTTGAAGACTGGAGTCTGAGTTAATCGAAACTGAAAGTTTGACACTGTGGCTTGTCCTTGATGGTTTTTGTGAATAATAACAAAAAAAGTCATGAAAAAATATATGTGTTGGCATTAGCAAATCAAACCCAACCAAAATCACTCGCTCACTACTGCTGTGTCTATCTGCCTGTCATGTATGCATTTTCAGGCGTTTATAAAGAAAGTGGAGTCCCACGAGATTCCTGTGCTAGAGACAAAACTGCTGGAGTCCAAAACCCGGTTGTGCTTCCTAGTGAACTTCGTGACCTTTTCACCTTTGGACATACGCCTCAACAGACAGCCCTTTCAGTGGCACTCACGTATGCCGTCCATCTTTGAGGAGCACCAGAAAATCATCAGAGAGAAGACTGAACAGTACCAGGAGGGTCTCAAGGTTAGAGTGCAACCACCTTTTAGACCACATTCAACTTCCCAATTCCACATGCATTACATAATCTTTCCTTTGCTCTAAATTGACAGTACTCTTCTTTGGGCACAGTAATAGATGAAAGATCACATTTAATTGTTGATAACAAGTCAGCTGCTTTAAAGATGTTGGTAGCTGGTAAAGCGCCATCCATGCCTCACTAGTTTCCTCATTTAATGCAAATGTAAAATCTGCTGTCTGTAGCTGCGATGCTCAAGGTTTCTGGACGAGCTGGGGAGCTATTCCAAACAAGTGGAAGAGTTTGTCACGTATGGGGATCTCTCTGAGCTCAGCAAGTACCTGAGGAAGGCTCAGGCTCTGAATGGCAAATTAGATGCAGCCACTGAAAAGGTATTGCATTTGACTGTGTGCAAATGTTTTTCATTGTTAGAGGAAGTTTGATCATAGCCAAGAGATGCAAATTCTTCTTTTAACTGCAGGGGGCAGCAAAGGCTCTAAAATACTCAATGTCAAATCAATGTAATTTTGGTTTTGGTTTATCAGTACTTCTTATGATTACAATGTAATATTTATTTAATACTCTATTAACATTTATCCTCCATTTAACTTGAAAATATGCACTTTAAAATTTGTGTTCTACATAAGTTAGAACCAAAATCTAACAACTCACCCTAAAGTGTCTTCTTTTCTTCTAACTCCAACACAGATTGAAGGCTTCAACATGGAGGAGGAGGCATTCGGCTGGCCCATCTCACAGTACCCTGAGCGCAAGAAAGTTCATGAGGCCTTGCTGCCCTACCTGCGGCTGTACGAGATGGCCATGGAGTTCCAGACGCGGCACAAGGAGTGGGTGCACGGCCCACTGGGCGCCGTCAACCCGGACAAGGTGGAGGGCGACGTGGGCAACTACTGGCGTGCCCTGTACAAGCTGGAGAAGGGCTTCCAGGACTCGCCCAAGGCCCTGCACATCGCCAGCCGCGTCAAGGAAGAGGTGGAGGCCTTCCGCGTGCACCTGCCCCTGGTCCAGGTCCTTTGCAACCCGGGCCTTCGCGACCGCCACTGGGAGGGCATGTCGGAGGTGGTGGGCTTCCCGCTGAAGCCGCAGGACGAGGCGGCCGCCTGCGTAGCCCACTTTCTGCCGCTGGGCCTGGAGGGGCACCTGGCCAAGTTTGAACTGATCAGCGAGGCGGCCAGCAAGGAGCACTCACTAGAAAAGGCCATGGAGCGCATGGCGGCCGAATGGGGCGACATCCAGTTTATGCTGCTGCCCTACCGGGAGACCGGCACATCGATTTTGTCGTCGGTGGACGAGATCCAGATGCTGCTGGATGACCACATTGTCAAGACACAGACCATGAGGGGCTCACCTTTTATCAAGCCCTATGAGAACGAAATACGGTGAGGAGAGAGTATTCTCTTCTCTTCTCTTCTCTTCTCTTCTCTTCTCTGTTTTTCTTCCACTTGAGTAAATTTTGAACGTAAATCTTTGAGTAATGTTGCGTGTGTGTGTGTGTGTGTGTGTGTGTGCTCCAGTGAGTGGGAAGGGAAGTTGCTCCTGCTGCAGGAGATCCTGGATGAGTGGCTGAAGGTGCAGTCCACCTGGCTCTACCTGGAGCCCATCTTCAGCTCGCCCGACATCATGGCTCAGATGCCCGAGGAGGGCCGCCGCTTCACTGCCGTCGACAAGACTTGGCGCGAGACCATGAAGCAGGTGTCCCTGGTGAGTCCAAACTCATCACCCATCTCCCGTGGACGCGTTACCCATGACAAAACTAACACACTTAGAGCGCAGTACATTCACGCAATTAAGATGACACAGAGAGAGAGAGAGAGAGAGAGAGAAAAACACTTGGTCATCCCATTACCAGTAATTTACATAATAAAGGCATATAGCTTATGACACCAGATGTCTTGGGGAGCCACCTGGATCCTGCCTTCCCGAGCCACGTCCGTTAATTGCCACTGTCAGAGCAGTATTTTGGCTGAGCGCTCGTGTTATCATCATCTGTCATAAATGTAATTGCTATCTTAATGAATCTGCAACTGTCAAAACAGATGATCGTTTTGAGGAGACATTAGGATTTAATGCCCTATTACTGTCAACAGCCGTGTTAAGACTTCTGATAGCCGGGCCCGAGTGGAGATCCTGTTATTGGCATATTAAGAAGTGAGGATCAGCGGTGGACACTCAATCAACAACCAGTCAGACTTGAGGGGGTGGAGGGGAGGGAGGAGGAGAGGCCTTCTTCCCGGTATTGATGTGTGAGTCCCAGGACTCAGGGCTAAATGAAAATGGGCTGTGAATGTGTGTGAGACATTATACAGAGAATAATACAGACCGTGTCTCTGTTTAGTCAGTATCAGTGTGGATGACAGAAACGGGCTCACAACCATACACACACACGCACGCACACACACACACACGCACACACACACACACACACAAACACATATAGCTCAGAAAGGAGGGAAACAAAAACAAATCTAACAAAGTTATTGTGGACTTATACAAGTCTGCATTAGTATGGATATAACCAAAGAGAACGAGGGAGAGAGAAGTATAGTGAGAGAGAGAGAGAGAGAGAGAGGTGGTTTTCTGCAAAGAGTGCCTTTACGGATACCCTGAAGTGAGGTCTATTGATCTATCCTCTATTGAAAGAATACTAAAAAACAAAACATAACAAAGTCAACAATCCAATCATCAAGGAGGGATTATAGATTTTGCCTGCCAAAAGCTGGCTCCGTGGAGACAAAAAGACAATGGGATTGCCAGGGAATACAAAGCACACTGTAGAAGTGGGTATTCTCATTTCATACACAAAGAAAATACGTCCATGCCATGTGGAGGCATGTGTCTGCTTTTGGGACACATCAACAGAGCCTTCTTCTCCCACTGCTTAACCATGGTTCAGTCAACTAAAGATGACATCCACAGCTAAAGCACACTAATATGTCTGCACCATGAAGTACAATATGGTTGACAAAATGTCAGTTTCATTTCCAGCCCACAAAAATAAAGGGTTGACTATAGCCTGTACAAGTAGAAAGAGAGAGAGATAGGGACTAAGAGTAGGGGCTAATCAGGGGCCTGTACTATTAAGTGAGATTACTGGTTAACCTGGTTTGCTTTGAGAGTTACCACTGATCTCTAAAAGAGCCCTGCATTGAGCACGAGCTGTTTTTGAAGTGACATGTTGTTTTTAGATCAGGGGTTACTCCAGAAGTTACCCAGCTTAGCCAGTAACCTGGCTTTGTAGTATACCCCCCTCCAGTTCCATTGTTCTGGCCTCTGAAGAGAATGCTATTTTTAAGCCTATGCATTCTGGTGATTAAGATATCACATTACACACTGGCCTGGATACTGCAATAGTAGTTGGAGGTGGGTTTTTTTGGTTTGTTTTTTATCTGTGGCAGTTACACAAGCAGCCACTGTATGGAGCTCTTCATCTACGGCTGACTTCACAGGCGTGCCAGTGAACAGTGGTCTCTCCTGCTCCTGATTGGTCTCCAACCTAATGGATCCATAATCTTCCCAACTTCCCTAGAAACGCCAGCCAATAATTTTAATCATAAAGTCGTTGTTTCTAGAAAACAATGAGCATGAGATCAGAGGATACGTGAGTTTGTAACCATTTAATTGCCTGTCATGTCCTTGATTTTATTTCTTTTCTCATTATTAATAGCAAAGCAAGTTGACAGATAGAACCGTTTTTTATTATTAATTCTGGGTCTTGATGCTTTTGGCAGCCAGTGCTCCCACTGAGTGCACAGCAGTGATTATTGAGCTGTCAGCGCCTTCTGAGGAGCTCTGAGAGGCCACGTGTGCAGGTCCAGGCAACCCCTCTGTCTCTCTTGCACCCAAACACACACACACACACACACACACACGCACATTACACTTACAGGGTTACATATATCCTCACTTGCCCCAGAGACATTACCTACATGACATAAACAGGAGGGAATTGTTCCAGAAGGATGAGGAAAGGCAATTGGTACAGAGGTGGGGAGATGGCTGAGAGATGAGATTTCTGTCAACGAGATTGACATGTTTCTGCATCAGTATATCTTTCATGTATGGTATATCAATATTTTATTTCTCTGTATAATAGTAAACAGAACCATGGTGATCCCCAGGGCTTGCTAAATTTTCCCCATGGCCCTCTGCGTTCCATATCCTGATCAGTTTCTTCATTTACTAGATGCTGATTGGTGTTGGAGTTGCTGAAGCACAATTTGCGTGCTATGGCAGGCATTTGATGTGAAGATTCAAAGGATTCATGAGATGCCATTTTCTATGCCTGAGAGAACACTGTTGAGTGCTCCCTAGTAATTGAATCATACGATCTCACCATCTTTTTAATGTCAGACTGAAAAGAAGGAGTGAAAAAAAAGATGATCATACGTGATGAGTTTCAGCAGGCTGTACTTTGCAAGCTACTCTCTGTCATCTCTCTCACCATCTCTCTCTCTGTCTCTTTCTTTCTTTCTCTCTCTCTGTCAGTCTCTCTCTCTCTCTTTTTCTCTCTCTCTCTCTTCGTTGGCCTGAATGATCCGGATGAAATAATTTCCTCATTTATTGGCATCCATTCATGAATCAGCAGCTGGTGTTCCAGTGCAATAATGCCATCATGGGTGTGTGTGTGTGTGTGTGTGGTTACTGCCACCTACCCTGCTGCCACCACTGGTGCTGCTCGCTGGTGAGAGGGATTAAATGGCAGACAAGAAGTGTCTCTCGCTGCTCGCTTTCATTAGAGCCAGCCAATGGCTCCTTTTCATGCTTTTAAAAAAAGGTGATTTGAAGAGGTGCTTGGTGTGTGCGCTCTGCTGATTATCATTCCTTCATTACCCCACTTTGTGATATACCACCGAGTGTGTTCTTTTTTCCCCTCTCTCTCCGTCTGTCCTCTCTTCTCCATCTCTCTCTCTCTTCTTTTTTCCACCTCTCTCTCAGACGTGATAGTTAAAGCTCAATCTCGCGGCCGTGCGTCTGCTCCACTCACCACAGGTAATAGAAAATCAATAGCAATCAGAGGAGGGGGAAGAAGCAATTATTATCTCCTTATAGACTTGGTGTGTAGCATCTGCGTCCGAGGGGGTGGGGGTAAGAAGTGTGTGGGGAGCGTGCTGTTTGAAGGGTGGGTAGAGGTGTTTTGACGCGTTCCATGATCTTCGATGAAGGATGGAACTCTTTGAAACAACCTTTGAAGTAACCGAAGTTCAGGGTTAGGGTTCATCAAAAAAATGAGAAATAAAAGTTGCTGTTTTTATTGGGTGGATACTTGAGCATCATCGGTGCCAGGGCCGCAGTGTTGTTCAAGGTAGGCTCTTATCTGAAAGAAATCGTAAAACTGGGAAACTGTCGAGTGGAACATGTTCTTATTTCTTTTGGCATCTCTTTTTGCTCACATTTTTTAGATGAACTCTGATGCAGCACAGTCTATTGTGCGGTAAAAACATATTCTATTAGAGTTGGAATGAATAAGAGCAAACAACAAACCACAAAACATGTGATGCACTTGTTATGGAGTAGTTCCATCTGAATGTTTTAGAAACATTTTATCAGTGTTTATGTAATAAAGGATTTGTATAAAATTATTATTTGTTTTTTGGCCAATCTCAGAACAATTTTGTGGACTGTTTGTTTTTCATATAACAGGACAAGCATGTACTGGCTGTAGTGGCTATTGACAAAATGGTGGACAAACTAAAGAAATCCAATGAATTCCTTGAGCTGATTTTGAAGGGTCTCAACGAGTACTTGGAGAAAAAACGACTTTACTTCCCAAGATTCTTCTTCCTCTCCAATGATGAGCTCCTGGAGATCCTGTCTGAAACAAAGGACCCAACCAGGTAAAAATGGATTGGTCATATTCAACTGGCTTTCTTGATTGGATTTATTTTCTTGCCGCAGGCACAGGGTGGTTTCCTGTAGTATATTAACAAACTTGAAAAAATGTTCTGTGGGAAGCAGAAGGGGGTGTCAATGTGTCAGCAGCTTTATTTGCCAGTACTGTGAGTCTTTTCACATTATATTGCTATTGTGTGTAAGCCTACAATACATAACGAGGCATAATTTTGGCAACGCCCCTGTACTGTTTGAGCAGGTTTCTTCCTGCTCACACTTAAGATTTTAAATGAAATGCCCTCGGCTCTTTTACGACAGGCTGTTTCAAAGAGATCCTCACACGAGCATGGACCAGTGAGTGAATCCATTTAGCCGCTGCTTTCCCCTCTGTCTGACATTGCCATTGCACATTCATGTATTCAAATATAATTTAAAGCCTTTTCTACCAGCTGTATTCAAGGTGACTAACGTAGTGCACACAGTCCAGTACTGGCTTAATCTCCATTCAACATCCTCTGTACATGTGGTGAAGTCTCTAATAACAGAGAGAGAGTAGGGAAAAAAGACAGAAAAGAAAATATATATGAAAAGCAATTTGGCTGTGCCTGACTTTGAAAATCTCATTTTGAGACCTGAAAAATCCTGTACTTACTGTGGGAATTTAATTATAGCGCCGCTTTTTCTCCTTGCGACACTGTGGCCTACTTCCAGCACAGAGTCTCCCCTGAGCAGGGCAGAGGCTGATAAGCAAGCCTTGTCTTATTTCACCCAAGGTATTTGTTTAATAATGAATGTCTTTGCAGACAAAGGGACTTCTGCCTCCACTCCATGCCCCTCTCTCTTCCCCCCCGCCCCCCCTATTCTGTCCCTCTGACTCTACTTTTCCTCTCCTCTTCTGTTCTCTCTCTCGCTTCCACTCCCACGCGGTTGCCATTTTCCATGAGTGATTCCATGAATTCCAAAATTGTAAAGCTCTGTTGTAGCCAAGGGTCAGTTGTCCTCATCATAACATGGGATGCGACTAGGCTGAAAAGGAATAGAAGGAATATGAATGTGTTGTGCACACATGTGTCCTACTTAAGGAGTGGCCAGGCATCCTTCTTATTGGTGGCTTGCAAAGAAGTTTGCCTTATTTTCTCTGGGACCTCTGGGAAGACACAAGCCATAGCTGATCGTGTTTCCACTGCATGCCCCTAATGCTATTGCTCATATGTTTGGCCGCACATGAAACCCTACTGGGGCCAGGGCATAAACTGGCACACACACACACACACACACACACACACACACACATCATTAATTACTTACCTGTGACCCCCCTCCTGGCAGAGTGCAGCCCCACCTGAAGAAATGCTTCGAGGGCATTGCCAGTGTGGTCTTCACGGACGTGCTGGACATCACACACATGAAGAGCAGCGAGGGTGAGGTGGTCGAGCTGTTGGACATCATCTCCACTTCCAAGGCTCGCGGCCAGGTGGAGAAATGGCTGCTGGAGCTGGAGAGTGGCATGTTGGCCTCTCTGCGCAAGGTGCCACACACACACACACACACACACACACAAATACAAAACCTAGCAAGAGTCGCTAGTCTATAGAGTTAAAATCTTTTGCCTTCAAACAAATGTTGTGTCTTTTAATACATTAAAATTACCCATTACCCATCTATGATCAATCTTTATCTTACTGAGATTTTGATGATGATGTCCACATTAAAATAGTCGAACCACTGTTTTGAATGCCGTCTCTGTTTTGACCCTCAGGTGATTGGTGAGGCGATAGAAGCTTATCCAAAGAATCCCCGCATTGATTGGGTGCGAGGATGGCCTGGCCAGACAGTTCTGTGTGTGTCCCAAGTGTACTGGACCAAAGACATTCATGAGGCCATTGTGAAGGGGCCTCAGGTAGGTGTCAATACTAAGATGGCAACAGCCATGGGTTCTGAATGAGTGTGTGTGTGTGTCTCTGTGTGTGTGTGTGTGTATCTGTTACCCATATATTCCACACATAAGATGCATTTGCACTGTTTTAGCTGAATTTCTTTTCAAACTTCCAGTGGTTTAGTGCTGTTGTTGCCTCAATCCTGGCCCTGTCAGTTAGTGGTAGATGATGCTGGCAGTAGGTGGATGCTCAGAGTTGTACTGATGAAGTGTTTAAACACATACCCCTCTGCTCCCCTCTGCCCCAGTACCTGGAGGCGTACCTGAAGCAGAACAACGAGCAGATCGACGACATTGTCACCCTGGTGCGAGGGAAGCTGTCCAAGCAGAACCGCGTTACCCTGGGCGCCCTGGTGGTACAGGACGTCCATGCCCGCGACGTGTTGGCCTCCCTAGTCTCCAAGAACGTCACAGACGAGAGCGACTTTGAGTGGCTCAGCCAGCTCCGTTATTACTGGATAGTGAGTCTCTCAGGGGCTCATGCTTTGGAAAGCACATTGGGGCAGGAGTTGAATAGGAGCACAGTGTTTGTGTGGAAGCATATAAAATATTTAGCACATAGCGTACTGGTATAGGACTGATAATGTGTGTTGAAGTAATATTTCACTTATTATGAAGAATTGTTCGTGTTTTGTGTTTGTGAGTTGATTCTAAATAAGGGTTGTTGTGATGCCTATGTTTTAGGAGGATCAGCTCCAAACTAAAATGATTAATGCAGGTTTGGCCTACGGGTATGAGTACCTCGGGAACACCCCTCGCCTTGTCATCACGCCTCTGACTGATCGCTGCTACAGGTTGAAAAGGAATTTGAACTGAACATTAAAAAAAAAAATGTTTTGTACATGTCAAGATTCAATACAGACACAGTCATAAAGCAGATAGAAAGATAATGTGGACTTACATTGAATAGAGAAATGCAATTGTTTTTCCTGTTGTTGAGTGCACTGTGCTGTGTGGATCTCTGGCTGCAGAACTCTGTTTGGAGCCCTCCATCTTCACCTGGGAGGTGCTCCAGAGGGGCCAGCTGGAACTGGAAAAACAGAGACCACCAAAGACCTGGCAAAAGCTGTAGCTAAACAGTGCGTTGTTTTCAACTGCTCCGATGGCTTAGATTACATTGCTCTCGGCAAGTTCTTCAAGGTAGGGTTTGCAGCGGTCCATATCAGGATTGTAATGTCTTTGCACATGTGTCTGTTTTCAACTAAGCTGTCACATTGTAAAAGGTTAAAAAACATTGTGGGTGTCTGTGGCCTTTAAAGTAGGCCACAGTACTGCATTAGTATGGCAAATACACTGGGGTTGCAGTGATTCTAAGATAAGAAAATCGCGTTGATCATGTTCAAAATCACATAAATCATGTTACCTTGGTGACAAAATGGGATCAGTATTCAGGCTGCTATCCAGTGCAATAAGATGCTCCCATTTGTTTGGTTTTTTAGCAGGTTGCTTCGAAAAGGGCTTATGAAGCTTGGAAATAAAGCGCCCGGTGGCTGTCATTCGAATTAGCGGCCAGTCATTAGAGATGTAAATTACACTTGAGGGTTCATCCTTTTTGCCATAACAGCAGATAATTCTGATTTGAGAGTGCATTTATTAATGTATTACCATGAACAAACATGATTATATATTAGTAAAGCACTTTGCTCCCCTCAAAGCATTTGAGAAATTAAATGCAATTAGCACATTTTTCAATTATGACTCATTTCCTCACCACTGATTTTGAGGTATTGTGCATCAGGCTCCTTGTTGAAAGTCGTGATGAGTGCATGCAGTTCAGTGAGACTAGGCCCTCCATGAGGAGCATGTGACCCATTTGAGCTTTGATTTCTCTGTCTGTCTGTCTCTCTGTCTGTCTGTCAGGGTTTGCTTTCCTGTGGTGCCTGGGCCTGTTTTGACGAGTTTAACCGCATCGACCTGGAAGTGCTATCCGTGGTGGCTCAGCAGATCCTGACCATTCAGAGAGGTAGGGGTTACTCAGCAGGCCGGCTCAGTAACAGCAGGCCCCACATCCTCAGAACGTTTTGCCTGAATTAGATATTTCTGTAAATAAGCAAACAAACACAGACAATCCAACAAATAAAGCGATGTGCTGCTGGTGGGGGGGGGGTGCTTTTATGGGGTAAAGGGCATTTGGCCTAAAATAGATTAAATAGCTTTGATGTAAAGAGAGAGAAAGAAAAAAAAATATCTAGACAGGCTTTTACCACGCTATTGAAGGGCTTGGGTCAACTAGGTAAGCAGTGCTGCAAATGTGTGAGACATTGATTTTTCCTCCACACGCTGTTCCTGTTTTTTGTGCTCTGAATGTAATAATAGGCTTTTTTTGTGTGCCACCTGAAAAGGGTTCACTGCAGCTAAGTGATAGAAAGAGAGGGTAGAAGTCTCACCCCTCAATTTTTAACCAATCTCCCAGTGCAGCACTAAAGGATACAGTAACTCACACTACTCGCTGACAGGAAGGTTTATCTGTGCAAATAGCACTTGTTGCGGTTAGAGGTCAGGCAAGTGACTGCTGGGTGGCTCTTTCTCCTGACCTTTAGGCATTTCTGCCAATGCTGAGATGCTGCTGTTTGAGGGCACAGAGCTAAAGCTCAACCCCACCTGCGCTGTCTTCATCACCATGAACCCAGGCTATGCTGGACGCTCCGAGCTGCCCGACAACCTCAAGGTCATTACCTCAAAAACTCTCCAAATACACAAAGCTGAGCCATTACCATCCTGCCACCATTCCTGCCTAAAAGATCAGAAACATTTCTTCCATCTTATTTGGATTATTCAGGGCGATATGTGCATGTTGTATAGCTTTGATTTTACTGCGGTTTTGTTATAATACTACAATACTCAGTTGTAGTTAGTGAGTAGAGTGAGAACTAGAAATCTTCCCATAGTTTCTTGACATAAAGCAATCATTACATTTCAGAAGTTTTTAACTGAGTTATTTTTTTTTTCTTCTCGATTTCTTTCTTTCCTCTATAGGCCTTGTTCCGTACGGTGGCCATGATGGTGCCGGACTATGCTCTCATTGCTGAGATTGTGCTGTACTCGTGTGGCTTTGTGAGGGCTCGGCCGCTCTCCGTGAAGATCGTGGCCACGTACCGCTTGTGCTCTGAGCAGCTGTCCTCCCAGCACCACTACGACTATGGCATGAGGGCCGTCAAGTCTGTGCTCACCGCTGCAGGCAACCTGAAGGTGCACCCATCTCATGTTTATCACATCTCATCGTTTCCTTCATTTCTTTATTTTTGTTCATAGGGATGTTTGTTATTTTTGGTTTTTGATTTTATGTTATAATCTACATCTTATATAGACTAACATGAAAGAAATAGGCAATAGGTCATTTTAAAGAGAGACGCATGGATCCAGCCAGTGCGTATTCTTGTGCCACTGAAAGACTGACAAGGCTGAATATATTATCACTACTATTTTACTTTCTTTAGAAATGCAAAATATATATATTTTCATATTGGGCACATGTCAGCAAACTGTGTTGTAACCACTCAAATCTGTGCGCTGCACAGAGCATAGCACTGTGTTTTTCTTTTCCCTTCTCTTGTTTTTGAATACCCCTTCGCCTCTGATGTGCCTCAGCACAAAGGATTATTCAGTGTCCCCTGCCTGTTTTCTCCTACGCATTACATCTGAGATGGAACGCTAGGAAAAAAAATTGTATACAAAAAGATTGAAAGATTAGACTGAATAGACAAGAGAAAAATTGATATTAGAAACCCCCATGAGCCGTCCGAATATTCCCTGTTCTGATTTCCTCAGCACCTTCCACACCGATGCTCCTTGCCACGAGAGCTCTGGTGCGACTCCAAAAGCCGTTTCTGTGCTGTGTCCCTCTGGACGCCTCGCCTCTCCTCCTCGCCTCTCCCTAAATTACTTTTTGGCAGAGGAGACGTGTGCGTATCCCAGCGTGCAGAAAGGAAGGCCATAAGACCCATCTATGGAGTTTGTGTCAGCAGAAAGAACGTTAAAAAAAAGAGACAGCTTAAAAATGATTCACTGACTGACAGCTTGACTTGGCCTCAGAAGGCCTAAACTCATCTTCTCAGCCAGGCTCTCATTAAGTGCAGGTTCCCACTTTTGTGCTCTGTGTGCCACAGCTGAAGTATCCTGAAGAGAATGAAGACATTCTGCTGTTGAGGTCCATTATTGATGTAAATCTCCCCAAGTTCCTGGCTCACGACCTGCCCCTGTTTGAGGTAGGAGAGAATCCAGTGGAGATTTAAGCAGGTCACAGAGGTGTTTGCTGACAGAAACAACTGCGTGTGTTGGTTTAGAGCCATACAACTGTATTTGTTGGTTTTGTGACGTCGTGTGTAGGTTTACAGGGAAAATCAGTGTGATGAAATTTTGAGCATGTGATCAAAATGGCCGAGTGGCTAGTTGTCTATTCACATACATGCATTCTATACATGTCATTGGTCTGTGGTTGTCTTTTTTGTTAATATGCATTAGAGCACCTTTGCACCTATGCACCTGCATAGTACGCATATCACACCAGCATTTGCATACCATTCATATGTATTGAGAATTACTGCTATAGGTCAAAAGGAACAGGTGGCATAAACTTGCACGGCACGACTGAACCTGTGGTGATCAGTGCGTATATAACAGCTGTATCCTTGTTACCCTTGCTTTGTGTCTCCCTCCCTCTGTGACCGATTTTTGAATGTTGTCCAGGGCATCACCTCCGACCTGTTCCCCGGAGTGAAGTTGCCAAAGGCCGATTACCGGGACCTGCTGGAGGCCATCCGGGAGAACTGCGAGAAGATGAACCTACAGATGACTGACTTCTTCACCGAGAAGATCCTGCAGATCTTCGAGATGATGATCGTGCGTCACGGCTTCATGCTGGTGGGCGAGCCCTTCGGGGGCAAGACGTGCGCGTACCGGGTGCTGGCCGCTGCTCTGCACGACATCTGCGAGAAGGTGAGCCAGTCTGCTATGCTGCCTGCCTGCAAGCCTCTCCGGTTATAGCTTCCTAATCTCTGACTGACTGTCTCTCTCTTTTTCACTCTCTGTCTGACAGCCCCAGGGGTATTTGTATTGAATTACCCAAAGTTTGTCCTTGTCAGCAAACTCATTATATCTGTTGTAAGGTGCATCTTTTGTCAGTCAACCCACTAACCCCCCCTGCCTTTTTAAAGAGAAAATAGGGTCTATATAAGAAGAAATACAAAACAAAATCGAAAGCATCACATCCTCAAGAGAGGAGGCCACAGTCAACTTCAGAAAAAATACCGACCTGACTCAGATGAGCAGATGCAGTCTGCGCCGTGCTGTCAGCACGCCTTCTAAACACAAAAGCTACCCAGTCGGGGCTCTGCAAGCGACCCAGATGCATGTCATTGTGTCTCAGCGTCCGCCAACGGAAGGACGACTGGTGAAATCCTTTCAGACATTCTCCTTTTCTTAAAGTTACTCATTCGATTGCACAGCCAGATGGCGTGGGCCAGACCTGCACCTCGTGACTGAAGTCACAGAGTCGCCCAGCGAGTTGGGTGTTAGTGGAGTATTCGGCACAAAGCCTTTCTGTGGCGGGTGACGGCAGCACACGGAAAGCTGCCCACCCCCCAACTGAAGACTGATAGACAACTCAACCCGACTCGCCAGTGTTTGTTCCTGAGAAGTCACCGAAGGACAACAGGCATTAAAGGAATGCAGCCTTCCCCTAAGGCTCGGGGGAGTTGGGGTGTAGGAGACGTGTGGACAGGCACTTGAGTGTGCCATTCATCGCTTCTCTCCCGCCGCCTCCCTCCTCCGCGCTTGGCCCACAGGCCCTGACGCTCTTCCCCGGGAATTCAGACTGACAGCTCTAGCAGTCAGGGGCTCTGAAGTGAAAGTGAAGCCGTGTTTTTGTATTTGTTGTTGCTCCTCCATCATGCCTCTGAGGTGCCTTTGTAGGAAACACGCAGATAAAATCTTGTCTTTGACCGTCACAAAAATGCACTTGACTGTTTTATTTCAGTCGTTCTCTCAATATACAGTACATTTTCATTATCACTTTCTAATCCACTAGTTGCCTTGCAGTTGATAATAAATTACTGGCTAGTAGAACAAATAGAAGTCCAGGTGCTCACAATATCAGGGTTTGAATCTGACTGTAGGTCACGTCTTAATCTCACCCTATCTCTCTCTCTCTCACTCCCCTCCTGTCTCTCTTCATCTTAAACTAACAACTGCTTAAAGCAACAGTCCAGAGTCAAACAACCCAGCCAATGCTAACTGATGAGGCCGAGAAAATTCCATTTCACTTTGGTTTCTGTGTAACCCATTCAGTTAGCGTCAGCTGTCGGTTTGCAAATTCGATCAGTGTTGCACCAAATTTTCTCGTTCTTATTTCTACTGACAGCACTCGGCAACCCCAAATAGCAGGGTTGAGGGTTGATTGAGTCCGGATTGCTTAAATTACTTCTAAAACTGGTATGTCAAGTAATTATTTATTGTCCATTAGGCCATTGCATTACATTGTGTGCTTCACCAGTTTGACATTTCTAACTTACCTGCAGGTGCTTTTTCCTGTGTAGCAAAGTGTGCCTTTCAAAAGCTCTGTATGTGTACACTGTTCCATGCAGGGCCTGATGGATGAAAACAGAGTGCAGATCACCGTCATCAACCCCAAGTCTATTACTATGGGTCAGCTCTATGGTCAGTTTGACCCAGTCTCGCATGAGTGGTCAGATGGCATCCTGGCAGTCAGCTACAGAGCCTTCGCAGTCTCACAGGTGAGATTGGAATGGGATTTTTTTTTTTTTGGTGAGCAACACCAGAAGTAACTTTTGCTACTTCCTCCTCCATAACTGCAGAGAGAACCTCCAACCTACTTCACCGTTCAAAATAAAAGCCTTCTTTCTTACCTTTTCACACCATTTCCATTAGTTTCCGCTTCCTTTTATGATACCCACAACATAACGCTCTGCTTCCTTTCGCTGACTCTCTTCCATTTCGCCTCCTCTGTCTGGGCCTCTCTATTCTTTTGTGTGTGTGTGTGTGTGTGTGTGCGTGTGTGTGTGTGTTTCCTTCATTTTACAGAGTTTTCTACTTATCCACATTAGAAAGAACTAGTCTATCCTCTCAGGAGCTCCTACTGAGATTTTCATGCGTGAACTTGAGCAGAAGTGTGAAACTTTTTCTTCCGCCTGCACCATCACAAACTCATGAAGTGTAGTGCAGTCGGCACCAGCCTTGCCTCTCGTGTAGCACACAGGGGACCAGCATCCTAATGCCTCCCGCCCTGCCACTAAGCCGGGCTCGCGGCAGCTCGGTCTCCATGGCGACTGGAACTGCGTTTCATCTTCTGAACGCTGTGTTCTCAGAGATCTGTCGCCGACTTTTTTTTCCTCCTCTTCTTTCTTCACGTTTCTCTCTCTACCTTTCTCTGTCTCTCTATCTCTTCCTCTCTCTCCCTAATCCCCTGGGGAGTGTCAGAAGAGGGGGCCTTGTTGTCTGCAGTGGTGCCTTGGGAAGAGAGCGACACTCTGTGTGTGTGTGTGTGTGTGTGTGTGTGCGCCGTCGTCACCGAGGCCTCACGGGGAGACACCGCGTGAAACAGCTCACTTCACACTCATGGAGGAGAAGAAGGAGGCGAGGAGGCACACAGTCGTAGCTTCTAATCGCTATAATTAGAAGTGAGGGAAAACATTCGTTAGGTGTCTTAGGCCGACTCAGAAGACGTTTCATAAGATGTTTCTCCCCTTACCCCCACCACCACCATTCTATTCTGTTTGATAACATATCAACATAACGACAGAGGCAACATGACCAGGTGCCAGAGCTGAAACAATACGAATCAACCAACACCAGATATACTGGTGCTATACTTGTACACTTGCTATACTTGTGCACTGTTTCAACATTATCGCGTACGACTGGCAAGCCATTACCAGATTGGACAAATCTGGTCCTTTCTGGTCTATATATTTAGTTTTATCAGAATTTGAAGGCATCAGAAATAACCCACTTACAACCGTGAGCATCTGTGGTGTAGAGGGTATTTGATTCATGTTATTTACACAACTTCATACAGAGGTTAGATCGAAGACCAAAGATGTAGAACTTGTAATATACCATGTTTATGCTATTTTGTAACACACCATTTTGTCTAAATTTAGTGTTGAATATCATTGTGCAATATACCGTTTTACCTTAGTTGTATTGCAATGAAACGCAAACCAAACACACATGTAATGTTGCATGTATATATTTACTGTCTCCAGAGCCCTGACAGGAAGTGGCTGATCTTTGATGGGCCAGTGGACGCCGTGTGGATCGAGAACATGAACACAGTGTTGGACGACAACAAGAAGCTGTGTCTGATGAGCGGGGAGATTATCCAGATGTCCCCGCAGATGAGCCTCATCTTTGAGCCCATGGACCTGGAGGTGGCCTCCCCAGCCACGGTAAGACTGCCAGCCAATGGCGTCCATTTCCCAAAGGCATAGTTGCTAACCAAGTCAGCAGCTTTGCGAACGCCATGTCCAGGCCAGGCCAGATTGTCCAATCAGCGTCCCAGACGCCAGCATAGGTGGAATGTAGGATTATGGGTGGGACACACGAAGGAAGGAGAAAAAAAATATCTCTGTTTCTTTTGTTTATGTGTTTTGTCGACGTTTGTGTTGATGCACTCAAATCTAAGGAGCAGCCGTGCAAGAGAGAGACAGAGAGAGAGGGATTTTTTATTTTTTTTTCCCACCCCTCAGGTTTCTTTGAAGCAGCGCCAGATGCTGTGTTCCGCTGTCTCCCCTGTCAGTGGATGGTTTGTCTGATTATTGGGCTGTCAGAAATGCCTCCAGAGCCTTGAGTGTTTTCTTTTTTTTTCTTATTGTGCCAAGAAAAAACTTCTCTCTTCCACTTCAAATAAGCCCTTTTGTGTACATCCCATATAGAAATGATTTGCATTCATTGTGGAAATGTTTCCTTTTTATGTGGGCTCACATCAGGCCTAATAGGTACATTTACCTCATCTTTTAATGTCAAGGAGAAAAAAAAAATACAGAAAAGAAATAGGTCATCCCTGTGAAGAAAATAGTGTTATCGCAGTTGCAGGTTATGTGGGAGCATCCTGTGGGGAAAAAAAAGAGAAAAAAAACTGTCAAAATTGTTCTCAAAGGGAGCCCACTGATTTCTCTTCTCGCCCCAAAAGAGTTACCAGCAGCAGCAGCAGCAGCCTCTTCCTGGCTAGCTCATGTGTGTTTCGCCCACGCTTCTCCCTCTAGCTCAGGCACAGCCCACACACACACAGACACAGACACACTCACTCACACACACACACACACACACACACGCACACTAATGATGCAAGACTATGTACAGTCTCTTTCACACATTCCTGGTTTCTCATGGCAAATTCCCAACCACCTGTGTATACGCGATCAAACATTGTATGTATACCTTTTGATGTTTAAACTGTAAAGTGAAGGCAGAGCCAGTGAGAGAGAGGTGTGTGGCTCTGGTGATGGGCCTAGTGTATATGGTGTGATTGAGCCAGGTGTGTGATGTGAGATTGCCTGTTAGTCAGGCCTTGGAATAGGTTTCCAACTGCTCCTCCACCTCTCAGACGACTGCTGCGCGAAGCCCCCCTCTAACACCTCTGTTATGTGTTCTTCCTTTCCCTCTGTTTCTTCTCCTCTTTCCCTCCTTCCCTCTATCTCCAGTGAAGCTTATGAGTTCTGTTTCTGGTGAGTGCTGACATTACCTTCACCTTCTTGCTCTTCTCTCACTCCTTTTCTCCCTGCATTGCTCTCTTTCTCTCTGCCTCTCTCTATCCCCCTCTCCCCTCCCTTCTCCCTTCTCTTTCTCCCCCTCTCTCTCTCTCTCTCTCTCTCTCTCTCATTCTCTCCCCCTGACTTTCTCCGTCTGGCTCGCTATCATCTGGAGTGGGACCTCCATCGGTTAGCAGCCTGCCGGCTCTGTCTGACCCTCCGTGCCCCCCACACCTGTGCTGTGGCACACATTGCCCCTCCCTCTAGGTCTCAGGTGCTCCAGGAGAGGCTACCACTCTCTATCTCTCTCTATTTCAGTCCTTAGTCCCACACATGGCTGCTATTTGTCTTCACATTTAGGCTCCTGTGGCTTCCCATTGCCAGCACGTGTGTGTGTGTGTGTGTGTGTGTGTGTGTGTGGTGTGGTTATAAATGAGCTCACTATACCGGAGATTAATGTTGTGCAGTTTTATATCTTGGGTCCATTAAGGTCTGGGGATATGCATGCAGACATATGTTGGCATGGCTTTTTTAGTGGTTGTCTATGCTCTGCGTGTGTGCTTGTGTGTCAGAAGACATATGTTGCTTTTTTTCATATACTATGTGATGTACACATGTAGTTTTATGTCCATATGTAGTTTTATGATTTTTTTTTGTTGTTGTTTTTAAAACAGGTAGTTTTAATCATAATTTGTTTGTGTGAAACATTAATGAGATTTTGCTTGACTCTTGATATTGCCTGGGTTATTGATAGGTGTTTGTGGCTTGTGTATATTTCTTGTGGTTGTGTGTGTGTGTGTGTGTGTGTGTGTGTGTGTGAACGGCAGGTGTCCCGCTGTGGTATGATCTACATGGAGCCCTACATGCTGGGCTGGAGGCCTCTCATGTTGTCCTGGCTAAACACCCTGCCCTCCACGGTGAAGCCCCTGCACAAGGAGCTGCTCACCGGCCTCTTCGACAGGATGCTCCCCTCCTGCCTGCAGCTCATCCGCAAGGCCACCAAGGTAACACACTTTATCAAGTGCCATCTCAATGCAAGGCAGGCGAATAGAGACAAGGCTACACACTTCCAACTGCTTGACAGTTTTCAGTGACACACTTTTCTTACTCTTCTTATGTGATGCCACCACTGGCAGTACCAGTTTTATGGCATTATATTTTGAACAGATAATGTATGTGTATTTATATCCGACAATGTATAATTGCATGTAAAATATGATATTATAAACATAGCTTATGCAATTATTGAAAGCTATTACATTTCACATTAGGCAGTTTCAAAGGACGATTTTTTTAGGCTTGTAAGTTAATGCCGTTCAAGTAATGGCATCTCCCTTCATTTGTTCTCTCTGTGAAAATCCATGTCGTTAATGCTAATGGCATGGGGTGGTACACAGCCAGTTGGCTCTGCTCCACGGCCTGCCCTAACAGCCACGGCGTTAACCCACCCCTCCTCTACGCTCTCTGTCGGTGTCGTTTGTCCAGGAGCTGTCCCCCACATCCGACACCAACCTGGCCCACTCCCTGATGAATCTGATGGACTGCCTGATGGATGAGTTCAGGGACGAGGCCAAGATGAAGAGCATGAGCGAGAGAGACATATGCTCCTGGCTGGAGGTCAGGGCTCATGTGCGATGATGATGCTGATGATAATGCACTTAGTTATTTATTTAGTTTGTTTATTTGTTTTTAAGGCCATGTTGTATGGAGGATGTAATTGATTTCAAGTACACAGTTTTTCCAGGATTAGTATTGCATTGCTTGTGTAGGCATAGTGTGCGTATCATGTGACCTTTCTGTCTGATACTCATCTTAACGGGTTTATGGTCATTCACAAGCTTCTGTGACAGAAAGGGCTGTTTGTCACACAGCGGAAGGCCATAGAAACATAATGGGATGATGCACAGCCCTGCAGAATAAGGCCACGGAGGCAGTATCTGGCAATACAAAAGCCCACAGTTCGTCACTCACACACAGGCTGTTACTTTTATTTATGGTATGCTCTGGGCTCCGGGCCTTTAATTGGAATGGAGAGGTCTCTGACATCAATGGCTGAATGTGTGGGAAGTGTGAAAAGAAGGAGGTCATTGGAAAGCGCCGTGACAGATCAGATGACAACAGAGACAGTCGCCAAACGCAGAGACGTGTGCCAGCAGCAACGGCCTTGTCATCATCTCAAAACTGCTCTGTTGTGTGTGGCTGCGCTCCTCACATTCTCTTCATCCATTGACTCGTTAACCTCCACACACACAGACACACACACACACGCGCGTTTTCTTCAGACATGTAATAATGATCTCCACGCCTCCTAATCCACTGAGAGAAGCTGGCCTCATTTGAACAGATAAGCCACCTTCCAGCCCCCATTTCTGTACCTGCATTGATTCCTGCAGGTCAAATCGATGGAGAAGAAATCGCTATTATTTGCCCTCGTGTCTTTGCGTGGCGAGGTCGACCGGGGCCAGACACTCTGATTCGCTCCACCTCTAATCGATCGCTGAAAGCTTGCTCCATTTACACTACAACGGCAGACATCATTTTGTAGAAAGATCGATTGCTCCCCAACCCTCCACCCCCCCCATTCCACTGTTATGATTGGTGCAGATTGAAGGCTTGCTCTGATTCCACTGATGAATGGTGAGAGTTGTTGAATATTAGATTATTGACCTCATTAGGGTGCATGGTTGGCAGTGTTTATTTGTGAGCCTTCATCAATGAAAGCAAACATCAGTTATTTGTAATGATTATAATGTGCTTAAAGTTATGTATAAACCGTTCCAAGACAGGTCAATTAGCTGTTCCCACAGGGCTTCTATTTTAACATTCCACATGTTATCATAATGTATTGGAAATAGTTTGGGAACGAAGTAGAACATTCAAACACTGTTTTTGTTTGAATCGTTGAAACAGTTTGTAGGTGGACTTTGTTGTTGTGTTTGAGCCTATGCTTCCTAGGAAGTTCAACAAAATGTCAGCCATCCATTAGTTTGCGTTAGTAAAGCTTTTATCCCCAGTGGACACAAGCAGGCAAAGGCAACTGTGTGAGGACAATAGGTTGAAACTCCAGTGAAGAAAAGTCCAAATATTGTCTCAGCTGTTATAACTTTATATATCCAAAAGAGTCATTATAATTTCACAATTATTAAGCACAATAAACTTTATTACCATTTTCACCTACCCACTTTGCTTGTCAACACAGGCGCCCACACACAGTTGATCCTCATTATTCATATGGTGAGTGTTTAACCTCTCTCTCTGTCTCTCTCTCTCTCTCTATCTCTCTCTCTGTTGGAGCAGGGCATCTTTGTCTTCTCACTGGTGTGGTCAGTGGGTGCCAGCTGTGAGGAGGCGGGTCGATTCAAATTCAACGCTCTGGTACGCGAGCTGCTCAGCGGCGGCCTGAGCGAGGAGACACGCATGCTCCATGGCCTGCTGGAGTCGGTCGAGCCGCCCGCCAAACAGCTGACTGTGCCGCTGCCCGAGGAGGGCACTCTCTACGCGTACCGCTTTGTCAAGGAGGTGAGGCCCTCTCCCGTGTCCCACGCACTGAGCACGCCCACATACGTTTTAACAGACCTTGCGAGGGCTACTACAAAGCCTGTCTGCTTTAACTCACTCATGTATACTGCTGTTTTATATTCATCAGGGCTTCAAGTTCTCAGTCAGAATTCAGGTAGGGGTTGAGCAGTCGGGGATCTCATAATAGGTACTTATACCGGCACATAAAAGCTTCAAAATTCATAGCAATGGTCTTGGACCTACTCATAGTGCTTTGTTTGTAAATGCATCATATCTTAGAGTATGACAAATGCATGTTGAAATTTGTCATAGTGACATGAGCAACTGAGTTGCATTGTGCTTTACTTTGCCTTCAGTTAAATTCACTCTGAACCTTTCTGTGAGACTGCCGCATTTGAGCCCACTTAGTCACTCTCAAAGGCCCCATGAAATGGATTGTCCTCTACTCAGCATGAGTGTGTTCACTTTACTTTAAGTTCATTTTACTCAGCCAATTCCTCTAGTTTTAATCTTTCTTTTTTTACATTTTTTGTCACAATCGTTGCCTTTTAATCTTATTTGGAAGAACATTTCTGGTGTTAAATCAACTTTGTGTTCCGTGTGGTAGAGTAAGATGATAGCTTGTTATTAGGGCATTCAAGGGCACAGTGACACATTGTTATTACACTGTCAGCTCATCTTTGTATTGGAGCCTCTGAATAACTCCACGGCAGTTCCAGTCACATCCATATAATAAAATTCCTTGTATTTGTTACGACCTTGATTTGTATGATAACATGAAAATTACGGATTTGTCTGTATTTAATGATACCAAATAATACCCAGTAATAAAATAATGCTCTGCTTGCTTATCTTCTGAGGTATTTTGTTGATCAAATGTCATATCCATAACGGTGGTATATCCCTCCATCATCTCTAATCCAGGGTCCGGGCAGGTGGGAGCTGTGGACAGACGAGCTGAAGACGGCTCCTGCCATTCCCAAGGATGTGCAGTTCAACGAAATCATCGTGCCAACGGAGAACACGGTGCGCTACACAGCGCTCATGGAGCTGCTCGTCACCCACCAGAAACCCACCATCTTCATCGGCCCCACGGGCACCGGCAAGAGTGTCTACATTATTGTGAGTGCCCTGTTAACGCACTCTCAGTCAGTCGTTCTGTCCAGGAGCTCTGTCGCCATCATCCTGACAGCCAAGCCAGACCACCATCTTGTCAGACCATGTTTCAGTATAGTTTTGTCTTGGTTTCTTGGGCTTCTTGCTTGCCATGGCAGTCCAAAACTAGCCCCATTCTCTCTATCCTATCTATCTATCTATCTGTCTATTCTATCTATCTATCTATATCTATCTATCTATCTATCTATCTATCTATCTATCTATCTATCTATCTATCTATATGTCTGTCTGTCTGTCTATCTATCTATCTATCTATCTATCTATCTATCTATTTATTTCTGGCTCTCTTTGTGCTCCATCCCAAAATTTCCACCCCTTTGGAGGCACCACCTGGGGTGTATTTTGGATGGCCGTGTAATTTACCCGTAGTGCGCCCAGCCTGCCATGTTTCGGTGGCTGACTGCGTTGTCTCTTCCCCCCGCGATGCCAGCAGCAGGTAGAGCAGGCCGCTTCCCTTCAGCTGCTCTGCAACCGTCCGGCGTCCAGGAGCGCCGCTTCTCCAGCTCTCTGCCAACAATGTTTGAAGTGGCCAAGGAAGCCCGGGCCAGTCTCGAGAGCTGTGGGGCATCCGACAGGCGTGCCGTGCCCACTCGAGTGTCTCTGTGTGTCTGTCTGGCTCAGCGGGGAGACCAGAGGGTGGAAGGTGTGAATTGGAACTGGTGGTGGTAGTGGTTGGTGGTTGGTGGAGCGAGTGGATGAGCGGGTGGGTTGGGGCGGGGGGGGGGGTTGGGGTGGAGTGGAGTGGAGTGGGTGGGTGGGTTTGGGTTAGGCTGTCTTTGATAAATGAGCCGGAGCCCCCAGACCAACTGCCGCACGCCGTGCCAGAGCCTACCGACCCGCTCTGAGAGGAGAGTGGAGAGCACAAGCTGCTGCTTTCCAGGGGAAGGTGGGAGCATAGGGTGGCGGTGGGGGGGGGGGGAGGGGGGTGGGGGCTGGCGCGGCAGCAGGCAAACACACGACCACAACCCAGATCCATCACGCTAACGGCCTCATCCATTATTCGCCTCGTTACGCTCGTGTGCCATTGCCGTGCCTAACTCCCCCCCCACCCCTTCCCCCAGTGTGCACTGCTTTCGCCTCTTTCAAAACACATTAACTGTTCCATGTTTAAAGCTCACAGCAGCCGCCATCTCAGGCAAAGTACATTTATGTGTAGGTGTTCTTTTTGAACATCAGGTTTTTTTGGACCAACAATGCCTTTCAAAAAAACACTGCTGCACATCTCTTAGCCTCATTTAACAAACTAGTCTATTTGAGACATAATTTGTCACATACATTTTGGCATGTACCCATGAAGTCATGAATTCTATGCACCGGAGATGAAAACATCAATCATGTAGTGAATCAAAATCACACAGAAACATTTTCTTGGTACTCCTGTGAAGTACCTAGGTTCTGAAAGCCTTTTCTTACATTTCTCAGAAGCATGACCTATTGCACATTTCCATAATTTGTTAATATTCAGCCTTGTCATTCAAAAGTTTAACACAAAGGACTTTTTATCACAGGTCACTTTAGATGATATTTATTATATCCTCATTGTTGGCTATGATACAGTATCCACCAAGGCCATCGGGGAAAATTAATTTGCTGTGTGAGCACGTTTTGTGACAGCGTGTGCTCTCCTGAATGGCTTTTGTGTCTTGAACTGCCTTGTCCAGTGTACTTTTAAAATCCATGTTCTGGCTGGACTTTGTTTGCCTCCTTCATTCCGTGTGTGTAGGACTTTCTCCTGAGGCGTCTGCCGAAGGACGTGTACACCCCCCTACAGATCAACTTCTCGGCTCAGACCACAGCTGCTCAGACCCAGAACATCATCATGTCTAAGCTGGACAAGCGACGCAAGGGTGTGTTCGGCCCTCCTCTGGGCAAGAAAACGGTAAGCAGGTTCCTGCTTCGGTTGTGTGTGTGTGTGTGTGTGTGTGTGTGTGTGCGTTTGTTCATGCATGCCTGTGTGTATGTGTGTGCATGCATGTGTGTGTGTGTGTGTGTGCGTGCAAGCGTGCGCGTGTATTTGTGTATGTGTGTGTGTGTGTGTGTGTGCATATGTATGTGTATGTATGTGTGTGTGTGTGTGTGTGGTACATGTGTGTGAGTGTGTGCACATGTGGGGTAGACAGATGCATCAGAGCACACTAGATGTGTCATGCCAAATGTGCATAATCCAGTTCCTTTCCGAGACATTAAGATGTCAGTGAAGATACAGACATTAAGATATGCAGTGTTATCACTCACTGCAGCTCCTCAGAGAGACTAAAGACATAAAGAGTTAAGTGGCCACATTGTGCTTGACAGATGTTTTACTGCTGCTCTTTTGTTGTAGCCAAAGAGCAAAGCAGCAAGATTGAACTTGACATGTTGTTTGTTTGTTTGTTTGTTTGGTTTTCCACTACACGCTCTCTCACTTGCGCGGGGCAGGTGGTGTTTGTGGATGACGTGAACATGCCAGCGCGCGAGACGTACGGCGCCCAGCCGCCCGTGGAGCTCCTGAGGCAGTGGCTGGACCACTGGAACTGGTACGATATGAAAGACTGTTCCATGATCAACCTGGTGGACATCCAGATCATGTGTGCCATGGGGCCACCTGGTGAGTCAAGGCTCCTCTCAATCACTCACACAACCCATTACTCCCTATTTGGAGTGGCCAGACAATGGAAGAGCAATCAATCTGTGTTCTCTTGATGTGTGTGAAGTCACGCTTGTAAATATCATTGTTTATTTAGTTTAATAAACAAAAACTTCCCTCAGTAGTGATTTGATTGATCGTAACAAATGCACTAGACTAGGTCCTTTTGATTAACTCTGGCAGTCTGTTCATTACCTTTCAGCCCAGACCAGCAGTCATATTTTACTCTTTGTTCTCAGGTGGTGGAAGGAACCCAGTGACGCCTCGATTCCTTCGCCACTTCAACACCGTTACGATTAATGATTTTGATGAGAAGACCATGTACACCATCTTCTCCCGCATCCTCGACTGGCACCTGACCATTCGGTAACTCACTTGTCTCTTTCAGCCCAGATTAATCATTAGCTAATATGTTTTTTGTTTCATTTTTAATGAGCTGCAATAAATGAGTAAATAGTTAAAATACCACCCATAAATAAGAGTTTGCATAAATCACACTCGTGTGCAGTTTTTTTGCTGTAGATAAAAGTGGTTTATTAACTCACGCCCAGGTTTCAATTTCCGAAGCCCTTCGCCAGTCTGACATCCCAAATTATTAAAGGCACCATGGCCGTCTACCAGGAGGCCACCAAGAACCTCCTGCCCACCCCTGCCAAGTCCCACTACCTCTTCAACCTCCGTGACTTCTCACGCGTCATCCAGGGAGTCTGTCTGTCCAGGCCAGAGACGGCCGAGGACCCTAAAGCCATTAAGCGCCTCTGGGTGCATGAGGTAATCACTATGCCAACTCTCCTGCCGAGTGCATCCCTACATTACCAGCTTCTCCCAGTAGCACACAGTCAAGTCATTATGTCATTGGCATGTGGAATAGGGAAGTTTGGAAGTGTTTACACAATGCTCTTTTTTAGAGAGGATGATACAGCCCATAGTCCTGAATAGAGTTCTTTCTGGGTATGCCACAAAAAACAAGTTTGCAAGTAAATGAAAACAGACACAAGTAAATTTAAGTAGTAGGTAAATAATAACAGTTGAATTCAATTCAATTCAATTCAATTTCAATTCAGTGGAAAGAAATGGAAATGGAAATACCTACTGAAACAATAACAGTAGACAGTAATAATAATTACAGGTCTAATTACTAATAGGTTTAAGGTAACATACATAAACACTTGGCACAGCAGACACATGGATAATTGAATGTTACTGATGCAGAAATACTTCTGTGTCCCTGTCTCTGACATCAGGTCCAGCGGGTGTACTATGACAGACTTGTGCACAAGTCAGACCAGGCTTGGATGGTGGACTTCCTACAGAAGGTGTGCGACAGTCACCTGAAGGAGAACTTCCACCAGCTCTTCCAGCACCTGGACCAGGACGAAGACGCTAATGTGACGGAGGACGATCTGCGCAGCCTCATGTTCTGCGACTTCCACGACCCCAAGGGTGAGGACCGCAGCTACCGCGAGGTGGCCGACTTGGACCGGCTGCGGCAGGTGGTCGAGGGCCACCTGGAGGAGTACAACAACGTGAGCAAGGCGCCCATGAACCTGGTGCTGTTCCGCTTCGCCATCGAGCACGTGTGTCGCATCTCGCGCGTCATCAAGCAGCCGCGGGGCCACGCGCTCCTAGTGGGCGTGGGCGGCAGTGGGCGACAGTCCCTCACACGCCTGGCTGCGCACATGGCAGAGACGGAGCTCTTCCAGGTAGAGATCTCCAAGAGCTACGGCACGACTGAGTGGCGCGACGATCTCAAGGCCATCATGCGCAAGTCCACATCCACTGAGATGCACGGTGTCTTCCTGTTCACTGACACACAGATCAAAATGGAGTCCTTCCTGGAAGATGTGAGCAACCTCCTAAACACAGGCGAGGTATTCAGCCATTTTATTCTCCCACTGGTAATCACCTTGCACTGCTCACGTTTCAAGATTTTTCTTTAAGATTATCGTCTATGATATCACAGTGTCAGTTGCCTGTTGGAAATCTGGTGGATAGATTGTCTTCTCACAATTTTGTTTTCATTGTTAAGCCACAGACTGAACACATTTTCTTGTTTTGTATGTGTGTCATGTACCAAGTTACTGGATATCTGAATTTCCCCTAAATCTGTCTGTCTGTCTATATATCTATGTATATGTCTGTCTACATATGTGCGTGTGTATGTACAGTATGTGTCTGTCTACCTATTCATCTAGAAATGAAAAAAAAAAAACATTGTCTATCCCAGGTGCCCAACCTGTTTGCAGTGGACGAGAAGCAGGAGATCTGCGAGCGCATGCGTGTGTTGGACCGGCAGCGCGAGCGCGACAAGCAGACAGACGGCAGCCCGCTGGCCCTCTTCAACATGTTCCTGGAGCGATGCCGCAGCCAGCTGCACGTGGTGCTGGCCATGAGCCCCATCGGAGACGCCTTCCGCAGCCGCCTGCGTCGCTTCCCCGCGCTCATCAACTGCTGCACCATCGACTGGTTCCAGGTTCGCCCCGCCGCCACTGGCGTGCTTTATACTCGCTCTCTCTCACACACACACAGGCACACAGACACACACAAACACACACACTCTCTCACAGCCATTGTCCACTGTCACCACAACATCCTCTCCTAACACACAAACAACTCTCAGAGCCACTGAACACTGCCCCCCCCAAACACTCCCCACACACACCAGTCCACTCCATCTTACACTTACACTGAGATATGCACCTCAAAATGTATGTGCATACACACACAAACACTTTTTTTGCATCTGGTATTGTCAGCCAGACCTCTGATTAGCTGTGGAACACCAACAACTGCTGTTAGAAAAAAAAAAACTCAATGTGACAAAAATTGAATTGAAGTGGCAGTCAATTTGCTTTCATCAGGGCACCATCTGCTAAATGAAAAATCAGACTCTGCAAACGAAGCTTATCATGTGTGTTGCAGCAGAGTCCTGTGGTGTCAAGGCTGTAATTGCACACAATAAGGTTCTTTTTTTTTTTTTTTTTTTTTTGCTGAAACTTCAGGCCAAGGCTTCTCAGATCAGGTTTATCTATTCTCTGTCGCCCCAATTATGTCTAGTTTCTATGACAGCGAGCGGTGTGTTAAACTGATTACAGATTTCAGACCTGTGTCAGCGGGAGGTGTGTTGGCCTCATGCTATGTGTGTGTGTGTGTGTGTGTGTGCTAGAGCACGGGAATTTACTGACACATCTCAGAGCTGGAGATATGTTACCAATTTGCTTTTTCTCTTCCTTGCCCCGCCCCCCCCTCTTTTTCTCTCACTCTCTTTCTTTCTCTCTCTCGCTCTCTCTCTCTCTCTCTCTCTGTCTCCTCAGAGCTGGCCAGAGGACGCTCTCCAGGCCGTAGCCTCCCGTTTCTTAGAGGATATTGAAATGGGAGACGATGCACGTCTGGGCTGCATCGAAATGTGCAAGAGCTTCCACACATCCACCATCAACCTGTCAAGGCGCTTCCTGGCTGAGCTGCAGCGCCACAACTACGTCACCCCCACCTCCTACCTGGAGCTCATCTCCACCTTCAAGACGCTACTGCAGAAGAAACGAGCGTAAGGGCCAAGCCTGCTTTGACTGCAAAAGCGCTAAAAGAAAGCGTACCAGTAGCCTTAAACTATAATTGGATCATGGTCTATTTTGTTTAATGACTCAGTGGATAACGGAAAATAATTGCAAAGAGTAACAGTAATTAATTCAATTATTTCTGATACCAGAAAAAAAAACAAAAGAAGAAAAAAAAATGCCTCTGTGTCTTTGCAGCCTACATCAGTGGTTAACAGAAATAATGACTTGTTATTACTATTATCTTAGGTTACCAAGAGTCAGCACAGTGATTTTTGTTAATGAACTACATGAATGAGAAAGAGATTTTTTAAATTAGTTCAACAACTTTTGGAACAGTTGAATATGAGAAGATGATGGCTATGTTGATCATGTTCATAATGCCTTACTTGACTCATGCCTTATTACCCCTGTGTGGAGCATAGGGCATACAGAACATACCGTTGGAGTATGTTCTGTGCCTGGCGTACTTGGCTATGTCAATAGTATCGCTAATGCATATGTTAGCTAATGTTGCTGTTTCTGATGCTGCCGCTGCTGTGTGTTTTCTTCCAGCGAGGTGATGACGTTGAAGCGGCGTTACGAGGTGGGCCTGGACAAGCTGGAGTCGGCGGCGGCGCAGGTGGCCACCATGCAGGTGGAGCTGGAGGCTCTGCAGCCGCAGCTGGTGGTGGCCAGCAAGGAGGTGGACCAGATGATGGTGGTCATCGAGCACGAGTCCGTGGAGGTGGCCAAGACGGAGAAGGTGGTGCGCGTGGACGAGGCCGTAGCCAACGAGCAGGCCATGGCCGCCAAGGCCATCAAAGACGAGTGTGACGCGGACCTCGCCGTGGCCATGCCTGTGCTGGAGGCAGCCCTCGCAGCCCTGGACACTCTCACCCAGCAGGTGGCGCACAGGAGGGAGAGAGGCAGAAGGCCATCAGAAAAATAACAGCACAGAAGTCTCTTTCATAACAGTGATTCATACTAGCTAGTGACTTACGATTATAGCACAGAATAGAGCTGAAAGATGTCATTTCCATGTGCTGTCAGTTTGTAGGCTGTCAACAGTGGCCAATCAACAATCAAGTTAAAGTTGTTCTTTGTTCTTTTGCAGGACATCACAATGGTAAAGGCGATGAAGAGTCCACCAGCTGGCGTGAAGCTGGTGATGGAGGCTATCTGCATCCTGAAGGGCATCAAGCCCGACCGCATCCCCGACCCATCGGGCTCAGGCAAGAAGGTGGAGGACTACTGGGGCCCTGCCAAGAAGCTGCTGGGAGACATGAAGTTCTTGCAGAGCCTGCACGAGTACAACAAAGACAACATCCCCCCCAGCCAGATATCAGTCATCCGCAACAAGTACATCACCAACCCAGACTTTGTCCCTGAGAAGATTCGCGTTGCCTCCACCGCAGCTGAAGGCCTCTGCAAATGGGTGTGCGCCATGGACTCCTACGACAAGTTAGTATGACGGCCACGGCAATCACAAGAAAAAGCGAGCAAACACAGCCGCACTTCGCAGCACACCAAACACCGACCATGCTTAGCTCACATTGTTCTGTTTTTATTCGTATTTGTTGTTCTTCAACTGTTAGTCACTGCAGATGAATGTGAACTTGGACACTAATACACGCACATGAAAAGGTGGGCACATCCAGGTTTGACATGTGGACAGGCTAGCTAGAGGACCAAACCAGGAGAACACTTCTACTCTCTATGCAGTTTAAGTTATGACATGTAACATGTCACATATTCCTTCAATCTTTGGTTGCGTAACAACACTCACGGGCCCTTTTCAGAACACTATATGTTCATCTCGAACTCCACCACCACGCTTTACTTGAGAGAGGCTTGAAAACATTCTTACATAATAAAACACTATGTTTCTTACAAATGCCCTTGGGAAAAGAAGGGAAAAAGAGAGAGAGAAAGAAAAGAGTAGATGCTCTCTCCCTCGTCTGTCTCCTCTCAGGGTTGCCAAGGTGGTGGCTCCAAAGAAAGAGAAGTTGGCGCAGGCCGAGGGGGAGCTGAAGATTGCCATGGACAGTCTGCAGAAGAAGCAAGCTGCCCTGAAGGAGGTTCAGGACAAACTGGCCAATCTGCAGGAGACCCTGGAGGCCAACAAGAACAAGAAGGCGGACCTGGAGAACCAGGTGAGCTACTGTAGACAGGCTGCAGTCATTTTTGCCTGAAAACGAACAACTACTTCACAAACAATTCACTTGAAAAGATTCAAGGGCATTGGGGATCCTTTTTTTTGGTGTTGGTTATTTGTTTCCTAAAGCAGATATTTGTTTTAAACATTATTTTGGTTTTGATGTGGTTTGCATGACATTTGCGGATTCCATCAGAGTAATTTAGCATCCACTCGGAACATAATTTTGGTGAAACTGCACAAATGTCTTGTGTGTCCCCATAATTTGTCAAATAGATGGCAAAAGATCATAAATCAAGAAAACCCATCTGTCAGATTTGTTTGCATATTTGTTGAGTTTAGAATGTATTTTTGTCTTCAAAAGACTTTTTTTTTTGCCTTTCCCACAGCATCTGTTTATTTTCTAGCTGGTTGTTGCTCTGTTTGCTTTGAAGCAGCAAAAAAAAAGACACCAAATGTGTCTCTCTCTGTCTCTCTCTCCCTCTTCCTCTGACATCTCTGCACTTGTTTGTATGTGGAGAGAGGCTGTCAGTCACTGGGGGGTCTGAGTTGCTCTCCTGCCACCAGGGTCTTGTCTCTCCTTTTGTGTCCCAATTCGCTGCCTTTCATGTTTCTCTTATCCACGCCTCGTCCCTTCCACCAACGTTTTTCAAACAAAGGGGAGAAAATATTTATGTTGTCTGCTCCCTCTTGAGTTTTATGCAGATCTACGACATACAGAATGAAGCATCCCCAGACAAACTTAGATCAATGAACTTGTGGGAATAAACGAATAAATATAGCACACTCTATGACCCCTAACAGAGTACAAGTCTGGAGCGGAGACGCTAATTTGTCTCTAAAAGTGACCTTGGCCTGGCAGAACAGTGTTTCAGAGTCGGGATTTTGCTTGTTTACAAGGGAGATGGTGTCAGGAGAGGCCACACAAATAGGTGACCTTGTCCGCCATGGCATTTATTTCATCACCGGCTCCTCAAGAGGCGTATTTATAAACAAGACGTGTCGCTGTTTCACAAGCGTGGCCTCTAGAATAGTGACATTCCCTTCCTAACACCCCTCCCCCCCACATCCCCCCCCCCCACACACACACCCCCCCACACAAACTCCAGGTGGATTTGTGCAGTAAGAAGCTTGAGCGAGCCGAGCAGCTGATCGGCGGCCTGGGCGGGGAGAAGACGCGCTGGAGCGAAACGGCGCTCAACCTGGGCGAGCTCTACACCAACCTGACCGGAGACATCCTCATTTCGGCTGCCATCGTGGCGTACCTGGGGGCTTTCACCTCTAGTTACAGACAGGTGGGCGTGCAGAGCTCAGTTCTTAGACACCAAACAGCTGTGTCACTGTGCACACACACATGCACACACACACACACACACATACTCACTGATCCCATTAAATATCTTAAACGAGACAAAGCCAAGCATAGCATATAAAATCAGTGGCACAATTGAAACCCATAATGTGCATGGCTGAATAACGCTTGCAAACATGAAAACCAGTGTTGGTTCATCAATCACAAACAGATAAGCAGGGATGGAGCCCCATACTGACATCAATTTCACTATGTGACTGCATAGATGTCAGGAGGCCCATACACACTCTAATCATCAACAACCACGTGCTGCGTTTGCACATGCATGTGTGTGTGTGTGTGTGTGTGTGTGTGTGTGTCCATACGTATGCGCTGTGTGTGTGTCTGTGCGCACACGCTAGTGTCCTAGACTTCCACTTACTATCACACTGTTTGATGTGTATGTGACTGTGGGATGCTAGCTATTTTAATATTTAACGGTTTCTGTCTTTATGAGACTCATAGGGGGGCATATTAAAGCAGTGCCTTTGTCTCTTTGAAGCAGATGCCGCTACACATGCTACTCATCAGTTGTTTTTAACAACAAAAGCGGCACCCATAAAAAATGAATGAGGCCCGTTAAATATTAGTGCCACGGGGAAAAGATTTAGTTTGGAACTCAGTTGGATGTTTTCAGTTTATTCACTGCTTTCCATACCTAACATCAAGCATATTTTTTATATTCTTTGTAATATGTTCTGTTTAAAGGGGAAAAAATAGAAAGAAAACATTGTTAGAGTTTAGAGAGCTTGTCAGAGGAAGTGAGATTTGTTCATTTTGATACAGGTTTTGCTGCAGGGACAGCTGAAGAAGTAACTGTGGCATAAATAAGGGCCTTTCTTGCCCTTGGGCAACGCATGAGTGTGCAGCGGAACAAATTCTTTTAAACACCTGACATGCCATTTTGTGCTTTTTTGTGAGGGTGTGTTGGTGATCCTGTGTGTGTGTTTTTGTGTGGGTGTGTTCCCTGCTTTTCTGTTTCTTCCGTGTGTGTATGTGTGTGTGTGTGTGTGTGTGTGTGTTTGTTCCCGGTGTCTGTCTGTTTATTCCATATATTTCTGTCTTCCTGCATATGTGTGTGTATGTGTGTGTGTGTGTGTGTGTGTGTGTGTGTGTGGCACCAGGCTGCCACTAAAGAGTGGATGGACCTGTGCAAGTCCCGAGAGATCCCCTGCTCCAAGAACATGTCCCTGATGAGCTCCCTGGGGGAGCCGGTGAAGATCCGCAGCTGGACCATCGCTGGCCTGCCCTCCGACAGCTTCTCCATTGACAATGGCATCATCATCTCGTGAGTGCCCCCGACTCGCCAAACAACCCTCACACACACACACACACACACACACAATCCCCAGTGTCACACGGCAACACAGCCAAGACTCATCAGCATCACATGGAGTTTGATCCCTTCAATGCTAGAGAGGCATCTGTTTAAGAACAAAGAGAAATAAAAACCTCATCAACATCAACAAGTAAACTGACAGCATGTCATTATCAGAGTGCTAGTTGGACACGGGTGCTAGCCTCCAGAGATGTAGAAATGTAGTCAGTAATGCGGATGGGTGAGTGTGATTGACAGATGGGGATTTACTCATGTCACATTGTAGCCCTCCATGTCAAACTAGTCACTGAAACAGGGGGCAGCAGGCGGCTCTTATTTACAAGTCCAGCAGGAATCCGGACACAGGCCACGTATCGAGTGTTTGGTATGCAGCACGGCACCGTGGGCCTCGAGCATTTCTGGACCAAAAAAAAAACAGCTCCATCCTGACTCCTCTGTCCCCTCTCAACTCACTCGCCTCACATCTCCTCGCATCTACACACACACACACACACACACACACACATATACAGATACACAGACACACACACACACACACACACACACACACATATACAGATACACAGACACAGACACACACACACAGACACACACACACACACACACACACACACACGTATCTCCTCTTCCTCCTCCTCACACTCTTATCTTCCCCTCACAGCAACGCTCGCCGCTGGCCGCTTATGATCGACCCACAGGGCCAGGCCAACAAGTGGGTGAAGAACATGGAGAAGGCCAACAGCCTGCACATCATCAAGCTAAGTGACGCCGACTTTGTGCGCACGCTGGAGAACTGCATCCAGTTTGGCACGCCAGGTGAGTGTTCCAATGCACACGTGCAGTACCGGTGCCAGCCCACAGGGGTCTCTGTCTCACCACTATAACTTAAAGCTCGGAACTCCTCCCTTTTTTGAATGCCTGATGGTGCTGATGCCTGTGGAGGCTCTAGGTACCCCTCTCTCTACCTCTCTCTGCCCATCTTTGTGTCCCTCTCTCCACCCTTTTCTTTGCCCCTTTCTATCCCTCTTTTGATGCCTCTACTCCTCTCCTCCTGTCTCTATCCCTCTCTCTGTGCCTCTCTTTGCCCTTCTCTCCATTCCTCTCTCTCCCTCTCTCCACCCCTCTTTCCCCCCTCTCTATGCGGCCCCACTCCTGAGGCCGGGAGGTCTGAAGGTGTATTTGCTGATGAGTGTGAGCCTAAGGCGCTGCTCCTCCTGTCTTCATTTCGCACCTCTGTATTCCACAGGAGGCCCACAGGTGTGAGTGGAACCAGATAGGGAAATGAGGCGTTTAATCTGACTGGTGCCAATTGCCTCACTGTCTCTCTCTCTCTCTCTCTTTGTCTTTCTCATTTCTCTTGCTCTTACTCATGTCTACCTGTCTTTATGAGGTTTGTCAGTTCTGCTTGGCTTAGGTCAACATGCAGTAGGAGGATGGGAGCCTTTTGTTTGAGTCTGTCTTTAATCTTTTGGTGGAACTGAATTTTTTGCTTTGTTCTAGTACAATCTCAAGAATGTCAACTCACTCTCATTTTCAGCCAATATTTTAGTAGTCTGTTAGTCTTGAAGATAGCCTTTAAAGTAGTAACTCAGTTGTGTTGCATACCTAAGCATCAGTCGAGGTATGACCATAAAGTTAGTTTGTACTGTAAACAAAGGCTTAGCATATAAAAAAAACAAGGAAAATGTCTTTGTTTTTCAATTTCAGTTAGATTTCACTTCAGTATTTAACCAGCCACAGTGAAGTTAATTGATTTCCTTACCTGTACTGATAGTATGAGCACGGAGAGATGCATCTGAGTTGTAAGGTAGTATTTACTTTTCTACTTTACTCTTCCTCTTCAGTGCAAAAACCTGAATGCAGAAAAATAAAAAATATGCTTAAGGCAAATTATTATTTGAGCATTTTAACCAAGGTGAATGGGCTTGCACTGCCTAGAGCAGCCTGCAGAGAACTGAAATTAAATTTGCCTCTGTGGACAAAGACTGTTTTCATTTTAATACCCTGAATGAAAATGAAAAGGGAACTGTGTAAATGTCGGATGCGATGCTTCTGTCAAAGCCATGGTTTCCCCTCCCTCCCACCTCTTTGCAGTGCTCCTGGAAAACATTGGCGAGGAGCTGGACCCCATCCTGGAGCCTCTGCTGCTCCAGCAGACCTTCAAGCAGGGCGGCAGCATCTGCATCCGACTGGGCGACTCCACCATTGAGTACGCACCGGACTTCCGCTTCTACATCACCACCAAGCTCAGGAACCCCCACTACCTGCCTGAGACTTCAGTTAAGGTGGAGCTCTTATTGAATCTAACACACACACACACACACACACACTCACACAGAGAAACCAAACACACACACACAAACTTGTGTATGTATGCACTTAAAGGTTTTGAGATCAGGCTGAATCATTTGAGATCAGAAAGGCCTATTGGATAGGACACTGCCTAGTTGTTACATTGTTCTGATATGTCTGTGAAAGTTCCAAGAATGCCACAAAGAAATGGTTATGTAATATATCTGATATGAATTGCTGCATCCATGTACCATTTGGCTTGTATGAATGGTTTTCATGGAAGTACGATGAGAGCCTCTCCTAGACCCTCCCTGACTGAGGTATTTTCTCTGGGCAGGAGAGCCATGCTTTAGCTACAGCACAGCTCAAACAGTGCAGAGTGCAGACACGCATTTGACATTATCTCTCAGATATCATTGTTAATGTTCCTGTCAAACTCCAAACTGCCAGCTGGACGGGGCAGGTGTGTGTTTGTGCCTTTTAATGAGAGCTGCATCCTGCTAAATTCCCCTTCAAAAAGCTGCGTGGGCTCCGCGAACATGCAGAGGGTAGGGGAGGGAAAAAACAGAACATCTCCTGCAATTTTATGTAAGAGTGAGTAACACAGCCTCAGAAAGTTTTGCGTTTAGTGTGGAGTAGAGAGAGAGGGTTCCTCATGTCAGAAAGAGAGAGAGAGAGAGAGAGAGAGAGAGAGAGAATGCTGAAAGAAAAGTAGAAAAAAAAGAAAGGAAGAAAAGTAGACTCCTCTATCTGTGAAGCATTGCTATTCAGGAAATCACTGGGTAAATAACTCTCTATGTGCATATTTAAATGTGGTGGTCTTTTGCCCAGAAATTTTGTTGCTATTTGCATTTACATGTTTTCATTGAAGCGATATCTTCTCAAGGACGTGTCCCAAGTCGAGCTCCAGCGCCGAGCCGTCATCAGCCCTTTCTTCTGGGGGCTGCGACCCTTTCCGAGCTGCATTCGGAATTGGTGTCGAGACTAATTGAATTCATTTGCATGGTTAAAAAAGGTCAGATATGATGCACACTTGCTTAACGGGAACCCGAGTCTATTGATTTGAATCCGCTCCAAGAGACAGGCATAGCCGCCGCACAAGTAACTGCCAGTCTTCCCAGACTTCAACAGCAGAGCTCTAGAACATGGAGCGGTAAGGGGGAAAAAAAGAGGTGATTTTTGAGAGAAAGTGACGCATGAAAGTAAATGACGTTATTAAGATGTGGCATTACTGTTGATCATCCCGCGGGCAGCCATTTGCAGGGCCCCCGCTTTACAGTCAGCCATTAAGGCAATCTGGATGGCCTCTTCGCGAGTGCCGCGGTCTGGCTGACTGCTTCCTGACCCGGTGATGGAAGCGCATTAGAGCTCGTCTGGTCCCCCCAGCAGCGGCCGACCAGAGCAGCAGGCAAGACCAAACGAGCTCTTGGAATGAGGATCACTGGGAAAAAAAAAAAGAAGTAAAAAGAAAGAACAGACAGAGAGAGGAAAGGGGCCAGGCACACTGAGGGCCATGCACATTGGTTATGAGCGTAGTCAAGATTTTAAAATATATATATTTTTTTGATATTTGGTTCACAGGAGGCCAAAGTGGCAATTTGCTGGGTCACCCACTGTAGGATCATGTTTATCTTTTTTATAGTTTTGTTTTGATTGGTGGTTGAATGGGTTTACGAGCACAGCGTGGGAAAAGTTCACTTTAAGTGTGACTTTTTATGCCCTTCTGACTCCTTCCTTCTCTTGGCGGATCATTTTTTCAACTCACTTTAGTTTGGCTGCCCACCGTGAGAAATAAAAGCGTGTTTGACACAAACAACTGGAACGAGCTGACTTGAGAGGGCTGCCTTCTGTCATGACTAGGTGACCCTGCTGAACTTCATGATCACCCCGGAGGGCATGCAAGACCAGCTCCTGGGCATTGTGGTGGCACGGGAGAGGCCCGACCTGGAGGAGGAGAAGCAGGCCCTCATCCTGCAGGGTGCAGAGAACAAGAGGTAAGATGAAAGGCAGCCTTTGAAGTTTAGCTTTCACTGTGTGTGTGTGTGTGCGGATATGTCTGCATGTGTGTGTGTGTTATGTGTGTATATATATAGTACGTGAGTGAAAGTGTGTGTGTGGGGGGGGTGTTCGCAACTGCGTGTGTGTGTTCCACTATATTAGGCGTTTTTAGCTGGGTACCTTTCGAGTACCTTTTTTTCCCTGTCAGATAACCCTTTGTGTGCGGCCTAACGCATCATTAAGCATTTTAGCCTCTAAAACTCTTAGCTGACTCACCCAGCCAGTGGCCACCTCATTTCTCATTTACCTCAGCCACTCTGGCGCTCGGGTCTGGATGCTGGGTACTACATTAATCAAGAATGAGAGAGAGCCCTCCGGACATCTGTTTGGAAATAAAGCTTTTAAGGCCTTAGTTATTTTTATCCTTTTTTTTGACCAGCAAATGAGCATCACTTTAATCAATTATTGAATATTAATGAATGGATTATTATTAATTAATGAATTTATAGTTAGACAAGGTATCACAGTCGCTGGCAGTGAGTGGCAGTGTCCTCTCTAACCTTTAGCCCCACACGCTTAAAGACTTAAAGGCATACCAGGCAAGATGGCAATTTTTTATCTCGGGAGCTTCCCCTACAGTAAATTTCATTTACTTTCAGTTTTGTTTCCTCGACCCGGTGTTTCAGATACTGCAAGTGTTGTAACCTTGGAACCTACGCTAGAGGCGGGCGAGAGAGCCTTCATTCACCCTGTAATGAGCCATTTAATCATCGAAGTGACTATAAAATTGATAAATTAACCTAAAACGTTTCCTAGTGTGCCTCTAACTGATGTGAATCAGCCAATCAAGAAGCCTTTTGCTGTCGGTTAAATCTTTGAGGGTTCAGGGCTTAGGGGGACAATGCGATTTGGACATTATGGTATCTTGTTTTATTAATAATAAATAATCATTAATAAACTTTATTACATAGCTCTTTATGATGCTAAAGAATTCAAGAATCCTCTGCGGGCTTCCATCACTCTGTCAGGAGTAATTTTACGATAATGACCACCTCAGAGAATGTTATCCCTTACATAAATTCAGCTTTTAATTTAAGTGGTACTCAATTAATAAAATTGTTAACTTATTTCCCTTTTTTTCTTGTCTGTTTTCAGGCAACTGAAAGAAATTGAAGATAAGATTTTAGAGGTGCTTTCCTCCTCTGAGGGCAACATCCTGGAGGACGAGACGGCTGTCAAGATCCTGTCTTCGTCCAAGGTCCTCGCCAATGAGATCTCGGAGAAGCAGGCCATTGCCGAGGTGACGGAGGTGAAGATCGATGACACGCGTATGGGCTACACCCCCATCGCTGTGCACTCCTCCATCCTGTTCTTTTCTATAGCCGACCTGGCCTGCATCGAGCCGATGTACCAGTACTCCCTTAACTGGTTCATCAACCTCTTCATCCTGTCCATTGACAACTCAGACAAGAGTGACATCCTTGATCAAAGGTACGGGCACAGGTGTACTGTTACAGGTATCTGATGTCACTTAGGGTGCAGCAAGTGTGTAGGTGTATACTGGTGCTCATGAATTTGATTCTATTGAGTCTATAATTGGGACTAACACGTGACAGTATCACCTGTGGTACAGGTACTGTACAGGCATACTGCTACAGGTATCATCCATCGGAGACACAAGACAGAACTCCTGACTGTGATAAATGAAGAGATTGTTGTCCATTGTCTGGTCTGGCTGAGTGTTTGGCCCAATCTGACCTATAGCTTCAGTCTCAGCTCTCTCTCTGTGTGTGTGTGTGTGTGTGTGTGTGTGGTGGGTGTGTGTGTGTATGTGTGTGTGTGTGTGTGTGTGTGTGTGTTTGTGTGTGTGTATGTGTGTCCCTGCCTGAGGCCATGTCTCTAGACAGGAAAGTGCCTCCAGAATAGTACTAAACAGAGAGAGACAGAAAGATGACAGAGAAAAAAAAAGGCGCTAGAAATCTCTTTAAGTTTGACACTTGCTGGACACTGTTGCTGTGTATATTTGTATATTTGACTTTACAAAAATATTTAAGGACAGGCTACAATACAGATTGGCAACAAAAGTCCACTCTAATTGGATTGATTAGCGTTAACTTGTGATAGATAGTGAAAAAACATAGTTATAATTTCGCAGACTACATCTGATCGGATTCAGAATTGTGCCCAGAATTGTGCCCATATTCCCTGTTGCATTCAGTGTTGTTTTCATATTTGAGTTCTGTTTATGTAATAAGTCTGTCAAGTGAAAGCCTTGGTTTAAAAAAAAAAATAGGTTAGCAATATTCCCGCTAAGTTACCACACAAAAATTGTCCTGTTTATACCAGGCAGTGCCAGCCTGGCAGGCAGACACATTAATGAGCACTGTACTCAGGCACTCCAATAAATAGGCACACAGGTTTGTGAGCGTACGGTGCATCGCATCGCACTAATGGCCTCACCACTGATAGCCGCCTCCTACGTCAGCAGCATACATCCAGCAGAGAGGCTGGAGAGGGAAACAGATCATCTGGCCTCTGACGTGAGCTGAAGGTCTGAAGCTGAAGCTGGTCAGAGAAAGTTAGAAATGCCCCTATAGAACAGACATCACTGCAGTGAACCGTAACTCTGACCAGCTCTAATGTGTCTTAATGGAAAACATAAAAGTAGTTTTAAATTTACAAATATTACATTATATGATTATATTATATAATTATGATATGATACATTGCACATTATTATAATATATGCTATTTTATTATGTACTTACAGAGGTGTGCAGCATGCTACAAATGTTCTGTTTGAAAGAGTTCAGAAATGATGGTTTATATCTTGGCATTACTCATATCATTCTGCCATTATTATTTGAGCTTGTTCTTTTAGGGTATGACAGTCGTACTAAAGTCATGATCAGCTGATCGTTTGTTTGTTCAGATTGCAGATACTTCGAGACCACTTCACGTACTCTCTGTATGTTAACGTGTGCCGTTCGCTCTTCGAGAAGGACAAGCTCCTCTTCTCCTTCTGTCTCAACGTCAACCTGCTCAAACACGAGAAGGTGGTGAGTGCACGTGTGTGTGTGTGTGTGTGTGTGTGTGTGTGTGTGTGTGTATGTGTGTGTGTGTGCGTGTGTGTAGAATGGAAGATATGCACAGAGCCTCAGTAATGTGCAGTGCTTCCTCTCCTTTGTTATTATGCGCATACCCAGCTCAAGGGGTTTGTCTGTGGTACCAAGTATTATCCAAAGGATTCCTTCCTTTAGTCTTCTAGATGCTCGCGTCAAAATAACACCACTGACCACTCACAGAGTACACTAATTTTGCCTTCAAAAGGCCAATTTTCTCACAAGCATGCATGTCTGGCTCAACAGACCTAATCTGTGTGTCATGTCTGACAGGCACCTGAAAGCAAAATTGCTATGGAAGGAACAGTCTTCCTGTGATTTCTGCATTTGTGCCCTCAATACCATCTCTGCTTTTCTTGAATCATAATGCATAATAGTACTTATTATGAAACATAAATGATATTGATAATAACAATTAATACAACAGTACAGATTTTTTCTCTAGCAGCCTTGTACTGTACTGTACTGTGTTGACCTCCGCCCCCCAGGTGGATGACAGCGAGTGGCGCTTCCTGTTGACAGGCGGCGTGGGGCTGGACAACCCTTACTCCAACCCCTGTGCCTGGCTGCCAAAGAAGGCCTGGGACGAGATCTGCCGGCTGGACGAGATGGATCGCTTCAGCGGCCTGCGCAAGGACCTGGCACGTATGAAGGAGGGCTGGAAAAAGGTGTATGACAGCAAGGTCAGGCATAGCACAACCCCCGGAGACAAGATTGGAGTGTTTTAATGCTTTATAATACTGTGCTAATACTTTATGAAGTGGGTCAAACTTGCAGTCTCGCAAAAAAGGCTTTTCTCAGAAAGTCCCTCTCCCTCTTTCTGTCTCTCTCTCTCTCTCTCTCTCTCTCTCTCTCTCTCTCTCTCTCTCTCCATCCCCACATCACAGGACCCTCATCACACTGGATTTCCTGGGGACTGGCAAGGAAAGCTTGGCAATTTCCAGCGAATGCTAATCATACGTTGCTTGAGACCAGACAAAGTAGGTCATATGAAGACAATACAATGCATTGTCTTTCTTTGTTGTTCTTGTTGAATAAAGAACTATGAAATAAATCACATAGCCCACCTCCATGCGATATTCAGACACAGTGGGAGTACGCCGTTAAGTAACAAGTGCTATTCCTGTTGTGTATTCATTCACCTGTTGTTTTCACCCATTGTTTATCATTTTTTACTTTGCATGCATGCTCTTCTTTTCTTTCCTCATTTCTCTCTACTGCCCTCTTCCTGATCCTCCTCTCTTCTGTTCCTCAGCTCATTCCCATGGTCCAGGAGTTTGTGTCGGGAAGTCTTGGCCAGCAGTTCATCGAGGCGCCGGCGTTCAACCTGGGCAAGGCCTTCGGCGACAGCCACTGCTGCGCCCCCCTCATCTTCATCCTCTCGCCCGGCTCCGACCCCATGGCCGCGCTGCTCAAGTTCGGAGAGGAACAGGTACAGCTGGTTAACAGCCAGCCCACACCAATAGTGCAGCCGAAGTTGAACATTTTATGGAGGAAACGCTGTAGAATTACCCTCCACTATAAGCCATTGAACTGCTACGCCAGCCACACCAGGTGTGACAGTGGCATGTGTGTGTGCTGCAGTCGGGAAAAAAAATAGACCCATCTTCCTCTTTCAGTACACATGGCTGACTTGCTGTATATTCAGTAGACTGAGTGGCACACTCTGTCAGTGTACATAGACTGCAAACAGCACCCAGTAAGGCCACAACCAGCCCTCAGCCATCCTGGGTCTACTTTGCTTTATACATGCTGCTTTGCATTATATATATTTGCATTTAGCCAATGCTTTGACACAACGTGATTTACAGTACAGATACATGTTTTCAACCTTACAGTAACTCACATCTGTACTGCATGCTCCATGCTGCAAGGAACCCATAGAGGAGGGAATCCAATCCAGGGAGGAATCTAGTCTGAGATCTTGGTGTTGTTTACTAACTTTGCTAACAACAACTCTATTCATCAACAATATCTGTCTCATGATGGGCTTTTGGCGTGGGGGTTGTACTGGTTTGTTTGTGTTTGTGTTTCTGTTGAATCTGTGGTCTGTTTGCTGTGTCCATGCAGGGCTTCACAGGGAACAGGCTGACCTCACTGTCCCTGGGCCAAGGCCAAGGCCCCATCGCCATGAACATGATCCAGACAGGCATCAAGGAGGGCACCTGGGTGGTCCTGCAGAACTGCCACCTGGCCACCTCCTGGATGTCCACATTGGAGCGCGTGTGTGAGGTTTGTGTGTGTGTGTGTGTGTGTTTATGTGTATGTGTGTGTGTGTGTGTGAGAGAGAAAGCTAGAGAGAGAGAGAGAGACAGAGTCTGTGGTGTTTGTGAGTGTGTGTGGTGTGTGTGAACTTGGCTGGCCAAATGAAGAGGCGGACTTTTTTCTGTTGCCACAGTGTGAACAGAAGGCAGCTGAATGCAAAAAAGTTGACCAAAGCCCTCTGGCTAGCAGCTCTGCTGTCAGACATAGCCATACACTAATAGCCTGCCAGTGGCCATTTCCTCTCCTGGAGAGGTGACTCTTAAGTACCGTGTGACCTCTGCCTTTCAGGAGCTGAACCCAGACACCACACACCCGGACTTCCGCCTGTGGCTGACCAGCTACCCCTCGCCCAACTTCCCTGTGGCCGTGCTCCAGAACGGGGTGAAGATGACCAATGAGGCTCCTAAGGGCCTGCGCTCCAACATTGCCCGCTCCTTCCTCATGGACCCTATATCTGACCCAGAGTTCTTTAACAGCAGCAGCAAGCCAGTAAGCCTTCAGGATGTTCCTCTGTGTGTGTGTGTGTGTGTGTGTGTGTGTGTGGACGTGTGAGTTGATGTGGTGGGGCTTGGTTAGTGTAGGTGTGTGTGTATCCAACTATGTGACAATGTGATGTGTGTGTGAATCATTGGCTTTTCAGTTCCAGAGTAGAAGTGATGGGTTTCTCAGCTTATTCTAATGTCCTTGTGAGCGCAAGCAGAGCAGTGCATACTTACCATATAGTCTGTGCTATTTGTATCTGTCACCACATGTGCACCCTGAGGTTGAAATCATTTTGAAAAACAGTCAATTGTGATACAAAATGTGGAATGAAATCATTTTACTTATTAATGGATATTTAGTTTGTAAAAAAAAAAAGATAAATTGCTCTTAGCAAACAGCAGTTTAAAACCTTTAGAATGAGCATGTCTTCTACAAATGATTGAGGAAATATCCCCTATTTTCTCTCCTTGAAGGCCAGTATGTGTGTGTGTGTGTTGTGTGTGTGTGTGTGTGTGTGCCAGGACTGCCCAGCAAAATGTGTATGTGGTTGTGTGTTGTTGCAGGGCGTGTTCAAGAAGCTGCTGTATGGCCTGTGCTTCTTCCACGCACTGACCCAGGAGAGGAGGAAGTTTGGTCCCCTGGGCTGGAACATCCCTTACGAGTTCAATGAGACCGACCTCCGCATCTCAGTGCAACAGCTACACATGTTCCTGGACCAGTACGAAGTAAGAGAGCCCCTCTCTCTCGCTCTCGCTCTTGCTCTCTCGCTCTCGCTCTCTCGCTCTCGCACACGCTCCCTGCTGTGCTTTTCTTAGTCTCTCTCACACTCACCTACGCAACTCACAAACACACACGAAAGCATACAATTAAACCAAACTAAAGCGGAACACTAGTACACATACGCTGCTGAATAGGGCCTATAAGAAAAAAGAACGCCCCTACCCACACACACGCACGCTCACACTCACACTGATCTGACAGTGCTCTTTGCCGCTACCACAAGCAGACGCCAACTTGCCCTCTAATAAGGTGGTGGTCGGCGTGCGCAGGGAAAAAAATGAGTCATTTTCATCTACGCCGGCTCATCTGCCTGGCTGACACTGGCACAAAGACAAGTCGCTCTGCATGCATCCGTGCGCACACTCTTTTCAGCGCTGTTTTAAAAAGGACTCTTGACATTTTCCCCAACTTCTGAGAGCGCTCCTCGGCTGTTCCGTCTCCTCCTTGTCTTTTCAAAAGCGAAGGGGGGGTGGGGGGGGGGGGGGGTACATTTCTGATCAAGGGCCCCTGCGCTCTGAATGCGCTGACATTTCCCACACACAGAGCCCACTCTCACGTACACACACACACACACACACTCCCCCCACTCCCCCTCCCGATGGTTTGTTGGCGCTCAGCATTAGCAAGGGAAATTTCCACAGGAAATGCCACCATCAGGCGGGTCCACCTGTCCACCTTTTCATTTTCTCCCACCACCCACCACCCTCCACCCCCCCCCCAACCTCCACCCTCCACCCTCTGTCCCCTTCTCCCACAGCCGCTAAGCCACAGAAACACCCAGTCAAGGCTCCGCTGTACACTTACTAAAAACACACCAAATAAATAAAAGCCTCTATTTGTGGGCGGGGGTTGGGGTGAGGGGTGAAGCAGAAAGGTCTTCCCTCGAGCGACGGGCTCACAATGGAGCCGCAAGAAAGGGAGCCATTACTGGCACGATATGGCCCGCCCCACAGCAGAAGCATCTGCTCTCGGCGTCTTCTCAGGCCTCGCTTGAAGGGCAGTGGCATTTGCTAGTGTGTCCATTAGGGATGCATTAGACATGAAAGCCAGTTTGCATCAATCTGGTGAGAAGAGGAAGGAAGCAGCTTTTTCTCCCAGTACACCTGTGTTTACATTATTAAGGAATACGAGAGGTGCCACCATGCACTGAGGGCACTTTAGTTTTCTAAAGATGTTTGTGCTTGTTTACTTGATGTTGGAGCAGGCATTAACAAATGCAAATGACATTGCAGCAGGCTTTAGTGAGTGAAATGCTTCGTAAAAGTCAAGCACTCTAGTTACTTAGAGACATTTAATGTAGCACCCAACCATGCCCCCTAAAACTCACATGCACACACGCGCACACACACACATACACACACACACACACACACACACACACAGGGTTCTCATGTGCTGTCCTGTTGACCGCCCACACAGGAAGTGCCCTTCGCAGCCATACTCTACATGACGGGCGAATGTAACTACGGCGGCCGCGTGACAGACGACTGGGACCGGCGCACACTGCGCACCATCCTCTCCATCTTCTACACGCCTGAGATCATCAAAGACCCCGACTACAAGTTTGACCCCAGCGGCCTCTACTACTCGCCCCCTGAGGGTGATGTAAGCCACACAGACTGGACCACACATTAACCACTTGACAAAACAAACTGGTGCTGGTGTTAACCAAATGATAAATGAGGGTTCTTGCTGAATTGTACAGTACTCTTCATGGCACTTCAGCTTATGTAAAGAAATCCATTAAAAGGTAGCAGTGTTCAGTAGTCCCTTTCAGTAGGGCTTGCTATGCAGCCCTGCTGCACGAAGAAGGGAAAAAAAGCACTTAATGTAGCACAGTCCTTTCGGATGAATGACAAATTATTTAAAAGAGGAAATAAATGTGATGGAATGGTGGATAAAACGCAATGATTATCTCTGTCCATCAGAGAAAGTGCATCTTATATAACGGCGATGTACTGTATTAGAATCACATACATGATAAATATGTATCGTTAGTCTTGGCCGTCTCCGCCGTTACCTCACTGCTATTTCGAAACAATCATGAAGTTTAAGTCGCATGCAGAGGTAGTGTGAGGTTTTGCCAAGGCTGCCACTTAATTTATTTGTGAGTGCTTGGCTAATATATGCACAATTTTATTTGGCATTTTCTCTCCACAAATCTTTTATTCATGAACATTCATTTGCATAGTCATTATTATAAATGTCAGCAATCTCAGCCATACAGTGTTTTAAGTGAATGTCATTACTTATGCGTTGTACTTCCAGGACATCTGGTGTCGCATTAAAATTGTTCATCCCCCCCACCCCCCGTCTCTTTTTCTCTTGCTCTCTCTCTCTCTTTCTCTCTCTCTCTCTCTCCTATTTTAGCATAATAGCTACATTGAGTACACCAAGTCCCTCCCGCTCTATCCCTCGCCGGAGATCTTTGGCATGAACACCAATGCCGACATCACCAAGGACCAGGTGGAGACGCAGCTCCTTCTCGATAGCATCCTGCTCACCCAGGTACTTTGGCAGACATCAGATGCAGTTGTAGTTGTTTTTTGGCCATTATGCAGTGTGTCCCTTTGGCAGGCCTCAAAGCAGTCAACACACACACATTAACACACACACAAACACACACACACACACACACACACACACATACACATACACATACAGACACAGACTACACCATCATTAGGACTCGAAAAACAGTTGTGAAGTAGCAGCAAGCCTTCTTCAAAAGATGATGCCCAGAAACACTATTTTATGGCTGCGGGAGCAAGTGGAAATTCACCCAGCACCCTGTAAACAAACAGCAGCCATAAACCCAGTTATGCAAAACTCCTATCTAAGCCCAGCACCCATCCAAAAACATCCAAGAGCCAACATATGTTGAGCTTCTCATGAGTTCACACATGCAGCATGCAGCAAAGAACCCACATTTTTGCCTAATGGAAAAAGCTCCTCCATTCTAACCACAGTCGGTTACCCAAACAATCCCAGTGCCTTATCGCTTAATCTGAATTATTATCTGAATCCCATGCGCTAAACAGATATCAGCACACTGCCATATTTGGGAGTGTAGAGCAAGCCTCAGTTGGGCCAGCTGTGTGCTCTTGGCACTCGCAGGCGTGTCCTCGCTCACTTAAAAAAAAAAAAAAAAAAACTTATCTCTTGTTGACATTCCTCCAAAACTATCAGAGCACTGCAGTTGGCACATGGTTCAGGTGTCAAACTGGCAAAGAAAATGGATCCCTCATTAGGATTTTCTCACCATATCTCAACCCAGCACATTCTACACAGCCTTGGCTCCCTGTAGTGGAAATCCAAATATATTTTAGCCCTGAATATTTCAATATTTCATTACCTTTTGAATATTTACGATGAAACATTAATTACTTTTTTTAAGGGGGTGGGGTGGGAGGTGTTTAATATTTCATCTGTAAAATGTTTGTGTAAAGTTCTGAAATCAACATCTCAGAGTTAATCACCCCCTTGTCCCACAGAACTGGGAATGTTTTTGCTTTTGACAGTGTGTGTGCATGTGTGAGTGTGTGTGTTGACTGCTGGGGAGGGATCTGTGATCAGGCCTGCTGCTGCTGCTGTGCGTTTCAAGTGGAGCCAGGTTAGCACGCTGTGCTGAAGTACACAGCTGCCAGCATAGCGCTGTGTTGCTATCAACAGCAAAAAGACAAAAGTGTTTGAAAGCATACACGGTTAGCTCAATGTGAGGCATGGTTTGGCCTTTGAGGAGAGTTGGAGTGCTGTTACAGGCTCACAAAGCTGCAGATACACAGAGAAAATAGCGAGATTGTTTCTGATAGAGAACGCAGAATTAATAAATATTTTTGAAGATGTGAAAAAATGATGAGTTACCAAAGGAACCGATAGGGCATTGTTTTATGTAATTAATTGAAACCAGCGTTGATCTATCTGTGTCTGCATCTCTTTCTATCTATCTATCTATCTATATGTATAGTCATTAAAGAAGAGAATGATTTTCATTTTCTATCTGCTGCTATGCATAAAAGATCTGTGAAATGAATCACTAATGGATAAGTGCGGTAATGTAATATTAGCAGCATGCTAACACATTCTGTATACCGAATACATCTTTACTAAGATAAATAGTCATTTTTCCCAACTCGTCCCTTGTGCCCAATTCCATCCATCTCCATTGGCCGCGTCCACATGTACGTCCTAAAAATGGCCAAACAACTGTTTGTTATTCTTGCAGCAGCCACACAGGAATTTATAGATTCTAGTTTTTAATTACAGCCAGGGGAGAATTACATCAATGACAAGAAGCTTAAACAGATGAAGATGTGATGAGAGTGCCGTTAGTGGGATGAGAATGTGTTATGGTAGCTCATTGAGGAGACTAAAAATAGGGTATTAATGGCTGAGATGTAATGTAATGGCCTTTGTTCTGTGTGCACATTGCTGACAGAGTGGTGTTCGGGTAAGTTCACTTAATGTATAACTTCTTTGACCATTTTCCTGGCTAACCATGTCAATTTTATCCTGTGTGTGTGTGTGTGTATGTGTTTCTCAGGGAACATTAACAGTAAGTGCACCATTTGAGGGCGAGTTACTGTAAGTGTAAGTGCATCCCAGTGTCTAGGGCTGAGATATCTCTGGCTCACAGTAAGTACTTTCAGGAGCGTAAATCTAGATTAGGGCCTGAGAGGGTCAAATCTCAGCAGAACTATTAAAACATGGAAAAGACGGTGACTTGACAAAGCAAATACTCACTCTGTTTGGATGACAAGCTAGTAGATGTGTTTGTGTTTCTCTCGTGTGTCTTTTGGAGTGTCTGTTTTCAAGGCTGTTGGCTCAACATCCCAGCTAATGTTTTAGTACCATGTATCCTGTATGTGCTCCTCAAATTAAATGTTGCTAATTGTCACATAGCTTAAACAGCATATGAGCACAATTCACACCATGGAAATACTGTACACCAAGAAAAGCATCTCCGTATCTCTCAGTCACGTTCGTCTGGCGGAGGAGACACCAAGTCTTCGGACGACATGGTGTACGAGGTGGCAGCGGACATTCTGAGCAAGCTGCCATCTGACTTCGACATAGAGGCGGCCATGCGCAAGTTCCCCACCAGCTACAACCAGAGTATGAACACGGTGCTGGTGCAAGAGATGGGCCGCTTTAACAAGCTGCTCTCGACCATCCGTGACTCCTGCATCAACATCCAGAAGGCCATCAAGGTAAGCAGTAGTCCCTGCCTGCAGTACAGCCACACCCAGTGGTGTGGGTGTTTGTTATTGCTTTTAAACACATGAGAGGACGGAACGTTTGATGGACATAGGCTATTGTGATAGGTTGTTTGGAATAGGCTCCTTACCCAAACAATGGCTTTCCTTTTAAGCTCTGTAGGGGAGGTGCTCACACCCTTAAAACAAATGTTCCACAATGTGACCAGCTCCTTAGTATAATACTTTCCAGATATAGAGACAGGCTCTGCAACTATTGACCTTAAATATCCCCTGTAGTTACGGTCTCTCTAGGTGCAGGTAGCTGCACGGCAGTTCATGAATTTAAACTACTTTTAGTTTTGAGAAACTTCAAACGATTCATATGTGCCATATATGATTCTCCACATAGAAAAGTTGGGACCTTATGAATTGTATACAGCTGCTGAGTTTCAGTGTCCTCTCTTAGACCCAAGCCCTGAGCCCTCACAGACTTAATTAACTCATGCTGTCAAGTGAATGAGCTTGCAAGGCTGTGAGTGCTCACCTTGTTGTTTGCATGATTGGGACACCACCTTTGACAAATTGTTTAATTTACAACACTAGTCACATTGCAAACTGTTTCATAGTTATTGTTTACAGGTGCTTATTTGACGTTTCCATGCTTCCTCAGTTCTTGTGTTTACGTAACTACACTACAAACTGTGGTTAATGGGCTACTGTGCACAGTAGACATAATGTCCCAGAAGGACTTTCTTTCCGGATGGTCACTCTTTTCGTCTATTTTTGTGACGTACTGTAGGCCAGGTTGATATTAGGCATAAGTATTAGTTGTATAGTGTAGTTAGTATACTAGTTTACTATCCAGAGTAAGTCTAACTAATAAGCTCTCCATGTTCTTCGCCGGTTCAGGGTTAATTTCGTAGTTAGCTTGTAGCTATTGCGTCATCATCATATTGCCTCACTACACAATCGTTTACCAACTAAAAGCTAAATACCGGAAAAGAGTGACCATCCAGAAATGAAAGTTCTTCTGGGACGTTATGTCTGCTGTGCATGTCATGCCGCCTTTAGGAAATCGATCAGAAAGGGTTCCACCAAACCCTCACGTTCTTCAGATTTTGACAGCGGGAAACCACTTAAACTCTCGCGAAATTAGCGTGAACGTCTGTGAGTAAGGGTGGAGTAAGGGTGGCCAGGGACTTGCATGGTTCTTACATTAGTCCATTAGGACATACTGTAAAAGAATCATATATGTTTTCAATAGGACTTTTCCATATGGGTTAGAAAGGTGGCTGTTAAATTGTAGTCGTGTTCTTGATAAATATTCCTCATAACTGCACCCAGCTGTACTCAAAAAAAGCTGAAAAAAAAGTTATAAAAAAAAAGTGAAAAAGTGTACCAACCAAGTACCCCTCCTCTCCGGCTGGGGCCAAGCAGAACAATGTTTTGCGTTGCTTAAAGCCCCATGTCCCCTGCTGTGCCACTTCCCCCCGCTGCTCCGCTCGGCTCAGCGTGCCTCGACTGACTGACAGGCACAATCCCACCCGGGCTCCTCCGCCGCTCCATTAGCAAGCACTGGGTTGGGGGCCTCCTGCTGTGGCGTGATCAGAGAGGGGCTTTGCCTCTCCTCCACCCTCCGCACCCTCCTCCATCCCTCCATCCCTACCTCCCCTAACCCAAGTGAGCACCCTAATCCACTAATCTGGTGTGAATTAAGACCAGGGGGCAGCTCGTCTTTCTCTTTTCTTCCTTTCTTCCTTTCTTTCTTTTTTTCTTTTTCTCTTTCTCCCCTCTCTCTCTCTCTCTCTCTGATCTGGAGCCTCGGGAGAGATAAAATGGGTGTCTCCCTCTAATCTCTCTCTCCATTGCTCCTTTTCTCTTCTGTTCCTTAAACATCATGACTTCTCACATTTGAGGCCCCACTCTTCACTGCCGACTTATAAGTGTTGGGTCTGAAAAGCCTAGAGGAGAGTGATAAGAAATTCAACAAAGGGAATGCACGCCTCACCAGAGTATATCTGACAAGAAAAGAAAAGAAAAAAAGCTCAGCATTAAATACGTGGAGGTATTTCAGTGGGTCCCTGGGCTTACTGATGTGTGCATGCTTGTGTGTGTGCGTGTGCGTGTGTGTTGCAGGGCCTGGTGGTGATGTCGGCCGAGCTGGAGGAGGTGGTGAATAGCATCCTCACAGGTAAAATCCCTGGGATGTGGATGAAGAAGTCTTACCCCAGCCTTAAACCCTTGGGAGGCTACGTCAATGACTTCTTGGAGAGACTCAAATTTCTGCAGGTAAAGGAAAAAAGAGCTGGTAGTTCAAACTTTTGGGATAAAGTACTCTTGCATCTTAGGAGTGAGTGGTAGTCTGTCTCTGTGTGTGAGTGTGTGTGTGTGTGTGTGCATGTGTATCTGTATTTCTCAGGGAATATTAACAGTAAGTGCACCATATGAGTGACTGTAAGCATCCCAATCCCAAGTGCATCCCAATGTCTAGAGCACGCAACATCCAGTGCCATGTACAAAGTTCAAATTGGCTGATTCAAATTGGCCTTTGAGAGTCTTCAAGGCTTTTGAAAATGGCCTTTTTTGGCTAAAGCAAGACTCTGGACTGCCATTCCATGGGAAAACAATGTCGTGAGAAACTGGCCATTCAAATGCAAAAAAACATTCCAGCATGACTACGGCCAATAGTGCTATATAGTGTTTCACATTTCCCCGTTCGGTTATCATAACCCGAGCCCCTGAATCAGGAACTCACATGCTCGGCAATCGCACCCATTGGTATTCAACATGTGATACACCTCAGCCCAGTATTACAGTATAACTGTAATCCCATCAGATATTCTCCTGACTGGATCACATGTTCCAGTAATGTAAATCATTAGACATTACTCAGTAGAGGTGCCATGTTGGCTATATGCCACTTTTACTAAGCAGTCGGTCTCAAATGCATCATTACATGTATCAGGTCAATTGCCCTGTTGCTTGTGTGGCCACAGGGTTTTAATACGGTTTTGACCAATCAATTGCATTTAAATCCATGTGAAAAAAGTCTTAAAAAGTGGCTAGGATAGCTGCAGCAATTAATTAATAGTGTTTATCAGCATGAAGAGATGAGTACACACACACACAGACACACACAGACACACACACAGTTTCCACTTGGGTGTGAGCATGTTAGTCAATGTGTTTTGGCAGGACTGGTATGATTACGGCACACCGGCAGTGTTCTGGGTGTCAGGCTTCTTCTTCACCCAAGCCTTCCTGACGGGCGGCCAACAGAACTACGCCCGCAAACACACCACTCCCATCGACCTGCTGGGCTTTGACTACGAGGTCATGGACGACAAGGAGTACAAGAGGCCTCCAGAGGACGGTGAGAGGTGGAGAGGGAGAGACAGAGAGAGAGAGAAAGAGAGAGAGGGGAGAGGAAGGAAAAGGTTATGTGATGTACGCATGTTCTGAATATACAACAATAGACAGAAATGTATCAAGTAATTCATGCAATACAAAGTAGCTGAGGCACTAAGGAAATAAAGAATTGAGTGTGTAATTTAGAGAGAGAGAGAGAAATAGAGTGACAAAAAAGAGCAAGATAAAAAAAGATGCACAGAGAGAAGGAGAAAGAGAGAGAGAGAGCACTAGAGAGAAATCTATGCATCTGTGCATCAACCCCTGACCGTGCCCCCAGACAATCAATCAGACGGTGGCATTAGAGACTGGCGCTGGAGCAGAATCCCGCTGGCCTCTCATCAGCCGCTGATGAGCTGCTGGCAGGCAGGGGGCAGCCTCCTCGCCAGCCTCTCTAGCCCCAGCACGCCCGCACCCACCGCCACAACCCTCCGCGCCGCCCCACGCCGCACGACACTAGTCACACACACACACACACACACACACAGATTGAGTGGCTCAGCAGAGAGACAGCGAGTGCGGGGAGTGTGGGTTTTATGTGTAAGACAGGATTGGCATTTCTCTCCCTCTCTCCCTCTTTCTCTTTGTGTGTATATGTGTGTGTTTGTGTGTGTGTGTGTGTGTGTGTGTGTACTTGTGACAGAGCAGAGGGAATTGGGAAAAAAAGACAGTTGATGGGTAGTTGGATGGTAGGATGATTGGGTACATGAGAGTATTTGACTGAATAAGCTCAGGAAAAAAGCTGCCTGGCAGTTGATGTGCGTGTGTGTATGTGTGGAGAGACGAGCCACTAAACTGGTGGAATATCTAATGTGTATGTGTTTGTGTGTGGCTGTGCGACTATTTACATCTTTCTCAGGTGTCTACATTCGGGGACTGTTTCTGGACGGGGCTCGCTGGGACCGTAAGACAAAGCTCTTGGCAGAGTCCTATCCTAAAGTGCTTCATGATACCATGCCTGTGGTTAGTACATACACACACACGCACGCACGCACACACACACACACACACACACACACACACACACACACACACACACACAGTCCATTACCCTGTTTGGGAAGACAAAACAAAAACAATTGAATGATTAATACTGAGAGCATGACGTATTTCCTTTCAACAAATTACTGTGAAACGCAATGTCACAAGAGTGTCTGCAAGCTTGGGCAACCATATTCACATATAAAAAATACCCACGGAATGCAACAAAATCTAAGCTGACTGTTGGATGACTAACTCTGTGGTCATGGACTGTACAGTGCCTACAGGAATTGTTACTGAACTCCAACTAATTGTTGCACCGTAGACCGTCTCTGTGGAACATATTAAGGGTGTTGCACTGAGTTACATGCAAGTGTCTGTCTAAAGACAGCCTGTCATCAGCCTGGCACCCTTGTGAAGAGGAGAGGAGGCCCTGTCTTGAAGTGCCATTGTCACACCGCTCTGTGGGGACCGATGGCTCAGCCCCTTCAAGTACCATAGATTTTATTTCGACGAACGTGATGTCATGAGCTCACTGCCACCACCACCCAGAGCTGTGGGTTTTGTGGTGGGCAGCTCATTGCATGTAGGAGACTGTTCTTTTCTTTCAGACACATCTTAATTGAAATGCCTTTTATGAAAAGTTTACAGAGAGTTACCAATTTCTGTGCTTGCAAATCTGAAGTCTGAAACACAGATAGACTGACCGTGATGTCCGGGCATAACAGTTGAATATCTGGAATGATTCATACAGTGTGCTCAGTCAGACAAGCTTTGTGCTCTGTCCTACTAGTCCCAGTATGAGAACATTGACATGACCTTTGGCACATTTCCATGACGGACCCTGGCCAGCTCCAGGTTTGACCCCGGTTTTAAACACGTTTTTTTAAGCTAAACGATTTCTGTTGCTAGGCAACCCTAAATAGTTGCTTCCCTAGAGTTTTTAAAATTCTTCGTTTTTTATTGTTGCATCACATCCCATTCCAAAAGTCCCAGTTTGGCCCGGCTCAACTCCAAGCCAAGCCTGAGGCTGTTTGAGCCCTGGTCCCAGTCCAGCCTCAGCCATGGAAAGAAGATAAGTCCGAGGCTTTACCCCAAACACCAGGGTTTTACCCCATGGAAATGCGCCTCTGCTTCTCCTGTTCTGCAGTGTTAAGTCCACTTTCTGACCTCTCCTCACCTGCGCTACACGTCTCACCACACCTTCTCCAAGCTCCAGACTACATGCAGGGGGAAAAACAGCTGATGTCCCACTAAATGTTTATGTCTGCTCTCATTAGACAAACATGGTTTCATCTGCGCACAATGCCTGAAAAACCCCTGAAGGCAATCCACACAACAAACAACACACACACACATGCATACACACCAACACACACACACACACACACACAGGCCAAAAAAAAAACAACGATGCTCCGCACCCAAAAGGCTGATCACGTGGAAGGCTTCCGCTGTTCAGAGTGTTGTCTCAAGGCCTTTTTTTTCCTTTTCTTGCATTTTTGTTTTTTATTTCTCCTGTCTTGGCAGCACAAGCTTTTTTTTCTCTTCTTCTCCTTCTTCGACAACACAACGACAATGAGAGGAGAAAACAGTTGTTGTTTTTGTGCCCCATCTCCTCCGGTTTATCAGACCCTTCTAATTACTGTTTCTCGTGCCGCATGAATTGTGTATTAGATACTGAGTGTTGTGAGATATTGAAATAGATTGCCTTTGGCAGATTTATATGAAAGCCGCAGACAAAATATAACTGATTGCTTCGGCTCTGCACCCCAGTCTTACAGTACATGCGAGGACTATGAATTATGCAGAATCCATCTTTAATATTCCGACATTTCAGAGCGACTTATTACCAAAATCCATTTTTTGACAAGAGCAGAACTTAATTAAAATTGTGTTTATTATTTTGCGAGTAGAACATAACACAACTTTGAAATGCAAATTCCTCGCCCGGCTCACTGTTATTACATTTCAGCAAGATGGGACATGTCTCACGCTGAAAACTCTACAGCTATTGATCTAAACTGGGAAATCCAAGTGTAATGAAAGTGTGTGTGTGTGTAAGTGTATGTGTGTGTGGTCTTTTTTTTCTGACTCATACACACATCCCCTGAAGGGTTTTGCCCTGGTGCTATGTGGTCCATTCGCTCACCCATCATTTCCTGAAGGAACCAATTTCTCATCTTCTGCGCTGAAAGGTCTGCATCCTCTCCTTTCTGAATATCCCCTCCTATCTCTGACTCACCCCCCTCTATTTCCTTCACTATGATACCTGTAGCTTTACCTGTCAAAAAGAGTGGTATGGAAAGGTTTGAGGTGTATGAAGAACTGTGTTTGTAGCTTGCCAATGTATTTCCTGTCTTCTGGTACTGTCTCATGTGTCCATCCATCTTGGTCACGCCCACAGATGTGGCTCAAGCCCATGAAGAAGACGGAGATCCCAGAGCGCATGAACTACCTGGCGCCCGTCTACAAGACCAGCGAGCGCCGCGGCACGCTCTCCACCACCGGACACTCTACCAACTACGTCATCGCCGTGACGCTGAATACGGACGTGCCTGCCAATCACTGGGTCTGCCGCGGGGTGGCGCTGCTGTGCCAGCTCAGCTCCTAAGACCTCTCAACCCAACCACCTGCGGCAGCACACAATAACCAAGCAACATTTTTATAATAAAGTGCACCTATTTATGTCAAAGCTTCAGGTCGAGGTCTGTTTACCATTGGGCTGATTTACCTGGGATGTCTGCTTGAAAAATGACATTATGTCTGTCGCCGTTAGGCCAAACAGTTGTGAGCTGCAGAATACAATACAAAAGAGCAAGCAGTCTAAGGTCCATCATGCAAACAAATCACACTTTTAAGGTTTTAAAGGTTTTTTTTAGGTAAGAACAGACAAAAATTACCTAGAAATAGCAACAGAATATGAGGAAACAACCAAGGTTCTACCACATGAGCGCCAGGCTCAAGTATTACACACAGTGCACATGAAAGTAAATCTTGCGTGGAAAACAAAACGAAAAAGAAATCCAGGAAAATGGCAAAGAGTACCTTTAATTCAGAAGAAAAATTATCGTTTAACTTGTGCTTTTGCTTTTCCCCCATACTGTACAAGGTGTGGCGTATGGACTGGGACATACACATGCTCTTCCAGGAACTCACCCAAATGTTAAGTGACATGATCATTCATAAATGAGCAGAAGACTGCTGAACAAATAGCTCCCACTCCTTAACCATTATTCTTCACCACCCACTAAGAATGATGAGTATTCAGTGGGAAGTAATGGTCAACATATTCTGAAATCTGAACATAATGACAATAAGACATGGCCTGCTTGTTGCAAATCTTTATTTGCTCTTCTTAATGGGGAGGTGCACAGACAATCAGCAAGTATGGCGAATGCAGTAAATACATTTACACACCCAGGCTTGTAAACGCTTTACAAACGTAAAATCAGCCCAGACAGTGAGGGGCATACTTTGTCTTTTTAGTTTCATCTTTGTCTGTAAAGGGCTGAGGTAGTCTTTGGGAACAAAGCAAATGAAATTGCCACCCTTTCAATCCTCTAACATCTTCTCAATGTAAAATTTGACCCAAGGACTTAACCTGTCCACAGCAACAGTTGCATGTAAGCATTCATAGTTTACACTTGTACTGGCTGGATTTATATTCTTTTGAGAAACACATGCCATTCGTCAGTGGGAACGACCTGTGAGTGTTGAAACAGGTATAATAAAAGAAGGAGACATTGGGCGTATGGCCTTTCTTATCTTCATAGGTGCCATTTGGATATGGGGTAGGGGTGATTATACATATTTGAAGATAATGTTAGAACAACCACTGGCTCCCAAAGTATACCTCAGTGACTCTACATACATTTACAATAAACTACAAATGACACAAAAATGTAACAGACAAACAACATGTTCCAAAGACACAGTGTTTCTTTTATTTCATTTAATAAACAGAAACAAAAAACAGTCCAAAAAAAAAAAAAAAAATTTTTGTCTGATCCATTTAAGCTCATGCCGTTCATGCATGATTCTGATCCAATCAAGTACATCAATGATGTGATCCACAGTGATTCACAGCCAAGACTAGGAGACAATGGATGTCACATGGTGACAGGATCAATGGAATTTACACACATATGGTGCTCTTGTGTGCTACGCCCACAAAGCACTCGAGCAGCGAAGACAGCCAATGGAATGTTTTGAAAGCAGCCACTATAGAGCGCACAATTTCAACCCCACGGCCCTTTTTTTAAATATATATATATATAATTTGGCACAGGTGAGGTGGTGTCTGTCACAAATACCCATAGGAATCAGGGAAAAGAAAAAAAAAAAAAAAACTAGAAAATGACAAACATTTTCATGGTAACAAAACATTGTCTAGAACATAATTTTGAACAGATACTCCATGGTTTGATTAAGAAAACAATGTGAATGAATCACTACAAGTGCAAATTAGGCTAGTAATCAATACCAAACAAAAACTACACGACTTACAATACACTCAATGATAGGAGGGTCCAGCCACGCACAAAGGCTTCAGATTGTCAACATAAATTTAGATAAATTTCACATTGAGACATGGTCTTGAATTTAGTCATCTCTAACATTGACTGCTGTTTAACACAACACAAAAGTAACATTTCAAAATGGCAGTTTTTAACATTAAAACTTATTTGATTTCCAAAAACATTTTCAGGTCCAGCATAAAATGACTCGAACTAGGACAGTAACAAGGAGTCAGTGGCCACAGTCACAATTCAAATCCAGTGTGCTACTAACTGCGGTCATGAACGTAAATCCACACTTCGAGTCCCCACTACTTTTCCTCTGATTGTTGAAGAATATGCATCATTGTGCAATTTGAACAAACTGACGCAAAGCAACAGTGGGGATGAAACAAGGTAATGGTAGAAGTAACCCCCCTCCCCCCCAAAAAAGGTTACCTTTTATGTTTATAACCTTGCCTTGAAATTATATTTTGCATCTTTCACACAAGCAGTGACTACCTGGCCCAAAGCTAGAAATAAAGACTATGTATTTTTTTTTCATGTTTTTAAAGAATATGCCTTTGAAAAGTAGCTCTGTGCATTACTGATATGCTCCACTAAACTACTGTCTTCAGAGCCTCTACCACAGTGCTATTCATCTATGCGTTAACTCTTTCAACAGGCTTCCTTACCTAAACAGGACCAAAAAAAAAAAAAATTAACAAACAAAAAAACTGTCCGGTGATGTCTATGTTGCTTGTTTGTTTACTTGCTTGCCTTTGTTGCTTAGAGACTTGCACAACCACCAAATAAACAAACAATCAAAGCAGTTGATGGGATAAGAAAAGAGAACGTCTCTTCCTTTCATTACACTAATACTGAACAGGTGTGTAAATACACAAACCTCTCCTGAACATACCTTCACATTATGATATTAAACGAGAAAGAGAGAAAGAAAAAAAAAAAAAGAAACAAAAAAGAGAAAGAAAAAAAGAAACAAGGCAGTAGTGCCATCACTGGCAAGTACTTAAGACTTAAGCTACACTGTGCCGCCTGAAACCTGCTGCCATTTTCCAAAAGCCTTGGTCATCACCAGTGGGTTCTAGCACGTTTGGATTGCCTCGAACGGATGAGCTGCCCAGTAATCTGTGCTTGGCACAAGAAAAGGAAGGCCAACATTGAACATCGCACAATGAGACACACCAGGGCTAATCACAATGACTGGCCAATGATGCTGTACTACACACATACACACACAAGACAGACAGACTGACAAACGACAACACAGATGGTCACGGGTAGCTGCTGTGAAGACAAAGACTCCAGGTAATGGGGCTGGCAAATGGGATCTCTGGCCATGATGAGCTTCCTCCGAGCGGGAAGTCTTTCTCTGCCAGCATTGAGTGGCATTGCATCCTCAAGTCAAACCCATTCCCCTTGGCTTAGCGATGGGGATATATAGGCAGAGTAGTAGTAGTAGGTGTTAGCAAGTGGCTTGACTGATAATGAAAGTTAACTACGCTAACTGACACCTTTGCTTAGATGCAGATGTTTTGGTGAGCAGAGGAATGCTTCCCTTGGACAGAGGAGCAGCTGTCATGGGCTACAGTAACACCACTAGCAGTGTGGGAGCACTGGTCAGTGCACGTGTGGGTGACCTTATGAAATCTGCTTCATGACCCCCCCGAGTCACAGCGCATGCACCAACTGTTTGTCAGGTAGGGTGGGGTAGGGTGGGGGTCGGAGAAAGACACAACGGGATTGAAGCGGGCGGGGGAGGGGGGTTGGTGAGCAAAATAAAAGATCGGTAAATTGTAAACAAACGTCCTCATGGTCAGTTACTACAAGTCACAGACGCAGTTCTCTGAGACATGATGGGTGTGAATAAGAGCTGTTTGTACCATGCTTGCAGGACTGAAACTCCACATTTTGAAGCCACTTAAAGGTGAAGCCCATGTATTTGATGCATTGTGCCCCTCCCCCCCACCCCTCCTTCACCACCCCTCACCCTGCTTCCCATCCTTACCCACCCCCACCCATTAGCCCACCCTTCCCAACAACTTGTCACCCACCCCAACTTGTCCCGCTATCTAGAGGTCGAAATCAAACTTGATGCGATCCTCAAAGATAGCAATGAGCAGCATGATGGCGAACCCAGTGAGCATGCCCAGGTTCTGCAGGAGGAAGTGGCCAAGCTGGCAGCGCTTGTGTTCCTCGCTGTCCCCGTGGAGCATCTCGGGCAGCTGCAACACACAAGGGGATGCTTGATAACAACATACACAATATACACACAGTACAATAACAATATGCACACTGATGCTATAGAAACACAAAGACAATAGCACAGGGGAGTGTTCCAAGTTCCCATGCTGTCAAAAGTCTACATTATGATTTGCATTACATTGTAGAAAGTCCTTAGGATCACGAGGCACTGACAATTAGGACAAAAAAAAAGTTGCTGAGGAGTTTTACTTTTAAGATAACATTTGCAAGCATGGTGAAACATTTGTGCGCTGATGACAAATCCTTCAGGGCTTAGTTTCTTAAAATAACACATAGAACATCCATACGATATTCAACCAAACAGGTGTTGCCCTGTGACTCATGCGAAAACGACCTCTGAGCTCTCAACTCACCATGTCCACTAAAGCCACATAGAGGAACATGCCAGCGGTGACAGCGAAGATCCAGCTGGTGACGTTGTGCGTGTATTGGCCGACTGCCGTGCCAATCAGCATGCCCACGTACGCCATGAGGGCTGAGAGGACGTTATACACAATGGCCTGTTTCACAGACATCCCTGCTTTTAGCAGGACCGCAAAGTCACCTGAAACAACAAAGGAACCAAAAGAGTAAGCCAATAAAACAGCTTGATATAAAAACAAATATAAAAGGGTGCTTCAGGAAACAGCACTAGACTACAGGATCTCGAGTTACAGGATCTGAAGATAACTTATGTAAATATATTTTGCGTGTCAGACAATGTGTGTGTGTGTGTGTGTGTGTGTGTGTGTGTGTGTGTGTGTGTGTATATATATATTATCTGTGTGTGTGCGTGTGTATACAAAATATGTAGAAAAAAGCCTTTACTCTTCTTTTTTCTTTTCTCCACCCCTTCTCTTCGTTAATAATGAGGGCACGTTATCAGGCTACCCTCTCATCAATCACTCGGAGGGTGCAGGCTAGACACCACCCTTTTAATTACACTCTGTCTCTCGAGCTCTTGCAGTGGCTTCCCTTTTCTACCCCGAGTCCCACTCCCATTCACTCCCATTCAGTGTCGCCGAGCACAATTAACACGCCCGTCAACGGCAATTAGCCGCGCCGCGGGGCGGTAAAGATCCTCCATCATGGCGGCCGCTCCGCGGCTGCCGCTGTGCGGAGAGCGCTCTGTTGTCGTGCCGTTGAGAGATGCGTCTGTCAGGTGCCAGAGGCACACAGCTGCAGGGCTCCCATGGGGCCGAGCAAATTTAGCCACTACATCTTCACTTCCTGGAAGTGTGTGCAGACGACTTTTTGCACTGTGGAACTTTTTTTGTTGTTGTGACTGTTATTCCTGTTACTGTTGATGTTGTTTACGTCTGGTCTCCCCCCTTTAAGTCATATTGGTTTGTCTGGTGCTTTAACTGTCTGACGTCTGGCTCTTGAGTACACTTTTTCTCTCTCTCTCTCTCTCTCTCTCCGTCTCTCTCCCACCAGGAATGTTTTACACTGGTAAATTTCAGCTTGCTGAAAAGCTTCAGGAGGCCCTGCAATGATAAATGGCAAGCTCTTTCCTTTGTGAAGGCTTGTCTGATGGGAGCCTGCTGATCAATAAGTTATTTTGCTCTGCACCTGGAGAAGAAAAGCTGCTCTCCCCTTATACCACAAAATAAATGAGATAAAACCATCTTGTAACAGCAGACTGAATAGCAGCAAGCTTCTCACTGAATGCCCAAAAGTCTGTTTCATTCAAATTAATGTTTAGAAATTGCTTGAAAAAGAAAAACAGCTTCAAAAGATAATTTGATTAATTGTTTAGTTAAATGCAAAAATAGGCACCCAAAACGCACAAACCCAAATGGCAAGTTCAACATACCCAGTTCGTGAGGCAGTTCATGGCAGAATACGGCAACAGATGTACTGATACCTCCTGTGATGTTAGCACTGAAGGCAGCACCTGAAAGGAAAAGATATGACTGTTAGCACTGTTAGCATTACAGTTTAGAAGTAAAGATGCTAATGCCTGAGTCACTCTGTATAGTAGGATTTAACACAAGCTAACCTATAGCAAGCCCATCACTGAAGTTGTGCATTCCATCCCCCATGATGACCATCCAGGCGATGCTGGCTATGCCGGCGTCCTTCATTTCCTGGTCAGAGTGGCAGTGCCCGTGAGAGTGCCCATGGCCGTGCGAGTGGCCATGCCCGTGCTTCTTCGCCTTAGCTTTCCTGCCATTCTCCTTGGCCTGGTGGTCCCCCGCCTCCAGCTGGCCCTGACGGCTGTCGGAAAGGGCCAGTGGGGTCAGGCAGGGAGAGTCCGGCAGCTGGTCGGATGGCTGGGTGTCGTTGGCACCCACTTCGTCAGGCAAGGCGGTGCCCTCTGCCCCTGCAGAAGAGAGAGAAAGTGAGCATACTGACAGACAGACGGCAACTGATGCCACTCCCTAAATATTTACAGCACAATCCCGTTCAGTCTTTCACTTAAAGTCAAGTAGGGCAGATCAGTTTCAAACCAGGCTAATGTCAACGTAGCTAGAACTATGTTCATTTCACTATGTCCAAATGGCCAGATGAAGATGACACAAAATGGGCACAACACAACACATGTCATGTTTTAATGTAAAAGAGTGAGTTAGCATATAGTGTCTTAATGTCATTGTTGTAAGGTGAAGCTAGCATACAGTGTCTTACTGTCATTGTTGTGATGCGTATCTAGTCTAAGTGTTTCAATGTTGATACCATGAGAGGTAGCTAGCATGTGTTTTAATGTCAATGTTATGTAAGTATATGTGTTAATGACGATGTTGTGAGGGAGAGCTAACATATATGGTTTTAATGTCAATGTTATGAGAGGTAGCTAGCATCCTGTGTTAATGTCGATCTTGTGAGGGGGAGCTGGTATATAGCATTTTAGTGTCAAGACCCAGAAAAGGTCTTTTTACTTTGGAGAAGGCAAGCAGGCAGTGAATGGGAGTGCTGCTACAGTACATGACAGAAACAGCTGCTTCACCCTCTGTAAGTGGCTTCAGGTGCATCCACTCAGCGTCTGAGCGTCGGTTCAGCTTGTGGTCCGACAGCTTCCTGCCGATCTTTGCCTCTTCGCCCCTCTTTTTCCTCCGACACAGGCTGCCCTGTAAGTAGCATCAAGACACAGGTGCTTTAGACAAGTGATAGAGCCCCCTGTCCTTCCTTTCTCGCCGACACACTCTGTGGTTTTCTATTTTTATAATTCAGTGGGCAGCTGATACATCAGCCTAGACTTATTTAACGTTTTTGGACTTGTGGTCCTTCTATCTATGTCCAGTTGTCTGAGAGCCTGTTTTTGTGCCTCCCCCCCCCCCCATCATTTAACCCATGCAAGGCTCCTAGTCTTATTCCTTTGTATAAGGCCTCACCCCCTGGTCTTTGTAGTGCTTAAACATTCCGAGGCAGTGCTCAATGATGAACAGCAGGTAGATCCCACCCAGTGCCGTCAGGCTCTTCCACACCGCATCAAACTCCTCCAGCAGGTCCACGTCCTCAGTCATGTGCTTCTCATGGCCGTGGTCGTGGTCATGAGTCCCCTGAGACTAATGGTCACAAAAGACAGCATTATGACACTCCACCATAAGATGACTGGCAATAGCATGCGTGCATGTGTGTGTCTGTGTGTGTGTGTGTGTGTGACTAAGCGGAAATGATGACGATTTGTGGAACTGACGATCTCTTTCCATGAAAAGTAATACTACATCTGGTTAAGCGGTGTGGTAACTATTTTGGCAACAAGTTTCGTGTTCCGTGAGTGAAGTGCACAGTCATTGTTGCTAGGAGTGGCCTAACTTATGTCAAAAAAATGACAGTTAATCAGAAGTTGTCAAAGTGGTGTTTGTCGTGAGTGAGTCATGATAAAAGTTTGGTGAGCTAAGAGGTGTGTGTGTGTGTGTGTGTGTGTGTGTGTGTGTGTGTGTGTGTGTGAGTGAGTGTGATGACTCACATGGGGCAGCAGGTGGAGCAGGGCGTCGCCACTCAGTGTGCCCACAGCCAACGCCACTAGGAAGGTGAGCAGGAACTTGAAGCAGGACTGGTTGAGAATAGGCACCAGCACCACGCCCAGCAGCGACAGCAAGCTGATGATGGTGATGGAGACAAAGCCCCACACCCACACCATGCCTGGGAGAGAGAGGGAGATAGGGAGGGAGCGAGGGGGAGAGGGAGAGAAAGGGAGAGAAAAAGAGAGAGAGAGGAACCATAGAGCTACTGATCACTGGGGGCCTTCATGACAGCAATAGTATCTGGGCCATGACAACATGTTCAGCTTCAGCAGAAAGAGAAAACAATTTAGACGAGGATGTAGAAATATTCAATAATAATACTTAATACTTAAGCTGTATTCCACAACCGCATGACACGATAATATATATGGTTCTTTTAATTTAAATAGGAGACAAATTGCAAAGTATATGAACAAGCAAAGGTCTTGTGCATGGACAACAGCTATTGTGTGGCACGTGGAAACACTGAGCTAAGTCATCGATGTCTTCCTTTCACTGTCTTGTCCAGTCTTGCCCACTGTCTTGTTGAATAAACAAAATTATTTGGTAGTTTTTAAATTAGCTTTGGTTAGAACTAAGTTTTTTACACTCAAATTAGAGCCCTATGACTTTGTTATTTGACACAGGAGACCCTGCTCTTGGTACATTACAGTTTGGCAAAATTATATGTAAGTGCCATCTGGATCCAATTCGAAATGTTTCTTTCCTGCTCAGCAGGAAACCTCAAGCCTATTTGCAAAGTACCGTTGGAAACACAAGTGTCAGACTGCGGTTACAAACAGAACAGACACAGAAAACAGGCAGAACTTTTGATTTGCAGCTCATCGTTAAGTTGGCAAGCCTTTCGTGACCCAACTGACAGCATGTAATGCTAAAACAAGTTATATAAAGAGTTTTATGATACTCTTAAATGTTATTGAATTACAAAAACTTACAATCTGAAGACAAGAGAACAATTTCCAGCATATAAGTCGCACTATGTATAAACCTCAGGTCAGTGTTTTGTGCAAATTAAAAAAAAAAAAAAAACATGTATTGAGCTCACCCTTGTATTAACCTCATCAATGTATTAATGTATTTGAATCAGAATCAGATCAAGAAGAATGATGAAAAGAAATACTATCCTGTATATAGCCCTCACCCATGTATAAACCTCATAGATGAAAACATTTTGCAAAATCAATGCATTAACTCTGGTTAATAATCAGGAAATTACAGTAAGACCATGATTAACTGAAAGTAAGTGTTTTTAGTTGTGTGAGTATCACACTGAACACTCCTTAAAGAGCACAATACCCAGCCAGCAACACACACTGACAATGATGGTGTCAATCTTCAGTCACAGGCAATTTATTAAGGTCAAGAGCATTACCAGCCATAAATTAAAATAAAATGGAACTTCTTCCTGGCAATAGAATACTGCCTGTAATTATGAAGCCTGGCATCACATACTGGCAGCTCCTGTCAAATTACTGGGCCTACAGCCTTGCCAAGGTCCACATCCTGAATAATGTGCATTCATGTGATTTTAATTACACTCTTCACTTTTATATTTTGTTACCATATTTGGAGTGTCCCATTTCTTTGTGAATCTGAGCCTTAAGTCTGTGTTTCCATCAAAAAAGTTTGGACAAAGTGAACTAAGTGAAGTTATAACTGTACAAGTAAAATCGCTTTAAAATTTGGTGAAAGTGATCGTTTCCATGACCAGAAGGCTGTTTGTTGCCAAATGGGAAAAATATATTGTTTCATTAGCTGAAAATGATGATTGTATCTTCACGTACAGTTCAAAAACAGACCTTCACAGTTGGTATATCAAGACTGGGACCATTAAAGCTGGCATTGCCATTTTAAACAGCAAAGAAGAGGCGGCCTTCCTAATGGGGGAAATGCAATCAGAGAGGCCAGAAAGTCCACAAAGCACTCATTAACAGGCTATTAGCCCCCGCAGACTAAGGTCCTGCTGAGCAGCGGGGACAGAGAATCTTATCATTCTTCCACTCTTCAGCCAAAGCCTTCTGGACGGTCCATAGATTACAACAGGAAGCTACTGTGGCTAATTATTAATGTGGGGAGGTAAAGGCTCTTAAATGTGGTGTAATGCTTAGCATTCCCTCAACACCTTAACTGCAAAAGTGGGGAAATTATGTTCAACAGGTGCTTATGCATAAGTTACTGATGCTGAAAGCAGTTTTTAAATAAAAACTGTCAATCAAGCCAATTCAATTAATTACATGGGTAATGAAGATAAAGACTGAAGTTTTGGGTTTTTTGTCAGTGGTAAATCTAGGATTTTTTTTTTTTTTTAAATGTTGGCGTGAGCCTGAAAAGAAAAGCACACACAAAACATCCAAATTTCTACTTTCATTTACACCAATGTATAAGTTGCTAATTTTGGACAGACACTGTCCATCTTGTGGGCAATTTATACTGAAGCACTCTATTTCTTAATCAATTTGCTTCATCAGCTTCTGGGAAATGCTGCTTGGTCTCACACATACACGCGTGTCCTGTTTGGTTCATAACACTCAAAGTCTCTGCCGTTTATGACTTAATTACCACTGGTTATGACTCTGAAAAGAACAGCTAGTCAAAAAGTCAAGGAGTGTGGTCTTTGGATGAATTGTCAAGAGAGAGAAGTAAAAACACTTTTATGTAAGGCAAGCCCCTTTGGCTGTGTCTGCACTGTTAGAACAACAAGACCTGTTTATATGCAGTTTGTGACTGTCATGTGTGGCAAGTACAAAATATCCAAGAAGTAATGATGTTTTAATTAGATATGTCAGAACACTACAGTCCTTGGTAAATTGTTAACTACATTTTGGTGTACAAAGCCAATCACCACTAAGGCCTACTATGTCATGAAGCCATAAAATAATCTCTCTGTAGTTCCAGCATATTTCTCATAGTGCTGAGATCTATGTGAGTTGTAAAATGTGGCAACCACTCCAGACTTTTGGACACTGTGGTCCTCTAACCTTTGTGTGGTGGTGCAAATACTCAACTGTTCTAATTCACAGTGCATTCAAAACACATTGTTAGATGCAGATGAACCACTGAATACAATCACCGCCTCACAATCAAAATATATTAAGCAAGATTTTCACAGCAGACAAATCTCAAAATTCCACAGGAATAAGAAACCTGTCAATACTGTGACTTTCATTCTGATAATATGAAATTTGGGGGTGTGGTAAAACAAGGCATTTCAGGCCATAATATTGGGCTTTCGTCAATTAAACAATTTTCTCAAATAATGAAGAAAATAATCAATACAATAGTAAACTATGACAATATGTTAGTGGCAACCCTCGCCACAGTTTACAGCAATCCCTGTATTGTATTGGGATGCTACTGTTCTCATGGACAAAGTATGGTGACAGATAGCATTGTATTGCAAAGTTCTCTGATATTCCCACATCTAACAATCATATTAGCAGAATGCTGCTCATCAAATATTGTGTATCTAAAGAAAGAGGTACCTGTCGAAGCGGACTGTTCACTATGGATATCATGCTCTAGGTGGTGTCGTATGCACAGGCGCCTGTCGATCTGGTAGAGCAGAGCTGGGCACAGGTAGGTGAACTGTTTGGGGGAGATGGTGGACTGTGGACTAAGCCCGTAATGGTTCAGCAGCTCAGTCAGGTTCAAGCACTGGGTGGGGGTGGGTAATGAAACGGACAATTAGTTTAAAAACATGCAAAACATAAAGTCCTGTCCCAGAAAGACAGAGTAATACAAAACTAAATACATCATAACATGCAAGAGTAAGAGTAATTTACATAAACTGTATGAAACTAATTATGCTGTAACTTTAGAACTTTAGGTCGGAAATGTGGTACACAGGGATGACTGTCATGTCATTTTTTGGTAATCCATGTGTGTGGAGGTAGCCCTAAACACTGCACACTGCAGAGACAAAACAGTGTCTTATGTGTGAAGTGAAGTGGAGTGAAGTTGGAGAAACTTCTCAGGCTCACCTCTGCATGATGCTGATGGGGATGCAGGTGATCGTCACTATGCTGCTCTGCAAGTGATGTTCCTCTGCCCTTATTGGGCGCCTCTCTCTTCTCTTTCCGTGAGTGGCCATGACTGTGGTCGTGGTTATGGCGATCATGATGGTGATCGTGGTCGTGGTCATGGTCGTGGTCATGATCGTGCTCATGGTCCTGGCCTGTCTCTGAAGGAGCTGCAGCTGTGGTGGCTGGCCTGTTCCTGTTGCGTTGGCCCCTGCCTCTAGGCGGCTTCCTGGGCCTCTTGGCCCTGGTCACCGAGGCCTGGCTAGGAGCTTGCGTGGGGCCAGCCTCCTGGAGGCTTGGGTCTCTGATGTTAGAGCTAGAGTTCATTGTGGGCCTCTGTGGGGCCAATGTGGGTTGGGCAGGGAGCTGCGTGGGTCGCGGTGTCTGGCCATCAGTGTTGTTGGCTGGGGGTTGCTGCTCATGGTTGTGGTTGTGGGGATGTTGGTGAGGATGCTTGTGATGATGGTCGTGGTGGTGGTGGTGGTCGTGGCCACTGTCCACAGTGGGCCCAGCGCTGTTGGGATCACAGGGGTAGGTGGCCTGCACGGCCGTGGTGTGCACTCCCCCTGCCTCCACATGGTGGTGGTGGGAATGTGTGTTGTGGCGCCCACCGCCATGGCCGTGAGAGTGGTGCTCGTGGTCGTGGTCGTGGTCTGAGACCGTGTGCGAGTGATGCCCCTCCTGCACCTCCAGCAGGTCCAGGTGGGCAACGTGGTCATGCTCGTCGTGCTTCAGGCCCACCACCTTCACTTCGCCCAGGCCCAGACTCAGCAGCAGGTCCTGGAAGCCGCGGAAGCTGAGCCGGTCGTTCTCGCCGTAGTGGTAGAACAGCTGTTGGATGTAGTAGAGCTGCTCTGTTTCCGCATCGCTAACCCCACTGTTGCTGCTGCCGCCACCGCCACCACCCCCTGCTGCTGTGGGCTGCACCGATGGGCCCACGTAGGGCGCCTGAGATATCTGCAGGTCGCTGTGGACGTGATCGTGATCGTGATCGTGATCGTGCTCATGGTCGTGGCCGTTCCGACCATGGCCGTGGCCCAGGTTGCCACCTCCGTGCCCGTGGTGGTGCCCATCGCTGTGGCAATGGCTGCACTGGTTAAACAAGAAGGTGAGCACACAGAGGAAGCAGAATTTCGTGTGTGCATGGACCCTCATCTTCTCCTCACTTCGAGACGCCTTCATTTCACAAAGAAAGAAAGAAAGAAAGAAAGAAAGAAAGAAAGAAAGAAAGAAAAAGAAAAACAAATTACACATCCACTGCTTACACTTCTTTGAAGTCAACAGCACAAATCACAAAGAGGGAAAAGAAAGAGAGAAAAAAAAATCCTCTTATCTAATATTTAATCACATTAACAACAATGTGCCCTCACAGGCTTTCCATAACACATACCGCCAATAGTATACAGTATAAAGTAGGTATGAAAAAGGTTTTTCATGTGGTTAGCCAGGAGCAGATGTAATTCCAGTCAAGTGATCTCCATGCGACTGTGTGGAGAAGCCTGGCACCCTCAGGTAAGGGTTGGGAGGAGGTCTCTGGAGGACGCTGGGCCTTTTCAGTGCGTGCCACTTCCCTTCTTGGGTTCGACGAGGAGTGTAGCACATGGCCCACACAGCTGGCCTGAAAGGCCCCCGGGGCGAAAACGCAGACACGACCCTAATGCTCATAACATTACGCACAAGCTCCGGTCCGTGCCGCTAGTTGATCTACGGTGAACAGGGTGAAGAAGCGATCACATGAGGTAGCATTGTAGCACTTCCAAGTGAGGCTCAGCAAATCTTGAGACCCCATTAAGTGCTTTAAATTACCGAGGGGAGTTTAACGCCTTACAGTAAAGAGCCTTGAGATTAGGGAACAGATTTCCGAGAGATCTGCAAGAACCACGAAACCCGTTCCTGAACCCCACAAAACACTGAAAAACCTTTAAGTGATTAACTAAACACTAATAGCAACTATAAGCCTTATTCAGACAAGGCATCTTCACTGACTGCAGTCAGTCACGTACTTCACCCTGAATCACCTAAAGTGTGTGTGTGTATGTGTGTGTGTGTTACACCTTTTAGCACTGCAGAACAAGTATACAGTATAACAGTATAATTAAAAAACAAGAGCAAATGTTACTGGGCATAAGCTACATTTGTCACCAAGTGTCTGGCGTTAGCTAGACAGGGACCACAGCGTTCTTGTACACTAAAAGGTCTGAACATGAGCTACCGGCTACACCACAGAGAACAAACCTGCCAATTTCCCACCGACTAGACAAACAGGTGAATGCACAGATATTTCATTAAACAAACACAACCATACTGTCCATGGCCCGCCATCTTCTCATGTCTTTTACATTGGAAAATTGGCTGACTGAAGGGAAAATGTGACAACAAAAAAAACTGTGTACACAGGCTGGTTTCGGGTGGGCATGGGATTCCTGAGCTCTCCTGAAGCTAAAGTCAAGCTGAAGTTAATTCTGCACAAAGCTAAAATCAAAGAAATCTCTCAGGGGAAAACAATAGCTCATACAAAGCCCTGATAAATTATCCTGGCGGGACATTCGAACAATTCACCAGTATGCTCTGGGTGTCCACACAGTGAAACCACAGTCTCCTGTGGCAATGGACACGACAAATAGAGCAAATTAGGACCAGACAATAAATTAGATGAATAAGCTGAAACATTCTGTGAAAAATGTACACACACAAAGAGCAAAACAAAATCAAAATGCATCGAGCTTAAAACACACAAGAGCAAGGCATGAGTGATTTGTGTTTTCTCCTATTTGTTGCACAAAATGCTTTAAAGATCAGATCAGATCACCAAAAAATTTTCAATTGCCCTTTTTTAAGTATAGATTCTACATGTCTGAATATCTATAAACTGTAAACCTTGGTTCCGCACTGAAATTGAGCTTCTCTTGCCATTAAGGGTTAATAAGCCTCTAGGCCAGGCTTTAATATCTTATTTTTCCCCTTTCTGATTAAGAGACTGAAGCTAATTAATTAGCCAGGTGTAGAAAATGCACACCTATGGTAGGGCTTAATCAGGTAATTCCACTGCAATATCCCATCGTTCCAACAGCTTGCAAAGTCCCATAATTCGAAATCAAATCAGGTCATTAAAGGAACACTTAGTACACGTGCCATCTAAATCTAATCTCCAAATGAATAAATGTCTGAGTGGCAGTTTCATGACGCACAACAATGGTCAATGTAGTCACAATACTACAGGTGTCTTATGTGGCACTTTAAGTTTTGTTATGGTTCTTAACAGAATAGGGACTTACAACATCCAGGACAGTCAAACAGTACGCTAACTTGGGATCTCAACTAAACTCAAGACAAGTCAGACTATTTATAACTATTGACTCTGCTTTACCCCACACAGAACTAAAAATGTAAACATAAACATTTAAAAGCAGAATCAATGCAACAACATATCCTCAAGACATCGCTATGAGTTTTACTTCCTATTAGCACAGACAAATGCATAAATACCAAGTGTCCTCACACTTCCATGCAATCACTCTCCTTGGACCAATAACAGAAGCTTCCGACATAGACATTGTCAAACCAATTTATCACAGTTCACCCTGGCAATACTGCTACTTAAGAAAAACAAGACAAAAAACACAGCAACACTACAGTGAGACAACAAAAGCAGCCGAGACTCCATGCCCTGTGATTAAATCAGTGCAACCCTTCCAGCATGGTGCTGAGCCCACCAACCCCAGCGTGGAGTACTTACACCTCACTTGTGCAGAAGTCCGTCCCTGAGAGTGTGTGAAAATTGAATTAAACAGCTGTCTCTGCGTGCGTGCGTGTGTGGGTGTGTGTGTGTGTGAGTGAGTGAGTATAAGTGAGTGAGTGTGTGTGTAACGATGGCCAAGGTTTTGGTTTCAAACATTAACGTGATTACAACCCTTCTTCAGAGCTCCCCGACAACACACAATGTTTATAAACATGAGAGCACGCTGACCTCTGAACCTTTAAGGCGAAGATAGGACCGGCAAGACCGGAACCTATTTTAAGATCCATGCTTCTGACAAACAAGCTCCAGTATAGTTCTTCAACGAGCTCTTTGTTGCTCATATGACATTTTCCAGGAGCTGTCTTGTGAAAGACTTTCAGCAAATCATGTGTTAGGAAAACTATCATGAGGCAATACCAAAAGGTTTGGCTCCCATTGACGGTGAGAAGGGAAGATGTGCCTAGAATGCACAGAAAAGCAAAACACCAAACAGCTGACTCGTCCATCGTGGTCTTGTTTTGAGCCACCACTGAAGCTGATGTGTAAGCTCTAAGTTCACCAACATCACTAAAGGACAACACCTGAATCCTAAAGCATAACACTGACTGCATGCAATGGCACCATTTTAGGGTTGACTATTGTTCAAATTTGATCAATTCAGACTCCCATTTTTATTCTGCTCAATCGCTTCTGGTACCTATCAGTCTCTTATTTCAACTTTACAAGATTTAAAAATATGTAAAAACATGTATGAAACATGTATTCTTTCTCCCAAAGACATAAACATGGTTCTATTGGAACTGACTGCAAGAACTAAATTCAGCAAATTAGAAAAGCTTTACCATCTGGTTGAAATCCAAGGGGGAAAAAAGGATAAATGGGTCCTTGCTTAGGTAAAGGTGTTAAATGGCCTTCAGTCAACACAAAGCTTTGTTTCTTCTTGAGATTGGTTTATAGGTTATGGTGTGTGTTTGTGTGTTTGGTCATATGTAACAGGATTAGCAATACTGTATGGGGTTTGTTTAATGGGCAGACCCTGTTTGGGGTAGACTGATTGCTTACTCACCATATTTGAGGGCTTCTTCTTCAACACCACTGCAAACGAGAAGACCAGTTTAGTGTTTGTCAGGAGGAGTTGAGTTAATTGGCTATGCCTCTCTCAGTGCACTCAAGTAGACACATGCACAAACACACAAAGCGGCCCTTTATCCCAGGGAGCTCTGAAGGCCTAGTGTCTAAGCACGTACAAGTCATAGTCTCTCTCACACACACACACACACACCCGACACAATCCCAAGGAGGAGTTTATGCAACTAAAGCTGAAGTTAGCTGACATAAAGCATGTCTGTAATAAGCAGCATTCTTACATCAGGCGCTGAAAGCAAATAGTTAATCGCCAAATGGTCTCGCTGTGCATTACATAAAGCAACCACATGACACACAAGGACAGAGATGGGAGTACTCCCTATAAACCAGCATACCGTAATGACAAGGCACGCCACTTTGACCCTTGATTCAGATCCACTGGGCTTTATATTTCCACTTTTTTTAAAATCCAGGTTTCTTTCTTTTTTTTGCTGAGAACAAAGAAAAATCAAAGAATTAACAGCCTGTAAATTGACACTATCACATAGGCTAGACTTCAACAAAGAACAGGACTTGGCTTTTCATTATTTTAAAAGACAGTTGTAACAATAACCAAAGTTAGGCATCATGACAAATGCATATTTCTCAATGCTTTAAAATGTAATTATAAACAAAACATCTGAAAGATCAGGCACAGAGACAGGTGTGAGTGAGAAGTTGTCTTCTTCATCGCCGCATATTTGGGAGAAACTGACATGTACTGCGTTTGGCGTACCATACTGCTTAACCATCACGATCGACACAGTGGAATGCAGTAGAATGTTCATCCTACAGCCTATCGTGAACAACCACACTGGCAGCCAGAACGTTTGCGTGATGCAAAGCAAGAGGACAGACAGGAGAGAAGAAATGAACAGCAGGCGCAGGAGGGCAGGTTTGCCCTGCGGACACCGAGCAGGGGGCACATTCCTGGCACGTAGCAGAGCGAGGTGGAGGCAATGGGGCGGGGGGGTGTAGAGGGGCAGACTCTGTATACTGCTCATCTTCTGACAAAAAAGAGGAGTGCAGGAAGGTGGTGGTGTGTGGGTGATTGGGACAAGAAAAAGAGAGAGGAGAGGAGAGAAGAGGAGAGAGGATGAATGAGGGAGCCCTTAAGCTGCCTCATATGACTCTCACAAGGCCCCCCCACTGTCTCATGGCCCTGACTCTCCTCCGGCAGTCATGCGTGAGGCCCCTGTATGGCCATCTGGCTCAACCCAACCAGAGCATTCCTCACCAGGGAGGCACGTCGGCCCGCAGTCCTCAGGAGCCCTTACTGTAAGCTGGACAACCCGCGTGGTGGAAAGGCCGCCGATTAAATCTTACAGGTCAGCAGGGAGACATCTCTCCCTCTCTCTCGCCCTTGCATTCCAGTCAAAACAACACGCCCATGTTTTTTTTCCCCTCACTTCCTTCAATATACATTCTTTTTTTGAAAGCCATTACCAAATGAGATTTAAACCAGGGGATATGTCAGATACTAGTATTGATCTAGCAGGTGACACATGAGAAGTCTGACCCTGAACATCACACAGGAAATGCACCATAAAGTCTTTGGTCATTTATGTTAGACATACACTGCTCAGTGTCCCTTTACAACCCAAGCACACTGTTGGCTTTGTCTGTGTCTAACTTCCATTGGCCAGGGCTTTTAAGGATATTGGCAAAACCAGTCTTGCCACTCATATTGACATGATGCAGTTTCAAGAAGGAAAAAGCCAAGTATCACGCCAGTATTAGTCAACACTAAACAAAACCTACCTCCAGTAGGCCATCCCCTCCTAATATCATATACTTTATCCAAAAAACCCAATTTGTCAGCATTGCACATTAGCGTACATGATGGTGTGACACCTTCAAGGACCATGGAGCTATTTTCACTGTCAAAAGTGCCAATCCCACTAACACACCATTAAAAAAAGTGGAGGGCGCAGTCACTCGATTGATGCAGGAGAGGAAAAAAAAGGATCCCTTTTCCTTGTCTAAATGCGATTTCCTAAATATGTCAGCAGAGAACCCGAGGCAGTAAGAGACGAGCAGATGCCTGCTAACACATGGGGCCCTCGACGCAGCAGATGGTAGGAGGGGACAGCAAGCATTTGGTGCAGACTTGGGCAAACGGAGAAAAACACGCCACGAAAAACTCAGCTGAAGGTGCGGCCAGTGGTACTGACTGTTCGATGACCAGCTCGCGCCAAACACGACGTGCCGACTGACTCCAAAGGAGGACACACTGGGCCAAATCTTGCAGAAATTTCTGTGCCCACAACCTGGGTCTGTGGACAATCAAAACAGCATGCAGTGCTGAGGCTAGCCAACAACCATTCATTCTGCAACATTCACAGAGTGTAAGAAAATGAAAAGAAGTCAGCTGGAACAGTGCACCACGGGGATCCAGTTCATGGGGTATAGTTTTTAGCGTCGGTTCAGTAGAGTGCTAATAAACATCCTTAGTTTATTAAGACACAGAATAGGATAAAACATGACTGACAAATGGCATAAGGGGCAATGGGCTTTAAAATTCACAAACTTGTGACAACATTTAAGTAGCCCACAGATCTGACAAGATCTAACCTTCAACACATGAAAAACAGTCTACAGCCTCAAAATCCTTTACACCAGTAGCTCTTTTCACTGCGGTGGAGTAACTCACCAGACAAAACAAAATCCTGTCACTAACACAGTACAAATACTTACACTGATTGGATGGTACAAAGCACAACACAAATCACATTAAAACCAATCACACTACCTCTGATTAGGCTACGCTCAGAGAGGACCCACAATGCACCTCACAAACAATACTGAAGATCCAGTCTTCTAATAAATTGCTGGAATCAACAAACGCTAGACTGCCTCAATATGCTGTCATCAACACCTTCTGGCAGGCCAATGCATATGATCATGAGAAATGTTGCTTCGCTTTGCAGGTGTGCTGCACAGTAACCATGGGAAAGCATCCAAGGTGGCTTGTCAGTTATCTCTGCTGGTAAATAGTGGCTTATCTGTGAAGGCAGAAAGCCAACCACCCCCGCCCCCCTCTCTCCCCTCTACACAGGCCTTAAAGTTCTGACTTACCAGACCGACTCTAGTCCTCTCTGGTGTTCCTCTGGAAAAGCATGGCACCGGGTCTTAATGTTTTGAGTCCTTCAGGTCAGGTGACTTTATACCATTTAGTGGGTGGTGTGTGTGTTAATGGGTGGGTGGTGGGTGTGGAGGATTTCAGTTAATAAGCCACTAAAGTAGCCATGTTCAGCAGGGGAAAAAGTCCAGCAGATTTTGTGTGTGAGTGAGCATCTGGGCAGGTCAACCAGTGGGTCGAGCCATGCCGCGCTACATTACGCAAGACTGACATCTTTCCTGTGTCTATGGTGAATACACATAAACAGACTGGAGAAGCTAAGAGAGAGTGGACTTCAGGCTGTGACAAATAAACTGTGACTGGTAGGTTTTTAAAAGCAGAAATGATAAGGGGCATCTTCATCAACCACAAGTACTTTTTTTTGGCCACAGAGCCCAGGAATGCACAGAGACAGTAGAGGGGGAGAGTATCAAAGCAGGAGGAGAGCGCTAATCTGGGAGATTTTCAACGCCTGTCAGACCCATTTGTACTTTACGTCTCCAAAAAGCATGCTGAAGGGTCAGAGACACTGTTCATTCACTCGCCTGCATGCACATGCGCACATCACCCACAGACAGTTTAACTTCTTTCTTTAGAGGAAAGCAGGTGTCCCAACAGAAGAAATCCTTTGTGGGAGGAATTAAGAGGCAAGATGTGATGGCAGCTTGGGCTTAAGCATGTTCAACTGACATGCCAGGCACTGCAAGTTTTCAAGTATAGGTTGATTCCCTACAGACTCATCAGTTTTTGAGATGGCAGCTTTTCAATCGGGACAAGGCCTACAGCCACAGCCAAGTTTGGCCAGATTGAAAAACTGCCATCACTCCCCACTCCTCTTGGAATCTTGGTTCTGTGGAATTGTCTGCCATTAGTGTCTGTGACCGCTAATTAATCAGGAATGTGACACTTCTAGTCTCATGTGACACATAGCAAATTCAACATTATCTGACTTCATCAAGCCAGCTGCTGCCGACTGCAGAAAATGCAATAGACTGACAGGCCATTAAAGGAACAGTAAGTGATGACATCATGTTTATGTTTACTTTATACTTGAATTCAGCACCTAGCACAACAACTAGTCTAACTCATCCATCCCTTCAGAGAGGATCTCCACACAGCGTTTTGATACTGATTAGGGAACAGGTTTCCGGTTTACAGAGACAGAGCTGTAAACAAACACGCAAAAAAAACAACAGGAAACCGGACTAGAGTGCTAGTGAATCAGGATGAGATATTCACTGAATGTAACAAAGTGATACAAACTACTATGTTAATTGCTTAGAATCAGTTACATTACTTTTATGGAAGAAGCATGTGAGTGTTTATGCATTCATCTATCTACAAAGTTGGCTTTTTAAATGTTCTGAACTTCCCTCTTCCATCCAACACTTGTCATTCCTTTCCATTCCTGAATTTTCTTTCTTTTATGGATGTTTAGGTGCATCACTCTCATACTTTTATTAGACCATGCCAGTGGTAATCAGAAGAATCATTTTGTTATCTAATTAAAAAAAAAAAAAAACATTGGTCCTTTTCTTGCATGGTCTGACTCAGATTGTCACCCAAGGCTTTCCTCTCCATAATATAGCGGACAGATTTCCAAATAAAAAAGTTTGTTATATTTAAAGATTACACCTCTGATACATTGGCTGATTTGATCTGTTCAGTAACATTTAGAGACATTATTCTGCAATTGAAACAAAAATATGCTCGGAATCACTAGGCCTATGTCCTGCCAAATTGACAATCTGTACAGACGGAACAATAAAAACAAATACATGTGTTATTTAATTTTCAGTTAATCAGAAAATGCCTTTTAAAGCTCTGAACAATTGATGACGACATCGCTTCACAGACGAATGAACATGACGCAGTATTGGCGCGAACCCCCCTCAACACAGAATAAATGTCTAAAATGTCTTCACAATATACCCTGCATTCCCTACGGCCACTGTAACGTTAATATTACCGTCGTCTAGGGGTTACATGTCATCCAAATCAACTGAACTGCAATGAATACTAACGGCACTCGCATATTTTCGGGGATGCGTGATCTTAGGGTTACAGTTACGTAGCTGAGGTCTCCGGTTAATGTTTGGTAAGAAACATTTAGCCTACATTACAGACGAGGTCTGTATTTGAAATCATACGCTTAATGGGATGCGCGGAAATACATGGCTACATCACGCTGACTGAATAGTCAATAGTTGAAGAGATACGCTTGCTTGAGACCTGTGCTACTGCCTTGTGAACCAGAGCTCACGACTCACGGCACTAGCAACCTTCCCCATCCATGAATAGGGTTTAGCAAGCCGCAGCATATGACACAAAGTGGCCTATGTAATACACAGTAATTGCATTCATAATACAGCACGAGTTGGCATTAGCGGTTGCCTCACTAACAGAAAAGCCAATTTACAGTAACAACAGCTCGCCACACGTGGTGTGCATAACAGATTAAGGTGGTGGGTGAATGAAATAGTTCTTATGCAGCATTTAACGAAAGGTAACGAAACGCCCACTGGCCGAATGACCTGTCGATTATACATTGTAACGTACAGACAACGTTAATTAGGATAACACGAATTCCACTTCTGATAAAGAAAAAATCGCAATAGCCCGCAAACAAGTGACCAGCTATTAGCGGTATTTCCGTACAAAAGCTGCCTCTCTCGCTAGCTAACTTACACTAGCAGCGCAGGCAAAGCGTGTTACCCCAATCCCCAAAGCCTGTGCCATTTCAATACCAGACATAAGCAAGACGGTTTCACTGATAAATATCAGTAGCAAACAAAAAATAAAAATAGTCAAGAGATCTCAAAGCTTTCTCCGGAGACTATCTATAACGTTGCTGGCTAAAATCGTTAATCCTACGACGTTAGCAAGCTCGCTAAAGTTAGCTTCCCGTTTCATATTCCAAACCCTAGACACTTCACAGGAAATAGACTGATTAGCTGAGAAGCTAAGACACAACGCCGTAAAAACACAAAACAATACTTTTATTAATTCGCCCTGACTTCTGATTGTAGTCTCTACTAGCGACACGTTGTTAACACTGCTCGGGTCCATGTTGTGGGAGTGTATGAAAACAAATCGGGTTTTTTATATAGTTACCTCACTCGAGTGCCGTGTGCATCTCCTCTCCGCTCGGTACCAAAAAAAATCCACTCCGTAAGACAACCACGCACAAAAGGCCATCGGGTATGCGGAAGTATGGTATTCACTTATAGATGGTACGTCAACGGCGTAGGCTAGTATGTACGCATTGATACAAGTGTAAGCGTGGGGGCGATTACGAATATTGTAAGATAACTTTAACCGAAAACGTTTCATATTTATAATTTATGAGGTCCGGTAAAGTTATCGTAGGTTTGGATTTTCTGTCTACGTCGAAATAAACCGAAAAGGCATAACGTTTAACAGCACATGATTTTGTAGACTGCCCTTTCCACTTCTCCAAAGCTATGAGGAACCAACATCAGACTATGCATGTGAAGGCAAAATCGGAGATTGTTTAGGCCAACGATGCACGCAGAGTTTATTTACCTTTTTGTTAGATCTACTCACCTCAGCTAGTAGACTACATATTGAAGTGCCATCAAATAGAACATGAAGCACCTTTACCCACCAAACCATGAAGTCAAACTAATAAGACGTGCTTATTCTTTTGAGGTCAGTGCCCCAAGCACGTTTAGAGCTAAGAAACGTCACAATTTTATTTTATTAATCTACAGCAGACCTTTTTACAGCATCCAGTGTAGTTTTAGTGTTAGTGTTCAGTAAAACACTACGACGTTAAAGGAAACGTCTTGCGTCAGTCAACTCATGTCCCTGTTGCTTGCACGCATCAAGTGCTGTGGGAAGGACGAGGAACAAGAAAATTTGGTCGCCTGTATCGTAACATAGACAGAATTTGCCAACCAGCAGCTAACAAGGACGCACAGAAAACAAACTGTGTTTCCTTACCCTCATCTGCCATTTTGTTATTTGGTCCTCATCAAAATTTCTTGTTCCTCTTTCTAAGGTCACTCAGTGAGTTTGAGCAATGGGGATATGGGATATGGGATTACACCAGACCTTTCCTTTAATATGGCCTAGTTGTTCACAGGTCTGAAGAGTTCAGTTATCGTTGTAGCAGTTATGTTTTATCTATTCTAGGGTAGGCTGCCTTGTTTATGTAGTGTCTATATGACATGTTTCAGTGTAGAGCAAACTCACACACTGTAAGTTATAAAGTAACTCATATAGTGTGCAGCATAATCACACTATAAGTTACTTTACAAGTGAATATTTCATGAGTTTATTTGTGTGAATGATTTCTGTCTTCAAATTCAAAGGCCCTTACTTAAATGATTACATGATCCATTGGTGACCACAGCAAACGGTAGGCTATGCAAGGTTTTAAACTGATATGCTAAAGTTAAATTCAGTACAGTTAATAACAGCACAAAATGTCAGTGAAAACAAAAATATATCTGTTTTCAGTGTCACTTGTCACATGTTATGTGCCACATGAAGTGTTGATGGTAGGCACATGCATGCACATCTGTGTGTCCTTGTGTGTTAGTTCCTTTTCCTGCTCGTATATTCTGTGCAGAGCAGTTGCTCTCTCCCCATGCCCTTCTGGTTTCATGGCGATTAATGGAGAATTCTGGCAGCTTCAGTCTTATAATGCTCCTCTCCTGGAGCCGAGGTGTCTAAGCTAGCAGTCATAAAGCATGGGCAACTGTGCTATTCTGGGTCTCTGTGTCATTTAACTAGAAGCCAGATGATGAGAGAAGCCAAGTGACGACTTGAGCATTTGGGTTTGGCTCAACCCTGACAGCATTTATAGCAGGACTCCATGACGTACAGTATTGCACTTAATCAAATTAAAATTATTATATCAATTAAGTGAAAAGAAATTGATGATTTAAAAGCTGTTTAATTGTTTGACTTGGAACTGTCTGCCAAAAGATATTTTAAGCTGTAGCATCAGTAGTACAAGTGCAGGCAAAACGAAAAGAGTAGATATTGATAGAGAAAGAGGAAAACACAGGAGGGGAATGTAGGTTGACATTTTGTTGTCAATTGATTTATTTCCCATGTCAACCAGATCGCTGCTGTGAAGATCAAAAATAGGGTTAGCATGGACCACCACACTGATTGCATTGATTTCAAGAGTTCATTACTTAAGGATTTAAATACACATGGTTTAGTTTGCTGTGTTCATCATTATGCATTCTGCACCTCTCGTGCAAAAAGGAGTTATAGTTTTTTGTAGTTTTATAGTTTGTGGACTTTTATAGTTTTGTATACTTTTTATAGTTTCTATTAATGGATGTCTGTGTGTGTTTATCAATCTATCTATCCACAGGGTGATGTGTGACAACATTCTGTGTGTGTGTGACTGTGTGTGTGTGTGTGTATGTGTGCACGTGTCTTGTCTTACACAAGCATTTCACGTAAAAAGGCTCTTGATGGCATGTGATTAGCTGAATTAGGTTGTGAAAGTGACAGTGTCCTTCTCTGTCCTCTTTCTTCTGCTGTTAAACTTTCTGCTTGAAACATAGAACCTTCAAAATATGCCTCCATCAGCAAACACTTTGTTTGGACTCCATTACCTTGGTCAGCATCTATTAAAGTTTCCCTGTCACTGTTTCAGCCAAAAGCGCCCCCTATATCTGCTTTTTGTCGCCTCTTTGAAAAGTTTGATTTAGTACCCAAAACTTTTATAAACAGTAAAACAATGTTTAAACACAATTTTAGGGTTCTGACAAAGCTCTCAAGCTGTTGCTCAGACCAAAGGCTATACTGACTTTATGGCACCATCCTCACTTGGAGCAAAGCCAGATAGGTAGTGTAAGAGAGGGAGACACAGAGTGGCGTTTAAAATATCAAATCTTTAGCCACCCCTAAACTATCTAATTAGGGCCAATGGATTTTTCATTCTTTTTAATTGTATTGAGAGTCTCGAAAACAGGACACGGTGACTTGTATTCTCTTTGGCCTGTGTTTTCAGTCAAAATCCAATCTCCCAGATCAATATTTGCAGGAAGAGGGAGACAAACTGATTCCTCTGAAATGGGTATCTCTCCCATGGTGTTGACAAGAGTTTTGCACACCGTATACATTGTTCCCTTCCATATTGGCATTTCCATTTCTGTATTTACCTTATTCCTTTCGGAGCACTGATTGTTACTATACCCTAGCGTGTTAAACCCACCCATTGTGATTCATTTACAAAATGTGAACGGAACAAAATCAATTGTTTAAAACAAATGGGACACATACCTGTAATGGGGTGTGACCGACTGACAAACAAAAATAACAGGCACATTTATTGTCCTGCTGATGGAGGCAAATGGGCAGTTTTTCCAGCATCATGTAGAGAATAGCTCTCAAGGTTCTGACAGTTTTTGCTTAGTTATTCTACAAGGGACCAGTCATATCAGTATGCTTTTCCAGAATGACAAACTTATCAGCATTGACTTGGTGGCAAGTAGGTCTGTCTAAATAAACCCTTTGAGAAGTTCAAAAATTCTACGGGTATCCAGGGATTTCATTGGGCAGATTGGCAGTGTAGTGGTTAAGGAACCTCCATAGCATGCTAGTAGCCTGGAAGTTTTGAGTTCGAATCTTGGCTGCCATCATTGTGCCCTAGAGCAAGGCAACTTAACCTGAAGTTGCTCTAGGGGAGACTGGGCCTGATGTAATTGATAGTTGACAACTGTAAGTCATTTTGGGTAAAAACATCTGCGAAACGCATAAATGTAAATGGAGGATAGGTGTCAGTCAGTACTTTAAAATGAATAAGAATGTCTTTACAGCCACCTAGGTAAAAATGGGGGCACTGCACCTTTTTGAAGATGTTTGTTGATGAGACCACATGGACATCTAAGACAGGATGTGAATATACACATTCGAGAAAGAAATCTACTTAAAGTAGCTATGTTACATTCTTTAAGTTCTAAGTTGTCTTAAATACTTGAGTTCTGATGTACCATGGCATTATAAGCAAATCCATCCAGGGACGGTTGGATTCCCTGCTTTAGCGGATATCTGTCTGGATAACGTGTAAACGTGTAAACGTATACGTATTTTTGATATTACAATATGGCCATTTCTTCATGTTCTGTTGTTATTTCTTTTAGTGTAATGAATGCAACCACGACTGTACAGATCTCTTATTATCATTAGACCTTGAATCTGATTTGTGTAGTTCTTTGATTCTTTGACATGAAGATGAATGGCAGCAGCCTGAGATGACCTTAATGAATGTCCTTTCCCCATTGGGAATCATTGGCAGCAGTCTGCTGAGAGCACACATCAAACTGTCACAATACTGCAAAACAGGTAGTGATGTCTGGCATTCTTTGAGAGGAAAACAGAATGGGACCTCTCTGATCAATGCCTCAGCGACACAGAGAATAGAGTATATCAATAATACAGAAACTCCACTGTGCTGGTTGAGAAGGCAGAAGATGAGAGAAATGCAAACAACTCCTCCAGAATATGATCAGAATATAAGATGATGACGTGCAGTGGTGTGACCCGTCTTTTATGATGTGCAGCTTATGTTGAGTACAGCAGTGTCTTATGGACATGCCATTCTTCTACAGCCTACTGTTTTCCAATACTTGTTCATATTTTGACATGAAAAAAAGAGGTAGGCCTAATTACCTGATTTGTGGGAGTCTTCTTTCTGATCACCTGACCTGCTGCTTTAAGATATTATTTTGATTGACTTATTTCATGCATCGTGTCAAGACAGCACTGGTGATGGGACCATTGTCTGAGCATAGCAGCTGCCTGTGGTAGGATGCCCACTGAAGCTTAGTCCGTAGTTAAAGTCTAAACTATTTGTCCTAAAATCTTTTTTAAATTTAAGCCAATTTTGTCATTTATTTCAACTCCCACTCACCAGTTTTGTTCACCCAAAATTTATGCAATACCCCTTAGGCTACCCATTATGTTTCAGCAGGCTCCATTGTACTTTAATGGGTTGACCGCATGATGTAGAATGATTCTTTAATCCCATCAGATCGTAGTGTTCCATGCACCCCACCCCATCCCTCTATGGTGGGTGTCATGAAGGCACAGAGAGCTGGGGCCCTGGTTTTGGTCTCTTAAAATGCTGTGCAAATGTCCACAGCACTGCACTGTGTTGGCATGCACACATTTACATTTATGCATCTAGCAGCTTTTATCCAAAGCGATTTTTTTGTCAACTATCAATTGTTCAGGGCCAGTCTCCCCTAGAGCAATTTAGGGTTAAGTGCCTTGCTCAAAGGCACAACGGTGGCAGCTGGGATTCAAACCCACAACTTCTTTTGTTTTTCAGGCTACTTGCACGCTAGCCAGGTTCCTTGACCACTACGCTAACACCTCTCCCCACACACAGGCCATAGGTTATGTTTATGTGGACCCAGCAGTGGTTTTGCTTCCAGCAACAGCTCAGAAAGTCTGTATTCAGGCACTGGACAACCCTTAATCTGATTACCTTAAGAAGATTTCCAGCTGTGCAAAACAGCTTGGTGTGGCTGCTGGTACAACATTTGTCTTCAACACAGTAGTCATGTGGGCCCAAAATGGTGTGGACCCGGGGAGGTGTCAAGGCAAGATTCATTTTTTACCGTTTTTTTTTTTTTGGAGAATTGGACAAAATTGTATGCTAATTTCACCAAGTCATTAGAATGAGGGCTTTGTCTTATTAAAATGTGCACTTTAATGCATCACTAAAATGAGTGCACATTCATGCAAGGTACTATCCATTTGTACTTTGCATTTATTTTGATTAATTACCTTTGTCTTTGTCTATGTGTAACATTGAAGTTTTCAGGCAGCACAGCACAAGGACTGCAGTGTTTTATACTGCATGAAATTAAACTGTTTGAACATTATGGCCATGAAGATCAAATCTCATTTGTTATGCAATTTATACTGCATAGCAAATGATGATCTGACTGTGTTCCATGACTTATCAATATAATTGCTGGATGTGGGAGAGGCAGAGAGGAGGAAGATGATAAAAGTCTAAGCCTGTAAATTGTAAATAGAAATGGTCATTATTGTGTATCGGTAAAATGATAAGATGTGGGTTCTGGTGAGGAGGTATATGTTAACAAACAATATAAACAAGTTGTATTGGGGTGAAGTCACTGAGTTTTGAATAAGTGATTATATATTCAGTGGTAACAGGAATGCTGGTTTTAAGCCAAGCTTGCAGTCCCTTGGACACTGTCCACGAATAGACCCACATATTGTACCAGAAAAACCAAAGTGCTGCCAATTTTAGCTGGCACTCAGAATTGTATGCATCTATTAAGATTTATGGCATGTATCTGGAGCGAATGGGAGTTGATCCTTTGCTTTCAAAATAAAGATCCAAAACAGAGGAATCTCATGTACTGAGCACCAGCTAATTCTGTTATCATCCCTCTGGAAGGTACAAAGGCAGTTTTAGGCAGTTTGAAACCAACATGAGCAGAGGTGTGTGTGTCTGTGTGTGTATCTGTGTGTGTGTGTGTGTGTCACAATGATGAAAAGAGAATCTATTCTTACCCATCGAATCCCTGGCTTCTGGCTTCAACAATGGCAGAGGCGCAGCAAGCCTTTTGATTTCAGACAGCCCTGTCAGTGGTTCTATTCTGTAAATGGCCTCTATGTGTAATATGAGAGTCATGTCAAAGGCAGCCATGTCACAGCTTCTGTTTCTCTTGTATTGTTAAAAGGAGAAAGTCACAAGTTTAAAGACACCCTGCAGATTTTGGAATGTCAAAGAAGGGGGTGGGGGGTGGCATGATCTGTTGGAGCTGAAGAGGGATCAAGCGGGAATAAGTGCTGCACAGGTTTTTGAAGGGTGTTGCACACAGGGCGGGTCATTGCGGTCTGTGGCTCTAGCAACCCTTTTCCTCGGAGACCAGAGATCAGTAGTTAGCTTCTTCCCGTGGCGAGAGAGGGCACTCAACGCCAACTGGCATCAATCCTTGGGCAGCCCCATGTGCCAAGCCGAGCAGCTCACACAACCAGACAGACAACATCAGGGTTGCATCCTTCACGGATTAATCACCTGTCAATCTCCTGGAGTCCCTGACTCTCTGTGACAAGTGCAAGTCATTTGAAAAATGCAAAATGACTGCCTTTTTTCCCTCACTTATTTTGCTGTAAGACACCTACAAAGCTGCTCTGTACCCAGGAGATCGCACAGAATTATTTATGAGGCCTGTCACTCAGCATTGGGTTTCGACCTAGTGTCATTCTTCATCCTGCCTCTGTTTGCATCATACACACACACACACACACATATATATATATATATATATTCACCATTTATACCCTCGCCCTCTATTCCTCTCGTTGTTGTCGACCTCACTGACACCAACACAAGAAAACATAAATACATTTGCATCCACATGCACATTTTCTGGCCTTTTCGCATCCATTTGTACTTAAACATAAACTCCTGCACAATACACATCTGTCTGTCTGTTTGTTTGTTTGTTTGTTTGTTTGTTTTGTTTCCCCATAGGTGCTCCTTCCAAACCAAATATTTCCCACAGCCAGTCACATCTTACTGTCACAAATGTGCGATGCATTACAGGATTTTTTTTTTATTATTATTCCTCAGGTTGACAGCAAGCAATACTAAAAGAGTAATAGGCCATTCAGAGGTCATCTTCAGTAGCACTCTCCACCCCAGGCTACCTCAGAGAAAGGAGACACGCCAGACAGCTCACATCCGCCACATGCATGCACTGGGGCCCTGATTTGATAGATGCTGATTTTATTACCCCACAATCATTACCATAACTTTTTGGCACCCACAGTGACATTTGTTATCAAAACCACATTTCAGGCGGCCTCGGTGCATTCTTCACGCCGGGCGAAATCTGTTTTGCCACGTGCCCTCACGATCCATCAGCCTAATTTAAAAGAGCTCAAGTGTGCCTTTGCCACCAGCGACAGCCTGTTATTGAATGAGAGGACGATGCCTCATCTCCACCTGTCACAGGCGCAGCTAATGGCCTTGCGAGCACAAGAAGCGCTGCTGAGGCAACTGCTCAGACAGCAGCAGCTCGAAGCCGAGCGACTGGCACAGCATGTGTGTGTATTTGCATGTGTGTGTGTGTGTACTGTATGCATGCATGGTGTTTGTGTGTGTACTGTATATGTGTGTCGAAGAGGAGGGAGAGCAGAGAGTCAGAGACACGTAGGCAACTTTCAGATTTCAAGTTCCAGGAGTTGTCTTCAAATTACCAAGCTCTGTAACTGGTGATCGTTAAAGGAATGGCAGACTGGTTTGTGGGCCACTCATTAGGGAAGAGTACTGCATCTTGGAGCTGAGCTTTCTGAGTCACCAATCCTATCACCTCCAGAAGGAGGGATGTCTGTGGCCCTCAGACAATACCTATGACATGCTTGCTAACACTCATGCAACCGCACAGTTTTGGCAGCAGGTTGTCAGATAGCCTAGAGGACATTAATTTAATAAGTGTTTTTGATATTTCGACATCATTTGGTAGTATGTGCTCTCATAAGAACACACACACACACACACTCACACACGCACTCACAGACACTCACACACACAGAGACTGAATTGGTGGCAGCACAGGTAGTTATCTCCCTCTATTCCCATGACTCCCAAGGCTTTTGTTCATCCTCTCCCTGGTGGCTGGAGCGGGTCCGGAGTTTGTCAGGCGGCGTGTCAGACAGATTTCGTCAGACAGGATAAGTGGTCGGTCAGTCAGCACGCTGCTCTTTCTGCTCCCCAGTGGGAGGCCCTGGATGGCTCTGGGTCAGTGCATGCTGTTCTGCCAACATCTGCACACCCACATGCGTATGTATACACACACACACATACACACACACACACACACACACACACACACACACACACACACACACACACACAGACACAGACACACACACACACACACACACACACACTCAAGATAGAGTACATGTGCATCAGTGGTATACCAAAGCATGTGAGCAAGACATTTCATATAAGGATAAAAAAAAAAACAATAGAACTTTTCACTTGAAGTGGTGATGCTTTCCCAACTTATACACTTTCAGCAAATTAGCCTGCTGAAGAAAGTGATTAAATGGAAATAAAAAAAAAAGAAAAAATAAACTATCACTATCACTATCACTGTGTGTTTGTGTATGCATGTTTACAATAGTAATAGTTTATAAATGTCCCAAATGGCTTCCAACTTCAAATGGCAGTGTTTAACGTTGTTGTACTACAACGTTGTCCAACTGTGCTGGACTACTTTGATGACTAACTTACATTACAGTACATTAAATGCATGGAGTCATAGATTTTGTCCCAACTGTTTTTGACAAGCACATATGTACACTTGAACACACACACACGCACACATACACACACACACACACACAGTAACATAATGTACCAACTGCCTCAAAGAGCATAGCTCAAGTACGCCCCCTGTGGCCATTAAGGACATGATCTCTGTTCTGCAGAGGTCTGTGGGTGTATGTTTGTCTATAGAGACTGTTCAGAGGAGGTCACATTAAATGTCCAGTGTATTGTATTTAAAGTTCTTTTATACTAGGGACTCACTTAAACATAAAAATACTTTATACCATTTTGTATCACGTCCCTCACTTAAACTGAGATACCATTTTTGTGAGGAAAACCTGTTCTTGATAACTTTCGGTCATTAACTGTGAAGAATTTTTTTATCTCCCTTGACATTCATTTAGGAGAAACAATATGAAATGAATTCACTTAACAAACTAAATTAATCTTTTTAAAGATTGTTATTTTGCTTACCAAATTATACAGTCACCACAATGATAACAGTGGAGCTAATAATGGCACTAAAAGCAGTTGGTTCATTTTCTCTCAGGGTGGCGAAATTGTGTCCCATAAGTCGCAAGGGTACTAGCCATGAGACTGTACGAAAATTACCAGCGTAATGGCACATTTATTCCCAAAACCTGATTAATAGTCAAAAGCAAAAGACTCCATACAATTACGAAGCTCTTCCATCAGCCATAATAAGGGCTGTCATCAATATTTAGCTGGGAAAAGCTTCTGTTTTATATGCTAAGCATGGCACCACAATGAATTTACAAGTTCCCTGGCCTGACTCTAATGGCTTCCAGTAATTTAATGAATGATGCATTAAGCAATGCCACAACCTCAGAGACACCACAAGGAGGCGGGCGGGTGGGTGGGTGGGGGGACAAACAAACGTCTAAGTAAAGTGATTTATCTCAAAGAGTCTTCCTCCAGAAGTGGGAGTATAGGTGGAGAATGGGTCATAACATCAGAGATAGTACAGAAAGGTACTGATCTCACTCTACGGTTTGCGGAGGTGAATGTAGGACCCTCAAGGGCCATGCACATTGTATATTGAAATGAATAAAAACGAAAAATCCAGCTACGGCTATTGACAGAGTTGCTGCCAATGACATCTCAGAAAGCTGTTAACTTGCGGCCAAATTATGGTGTTTATTTCTGTATGGTGTTCATGCTGATATTAAGAATCTACAGCGTCTGCTTAGTCCTGGTTAGCAGTCGCGTTTTGTAATGTATAGAAGTATTGTTTCATACGATTAACCATTATTTTCATTAAATTATGATTTATCTGTTCCGATACATATAAACTAATTAAATCACAATGGCTAGTTTTAGGTGTGTAATTTAGACAAGTAATCATCTGGCTCCTCTATTTCCCACCTTTAAGATGTTAATCACTGCCACAACCAACACACAGTCAACCTTATAAATAGCATGGCAGAATCATGGGTTGCAATAAAAGTGCTGAATGTTGTTAGCTCTGCCTAATCTGTTTGTCGTAATTTAATATTTTCCGTGGCGTAAATGGCAAATGATGACATATTGAGACAGGCTGGCGCTGCAGTTTACACAGCCCAGGGTGGCGATTTGTTGTCTAATGAAGCCATTAACCTTATGACTCTAAACTTGATGCAGGCTCCAATTAGGTGCGGACGAGAGAGTGTAGAGTTATGAACAGATTCAGTGCAGTTTTTTGTTGTTTTTTTTTTTGATGTGTGAATATTGATTTCACCCAAGGGGGACAAATTGAACAAAGGTTCGCTTTTAAAAAATAACCAAATCCATTCATCAAGTTGTAATATGTTTTGTGTGGTTGGTAATATCCCTCCTGACCCCACAATGTGAATGTGAATGTGTGTCTGTTTTTTTTTTTTGCCAGACTGGTATTTGTTTAAACTTGTCAGGAAAAGAAAAATGTTACTTTGTATAAGAAATGCATGTGAAGAAATGCATGCAATGCACCTATGTTTTCTTGTAGGGCACATCTAACTGATGAGTTAATATTTCAAACACAAGGAACATTAAAAGCATTTCCTCTCACTGGGGTTGAGTTTGAACTGTGGAGATGACATCAAGAACACTTCATTAATAATTGACTGGTGTGCCGACAGCTTCGACTACAGTTTATCTGGTTAACTCTAAGTTAATGGATGAGCTTCTCATTCTTTTTTTGCATCTTCCTTTCCCACACCTTGACATGTATTCTTTTGCCACAGGATTTTGTTTCTCACCCTGCTGGAAATTGCAGAATGGCTCCAAGGAAGGTGTGATGTGATTCGATATGACGCCAGTGGTAAATTAGGAGCACCAGTCCTTTATCATGGGACATGATGTGTGCAGCCGAGCACTGCGAAAATATTTTTGGCAAACATCTCTGCTACCGCCTGCTCTGTCCCTGTCCCCATGTTTAATTCATGCCGGCAATGTACTCGCTTGATGGAAAGCAAGCCTGGCTGATCACGAGTGTCGGAGAGCTGATGAAATTTTGTGGCCTCCCGAAACCACGAAACGAGGTAAGAATGGTTAGAGTGATAGGGAAGAGAGAGTTGGATGAGAGCCTAATGGTCTCTTGTGAAGTTCTTGTTCCTTCTTCATACCACGTTTGACATGCAATCAAACATGTAATATCTATAATGGCAAATGACAGGGCTTGCTACTCTCACAGATTTTGAGAGACACCCTGACAAGAGGACATCAGAAATAGAGAATGAGTCGGAGAATTTGCCATCTGACGTGTGAAAGTCTCTTCAACAAAAGGAAATTACCTGAGCAGCACGGACGTGAGCGTAACTTAAATTTTAATTGAACAAGGTTATCATGCTACTAACCTGAAATTGCAGGTTTGAATCCTGGCTGCCACCACTGCGCCTTTTAGCACTTAACCCTAAATTGCTCTAGGAGAAACGGGCCCTGAAGTAATTGATAGTTAACAAATGACATTTTGATATTACCACATCTTCATCAGAGTCTCTGTTTTGTGACCTTTATCACAGTGGACTTTCCTTCCTGGTAGACATTCACGTCACGTTTTTGAAATATGAGTCTGAGACATTTCGTTTCTTATTGGTATGCAATTCCATCTCCATCGTCTAAAGTTTCACAAACCCTTTTGTGAAGTACAACTCTTTCTTCATAGTCAATGCAGTTTAGGCCCTGTTTACACATATCAAGATATTTTTATAAACAGATTTTTTTTTGTTTATTTTTAGCCACCTCAAACCTCAAAACTGGAGATACTGAACACCATATTTTCTGAATTCCACTGGATATGTGTAACATAAACACAATAAAATAATTATAAAAAAATAAGCAGATAAAAAAACTATAAAAATATCTGGAGCCGTGTAAACAGGGCCGTAGTCCGGGTCTCTAATTTGGAGCTAAAGGCACATATATGAAACACAAAAGGCCAACACCTCGAACTGAACCCAACTGTGCTGCATAATTCCCCCCTCAGCCCTCTAAGACTCCAAATTAGTTTAGCACTGTTTCAGGGAAGAACACTTTTATCATCCACGCCTAAAATGCTTGAGTATAAAATTATTGAAATCACAAACATGCATCTTCATAATTGGCCTTTATTGCAAGTTTTTTTTTTCCCCCACTGAAGACTGCACTGGGGTACAATAGAGTAACACACATTGTGGGTAATGGCTGGCATCAATATGGCCCTAATGTGATTGGGTGACGCATCCCAGTCATTTGAGGGCTGCTGGAGAGCAGTCCCCTCTCTCACAGTAATGGCTAAGATGTCAAGGAAACAAACATTATTACCACCACATTAAATATGGCAGTCAATTTAGGGCAGAAGTGGCAAAATATGCCTAGTGCAGTCTCATGAAAAAGGGCAAGGACCAGTGAAGGGCACCATATATAGACAGATATGTGAGAGAGCATGGCCCATGAGAGATGATGGTCTCCACACTTAAAAGGATCCCACTAGTAAGACATGTTGGCCTCCTAAGATTGACATTGGCATCAGCTGTATAAATGTGATTTAAAAACACTCAAAATGTTTTTATTTTTATTAAAAGTTTTTGAAAATCTTTTGTTTACTTCTCATGCTTTCTGGGTAAAAAGTGACATCACCTGGTTGAGCCAGTCTAGGTCTAAGATGTTGCTTCACATAGACACTATCGATGTTGTTCCACTCTTGTTTCCTCAACTCTCTGATCATCTTTCTTTTCAGATAAATTTGAGAACTGACTTCCTTCTTGTCGTCCTGATTTTACAGTGAGCTGCAAAGGCTGAACAGAAAATGTGTTCATTTTGCATTGAGACACAAACACGTTGTGACACAAACACGGTGTGAAACAAAAACTATAACACAAGTAAAAGAATTTTGAAAAAGTTTTAATAAATACAAAAAAATTAGTCTTATAAGGCCAACATGTTTTACTAGTCAGGGATCATTTTAAATCCCTGTCTTGACATTGTATCTTATTGCTAATTGCACATGACTGTATGAATGATGAGATGCTACAGCAGAAAATCTTTAAAACCTTTATTCTTTAAATATTGTTCCACAGACAAACAAACTTGACATTAAAATCCAAAGTTTAATACTTATTTCATCAAATCAGGTATTTCACATTATGAACAATGCACATCATATACATTTTGTATTATCTGTGATTCTTAGAAAAAATATGTAGGCAAATTTGTAAAAAATAAAAAAAACAATGGGAAAGCTTCACATGCATCATGTGAGCAGCTGTGCTGATTCATGCAGAACAAACAATGGCTCCACCACACTCATATCATGTGCTTTGGTTCAGCTTTTCATGATTAATATTCAATATCATGTGACTACATAATTCCCCCTATGAAGGGTACATAGTGTGTGTATGTGTGCGTAAACACATGTGTGTGTGTGTGTGTGTGTGTGTTTGTGCCTATATGTCTTTGTGCATGTATGTGTGTATATGTACATGACACTATGTATCACTGCATGTGAAGTTGGCATGTTGCTGGCATATTTGACACGCACAGTGCCCATGCACCTTGTCTGGGCAGAGCTCTAGATGCATTTTGACATCAATGACAGCTTCTCCATTTCCAAGTCTCCTCTCTCCTCCTCACTTGTTCGGTCTTCTGGAACAAGCATGTGCTATATCTCAGTCATGAGCCTCTGTGTTTTTTCCTCTCCACGTACATTTCACAGTGGATTGATGCTCCTATTCCCAGTGTGAGCCAAACATAAGCATATCTGCATGAAAGATTTTGTCCAGCTGTTTCCTCTCGGAGGAATCCAGCCAATCAGTTTGGCCTGGCAGTGTTCTCCAGTTTACAGGCAAATCAAAAATTTACTTTCATGTGGCCTCCCTCGGGGAATTTTAGATAACAGCTCAGTCAACTCTCCTGTATCAAAAATGGTGTGAAATTCGGTTCCGCTCAATTGCTAAAAATCGTGAAAACATTTAAGAAAATGGGGTGCCGCACAGTGGCTTACATCTTACGTTGACCTTTACCCCTTACCTTGCTGTATCCATGACAACAACCACCCAAGGTAAGGACTGGAGCACAGATGCATCATTAGGGTTTGTGTGTGTGAATGGGCGAGTGCCTCCTTCACAACATCCTGCTTGACGCAGTTCTGAGTCTGACTGTGTATTCACTAATGAGCCACCTGTCAGTGGAGCCTTTCTAATGTACAATTATGCCATCAGCCTTGACAGAAACTGTAGGCTTGTGAAGAAAAAACACTTTAAAAAGAAACAAGCCAACAAAAGCTATACAGAGAAAAAATAACAATAAAATAAATAAATCTTGTGCCGATAAGGAAACAAAAATAAACAAATAATTGCAATTGGCTAAACATAACTCTCTTCTTGTCTAATCTTATCTGACTGCCTTCAGACCTCTGTTTGGAAGTGAAGGTCTATATCTTTCCAAATTATTAAGCCCCCACCTTCACACACACAAACACACACACACACACACACTTCCTCTCTCTCTCTCGCTCTCTCTCACACCCAGAAAGATCTGGAAGAAAAAGAAGAGGAAGCAGGTGTGCTGTGGCTTGCTGTGATGCAAATGTGGCTCTAAGTCTCTTTGGTGAGCCAGGGAAGAGTCGGCTGATCAACAGTTTTCCTGCCATCTAATGAGACGCTTATCTCCATCCAGCAGCCTGATAATTAGACCGCTCCACAGAGCCCTTGCGCTGGCTTCTTTAATAAACACCCAGGTGAGAGAGGAGAGTTACTGCTCATCGGCACACTCCAAGAAAAGACATGACCTCCTTTTCACTCTCGCTATGCTGTCTGACCTGTTCTGTAGTATAATGCGTTGCACTGGCGGTGATATGTGATGGTATCAACTAAAACTGCTTCAGTACTACTTTACAGATCGATTCAATAACACATAAACAACATGTCAAAGAGATATGATACTGTATGTCTAAACACAGGTTCACACATCAACATTCTGCAAGAAACAAGAAAGAAACAGCTGCAAGTGTTTCATAATGTATTTTTTATTCATTGTTATGATATTTTTGTGTCTGATTTCACTATAGTGCACAGCAACTATTTTTTGCATGATTTGTGGTTTAAAACCATGCCAATAAATATTAAACTTTAGTGTAGCTGTTGTGCTATGTGAATGCAGGCATTTGGTTAAACCTATTATAAGGTGTGCCGGTGTCCTCTCCTACAATTTAGAGGATAACTGACAGCACCTTGGGTTTTCAACACTGACTTAATTAAATAGTTTCAGGAAATACTGGGCATATTGCAGTGCATGTCACATGTCAAGATGGCACATTAAGAAGCAGTTAAGATGGCCTGGGGCTCTGGTCTTCCTCAGAAATGCACTAGCCAAATGAAATCTGACCTCTTATTTCACAACAATCACCCTGTTACAACGTGCTGCCTTCCTCTGACATTTCCATTAGTGTCTGGGGCGATGGGTGGGTGCGTCTGGGCGTTGAAGTGCCTCTCTCCAGACACCACCATTGCTCTCCAGTCTCTCCTGTCTAATTTAAGCTGTTTACACATCAAATTCACTGCATTCACTCACTCACACACACATACACATCGAGAAAGGAAGAGCTTGAAGCACAGAGACAGCACATTGCCTTAGGTTGTTTTCTAAAGGATGCTGTCTATCGGCATTGCATTTTTAGTTATTGCCAATATAAACCGTTAATTGTTCACTGTCCCACAGTGCCTCCTTTGCATGGGCTCTAGCTAGATGGACTGCGTGACTGAATTATCTTGTCATTTATTTATTTGTCGGCAGCAATGAACCACTGAAATCAGTGAAGCTGCCATTGGGTATGAAGAACACAAGCACTGTGTCCATTCACAGCTGCCTGGCGACAGTTGAACTACTCTAAAACATTGGAGTGAAAGGATACATGAAAACAAGTGGTGAAATTGTTTGCTATTTTGATGCAAACAAGTGGGCTGAGGGATGGTGAATTGTCCACTGGTCATTATGGGAGAAGTCAGGTGATCATTAAATTAAAGTCTTTATCTTTGTATCTGGTGATACAATAAGTCATGTCTGGTTATACTTGAATACATATGCTTTATCAGAAACTATTTTTAGTATATTAAAATGTGTAAAATTAAAGTCTGTCTCTCCCTTTGGTTTTCCTTCTGGTGAAAGAAAAACACATAATTTCAGAATCAATAAAAACATCAGGTTTTTCTAAAGTATGTCGTTCCTGTGGCAATGCACAAAGCTGCTTGCCATCGCCCCTCTCTTCAAGTTGGGCAAATATTTCACACATACACACTCACACTCACACTTGTGTCACACAATGGCCCTGTTCACGCAGGTGGGAGATAGGCTAACCATCTAACAGGATTAATCCGCACTGCTCAGCTGGTGAGGAGGAGGTGGCAGATAAAAATTCAATTAGAATGCTCTGCTCTCTCCCATCAGAAATAAGACAGAAATTCTTCTCTTCAGCATGAGGGTTTGATTTATCTATCAATGGAAGCCGTGCACAAAAAAAGGAACACCTGGTTGTGGTGGCAGCTATACTTGCACAAATACTTTCCCCAGTTAGGGCTGTATAACTCACTTACAGGTTTTCAGTTTGGATGTTGAAGTAATTAATTAAAATGAGTGACTTTCTGAGTTGCAATCACAAACTCCAGGCAGTTCCCCATAAAAGCTACAAAGAAACAATCACTGTTGCCATAGCTGCGGATTGCTGGATTTTCCTCCTCGTACTGATGGGGAAATGGTGTAATTCTGCCTTTGATAAAATTTGCATGCTTTAAGACATAATTAACACTGGTTATGATCAAAATCTTTGAAATCAATAGTAGAAAGTAAACAGACTATTTAGCTTTGGGGCAGCAGTTAAAATGTGCTAATTTCCCATCATGATTACATTTGAATATCAATACCTAATTACTGCTATTCTGTCTGTAGACACAGGGCTCTCACAACGTCCCTCTGACTTGATTGCGTGCATCATGACATGGCGGCACTAGAAACACAATGCAAATGTTTGGTCTGGTTCCATGGGGACCTCTTGTTGCATCTCTGTTACGTCTCACTTTAGCATCTTTACAATTTCGTTACCACGCTAAAAGTATGCATCATCATTATGAAATTGTATTCTCTTTTGGTTACATTTAACTGGACTTGATAAAGACATGGTACGTACGTGCAGTGTTACTTGCTATTCGGGAATGGCTCAGCTCAACGTTCCACAACCTCCTTCAGCGCAGCAAGGACTACTGTACTGTCTACATGTCAGCTAAACGAAAGAGAGAGTTTGTGAAAGAGAGAGAAAGAGATAGATAAATAGATAGATAGATAGATAGACAGAGTGAGAGAGACAGAGCTTATTAGTAAGATTCTTTCAAAGGAGGCAAGGCCCCTGCATGCTGTTATCCATCAGTAAGTGTCATCTTCAGGGAAAGGGATGGAGGCCAGCACCCACCTCTCTTTCAAATGGGGTGGAGTGGGGGTGGAGGTAGGGGTGAGGGTTTGGAGGGTAGAGATAAAACACCAGACTGTCGGGCAGAGACCTCCATCTAGCCTCCTCATCGATCAGACAGAGACATCAGCTGAGAACAGCCAAAGCATTCCCACCGAGAAAAGAGCGGGGTTGGCTGGGGTCAGAAATTGCTAGCGACCATATATATGGCAAACCTCTGTTTCTTTCTTTCTCTCTCTCTCTGTCTTTCTCTCTCTCTCTCTCTCCCTGTCTCCATCTTTTGCACTGTCTGTGTGAAAGCATGCAGAAATCCGCCATTCACTTCATTCTCTGCTCTCTATTCCTCCTCTCCTGCATTATCAGGTCACCAAATATATACAAGAGTTTTCCTTCCATCTCATATAACCTAGCAACTGCCGACTTTGAACTTTGCTGTGCAGTTTCAGTAGCTGGCTTTTATCCCAGGCTCACTACCACAGTCCAGAATGAGCCTCTGCCCAGTTGTGTGTACACTTTATTATCTTTCGTCTTCTTGCCTCGAACCCATCAACATCTCTCAACTGTCAACTCTTGAGTCTTGACGCCATTGGATATATCCTGCTGTTCTAACTCGATATAAACCTCCCCCCCGACACACATCCTTGAGCAGAAAAAAACAACAACTGACAAACTGTAAACATCTCACATTCCAGTGTTCTTCAAAGTCGGGGATGCATAGCATTGCACTCTCTCCCACTCATCCCCTCAGATCAAAAACCGAGCTCCTGCCGTGCCGCTTGCAGTCGGCAGCAGTCGGCAGCACACTGCGTAAAACAGCAGAAAAGTTATTGACTCTGACATATGACCAGGTTTCTGCTTTATGCCTATACGTGAAAGAACTCTGCCCTTCTGGCAGCCATGACTCAGAAAGAAGCTGAAATGATTTCACTTAAACCTAGATGAACAACGCAATGAACCCCCCCCCCACAAAAAAAAAAGTAAATAAGTCCAGCTTAGCTGTATGTGCATATGTGTTGTGCTCTTGCCATTACAAAGGCTTGTTTCTAGTGGCTGTCTTAGAGTTAGTTTTGGCTTAAGCCTAATTTATGGTTGTGCGTATAAAACCTCACCCTCTTAATAAGTGGAGCCTGTCTTTGATGGTGGTGAATGCTATATACAATAATGGTTGGTGGAAACACTCATCGTTTTGCTGTACTGTGAAGACAGCAAACCAATGTGTGTCTAGTGAATGTAGCTACGTATAACTATTGTATGGTATGTGGGTAGACTGGTGCTGCAGTGTCTGGTGGTGTGTGCTGGTGCTACACAGACACACAGTGGAGAACTATATAAGGAAAAAGGCTACGTCAGTACCACTGTGTGGCCATGTAGTAACAGAGTAGGAGAAATATAATGCTGCCTTTAGTTTGGTTAGATTAGTTTTGGCAATTTGGCCTTATGGATAATCACATTTTTGGACCAGTCAGACAAGTCACGTGTGAAGTACATGCTTTTAGTGGTTTTGGATCGACAGCTTCAAACACAGCTGAAGGGATGCTCATGTGCTTTACAACACTGAAGAGCAGGATATCTTCAAACAGGTGTAATCAAATACTGAATTTTTTACACAGTGCATGTAAAGTGTTGTATAAGTATGGCACCACAAAATGCAGAGAAAATTCTCAGTCAGGAATCCTCCATAGCAAGTCACAAAGACTCACCTTGATGCATTTGGTCTAAAAACATCAGCTTCACCCTCAGGAAATGTCAAATCCATCATCAGAGCCTCTCAGACGAAACTGTAGTGGGGAAGTAGAGAGAGGGAGCTGTGGGCTGATTGTCTTCCAGCACACCATTTTTCTTTTTCCTTTGTTCTTGTTTTTTTTTTTTTTTCTCTAACTTTGCTTGGCAATGTAGTCAAAATTGATCATCTGATAATGGCTGCCAGCTGGCCACCATTACTCAACATAAGCCAAGTGTTGAAATCACAATGTAAGTCAAGCTTTGATTCAAGTCTCGTAACGACAAAGATTAATAGTAATAATTCCAGTTCCAATAATATTATTTACCAACATTTTTTTTAGGTAATTATTGATCCCTATTACAGTTTACACAGACAGGTCGAAAATCACACATCATACTTCTGTACATAAAGACCAAAAAAGCATCCCTGAAGCATAACTTATTCCATGGGGAGAGGATTATGTATTTTCTATCATAGATTATATAATTTTCATAGCTCAACAAAACACCCACCCCTGTACCGATATAAATATATAGCCTGTGGAGAATATAAATAAAACAAATGCTGTTTTATCGACTCAGATGTATAAACCTTACGCAAATGTGCAGTGAATTATTTTTATGGTGGCCAGATGTGAAGACACGTGGATGGAGTTAGTTACAGCTCAAGATAAGTCACATCACAAATATAAAGATTGTGCTGTATTTAGGCTGTCTACTATTCAGGGTGTTTATACAAATACTTTTCCTTATTTATAGCCTAAATGACTTATCTCAGCATGAATCAAAGACCATGACCAGCTGGAAATCGAGCTGCTTAGCAGAAGGTTTATAAAGGCCATTTTTTTCACATAGTACACTGAGCCACTTATCTGCTTGCTAGTGTTGTGCTGCCGGACCCAACTTAGGCAATACGTCCAGCTGTTGTTGTCTCTCCCCTGGCCTGCTTTCACCATAAACCCCCTCGCCTTCCTCTGCCTGTGAGGCTGCTTATGGTGCTTCATCTCGACCTGCAGAGGGCGCTGTGGTACTTTTCAGTACTCTTCTTACTGTGGTTGCACTCTCTCAATATCTGTCTCTCTCTCTTTCTCTCTCTCTGTCTCTCTCTCTCTCTCTCACACACACACACACACACACACACACACATGCACACACACATCAACCTTTCATGTCTGCAGTGACAATTACATTCGGTGGACTCTGGCTCTGACAGTAAAATGGTGGTGAAAGGGCGTAAATGGCACAAAGGTGCACGAGGGACAGCACTTTGGATCAAATAATGAGATTACGCCAACCATAGATTAAAAGCATATTTGTCACGGTAGCTTGTGATCGGGGGTAATTCACTTTCCATACAGGCCAGTGATATGACCACAGCGGATTGCTCTGACACATTCAGAAGCAATATGCCTGCGTTGTCCTTAACAAAAGTAGTTTGTTACTTGGATAAACCAGAGGCGCAGGATGTTTTCTGTACAAATACAAATTAGATTAAATTTCACAACCAGATCCTACCGGTCAGAAGAACTGACCCTACGCACTCCATTGTCATCATACTAGTGTTCCCTTTGGTTACAAACAATAAGGACCTGCAGCTCCTAAGGCTCATGGTGCTACACAGAAAACTCAATGTGCATGTTTCTGCTAAACTGCTACTGTTGTGTTGAGATCCATTTTTCTCCATTTTTGGACTGTACAGCGCAAAATAACTCAGTGGTAAGTAGCCTCATAGTCAAACAGATTTGTGAAATTTCCAGTAAGTTCTTAGAACTTCTTTCTTCTTTATGAAGATTAAACAACATTACTGGGATACATTTATTCAATGGGATACATGACCTCTATCTGTGTCTGTGTGTGTGTGTGTGTATGTGTGTGTGTGTGTGTGTGCGCGTGTGTGTGTGTTGATGAGAGATCATTAATTGCTGATCAAGAGTTCTATAGCAATTTTCTTCATCGCATTGACAAGCTAAAGTGGTTTCTCATTTAGAAATCTTAGACAGCTGGAGTGAGGCCACCTCTTGTTCTTAATCAGAGATTCTATGCTGAATCGATAAGGGACAACTTAATCCATCTTTTGTTTGAGCCAACATCCTCTGCTCAACAAATGTTCTTGCTAACCTATTTATCTACTTTATCTTTCACAGACTTTAATGCCAGCACTTGTACTTATATGCTTGTAGCTTCACCATGGCTGCCAGCTTCATGGTGTGCTCTCGAGAAGCATTCACAGTACATTTCACAAGCCAAACAGCTTGTGGTCATTACCAGGACTCCAGCCAAAACCCCAGTAAATATTTGTGGGAAATTACTTTTCATTAGACTCCAAATTAATCTCTTTAATTTAATATATTTCAGTCATATACTGAGGGGGGAAAACATTTCACATAGCCAGCCGTTGCATTGCAGATTCACAAAAAAAAACTCCAAGCTGAAGCTAATTATTGGTGGTTAATACTGCTGACGCTGAAGTGCCTGCCAGGATCGATAGGCTGTTGTCATTCTGCACAAGTTTTCTTTGTGTATTTAGCCATGTGGCAGGTGGCCTTTGTTTCTCAGCTGCCAATCCCTCCACTCTCCTTTGATGATGGAAGGTCAGGTGAAGGTAGCTGAACGGGATTATGGGAGCTCAGTGGCGGGCCGCCCCACGCCCAGCAATAAAGAGGAGTTAATGGCTCGAGAGGAGTGGGAGGTCTCCACTGTCGCCAGGGCCGTGAAAACGGATGCCTTTTATTGGCGATTGACCTCCCTCGGCCGGTAGCCCACGCGTTCGCTCGCTTGCTCGCCTCGCGCGGCTGGGGCGCGGTCGCCGTGGTCCCTCCTTGGGAACGGACGGCGTAATGACCGTAATGTACGTAATGTACCAACTGAAATGAAGCCGCCATGGTCCAGCTAGCGCCCTGCTGACCGCCAAAGGAGCTTCCGCCTTCTTCTCTCAGTGTCTGTTCAGATCTCTCTCTCTCTCTCTCTCTCTCTCTCTCTTTCTCTCTGTGCAGTCGTAAAACAACAGTCTCCACGGCGGCAGCGTTCCACTCGGTGATGAGGAATGGCTGCCTCCTTGATGCTAAATACACTCAGTAGGCAGGGATGAGCGCGGCTGGGTTACTGCTCAATGTCATTCTGACGACAGGGAGTGAGGGATTGAGAGGATGAGAAGTGTAAGTCCAGACACACATACACACACACACACACACTTGCACTGCCAACCTAGAGGTCACAAAAAAGAAAAGAGGGTATCGGGCATGCTGGAGTCTACAATTAAAGTGAACAAAAAAAAATCTAATTGTCCCAGAGAGGTAGTTTACTGCAGGAGCACACTGTTGTGATTTTGAGCACCGCTGTGCCCTGTTGGTGTGTCAGATCTAATTTGGCTGTTATCCTCACGCTCCAGAATGTGGAGATCACACTGATGGATGAGGAAATACACAGGCAAGAGCGAGTCAGTGCAGATAACGTGATTCACCTTTTCAGACTGACTGCATGTTGTAAAACCGAAGCTGTAACAACAACAGTTGAGTGGAAGTTTTTGTTTCAGGATGTTGAAAAAAGGTCACAAGTGGCAGCCATTGTGAAGCCTGTGAGGGCTTATTTAAAGCTCATCTCCACACCAAGTTACCATAGTTACAAACTACTGGAGCCTACTGGACTGCTTGTAGGAACGCCATATTACAGGGGTGCATTTTTTTTAACTCTAGCTCTCAGGGCAGCCATGGCCTACTGGTTAGGGCTTCGAGGTTGCCGGTTTGATCCTGATCAGTGGACCATGGCTGAAGTGCCCTTGGGCAAGGCACCTAACCTCTCACTGCTCCCCAGGCACTGCTGTAGCAGGCAGCCAACTGCTCTGGGTTAGTGGGTACTTCACTTTGCTGTGTTTCACTAATTTAATGATTGGGTTACATGTAGAGACCAAATTTCCCACACTGTTATGATTATTTTTATTATTTGATAAGCTATTATTATTTATTACACGGCTCTTTATAATGTTGTAGAATGCTCTATTCACTTCAGTGGGACTTCCCAACATTCTACGGTCTGATATTTCATGATAACGGACCGCTCAGAAATATAAGAGACCGCTGTTAAGGAAAGTGAGACAGAATGTTGCCATAACCAATCAGCTGATCTGTAAGTTAATAACCTACTTTTTCTCTATTCTTTCTTATCTATCGTAATCATTAAAATGACTCTGAAAGCAATGATAAACAATACTTCATTGTCATGTTATTGATATCTCCAAGAGGTAGCTGCATACTAAGTGGGATAATGCTCTATATGGCGGTCATTATCGTAGAATAACTATTCTCATTACCCTGTTGGCAGTTATTCCAATGGCCGTCTCACAGAACGTCATCCTTCAGATATTATATATTGTTTGCTATGGGTTTGTGGTAAGACCAGAAGAGAGAGGGAGAAAGCAAAGGGGTGGGATCATAAAATGACTACAGGCCAGACTGGAACCTTTACCCCCATGGGCATGGTATGGGCACTGTTATAGGGAAGCTAAGCCACGCCTGTCAACTTCCCATCCATTAGACCTACGCTGACACAAAACATGAACAGGAGTCAATGGAGAGATAAAAATTATTTTGTTGTGTCACAGACTTACATATGCTGTTTGGGATTTTTAAACATCCTTTTGCACACTGAGAGACAATTGTTTTTCGACAGGCTTCAAAAGTTCTGCTTAACAGACTACACTCTTGTCTGGTACATTTAACTACATCACTATCACTTTAAAAACGATAAGGCTAGCGGCCATGCTAACTAACAGTTTCAGCATGGTACATTCTAGATCAGTTAACAGCGGGTTATAGACAAATACACGTACCTGACGCGTTTTGTCTTTTTTGCCTGTAATTCCTGTTGCTCAGACCTGTTGTTCTCCCTATTAGTATTGCCACAACAACACCCCCCCACCCCCCATCCCCAACAACAACAACAACAACAACAACAACAACAACAACAACAACAAAAGAAACACATGCTGTTGGAGGTTTTTATGGGCCGCAAGGAAGTGGTTATTGTAGTTTGCTTGGTGTTGATAGTGGTACATGCAGGACATTCCAGATATTATTATAACTTTCACACTGTGTCTAAGTGAAGATTTTACTGTGAAGAGCAATTAGACACTGCATGAACTGAAGCACCAGTTTAAATACAATGAAGAAAATAAAAACTTAATCCAGTTAATACAGGCTACTTCATGAAGGCAGTCAAGCAGTCAGAGCTTTGAGCAGTCAAAATCATGATGGTCTGCCCAAACTGTATAACTGTCTGGGAATAGCTGTGTGCTGTCTGGAACAAACAAAAGGAGTCGAATGTGGGTAAGAATATGATTTGTTCAATCATGAAATTATAATTTTGGAACTTCAAGGTCTGACATTCTGTTGTCACTCAACCAGTGCAGAATTACAGGCTGGCTACTGTCACAATACTGCATTATATCTAGAATTGCAAATATACATAACAGGTAAATATAGGCATTTTTTATACATTGTGGATTTTATATAAGACACAGAGGTTACATCACACATCACTTTGTATCTTGATAAACAGGGGTAACACTTGCAATGTGGCAGTTGCCATTGGGATGCAGTGATGATACATGTAAAGTTTTCCATCAATTACCAGAATGATCATTTTTTTGAAGTTGCATGTAATACAAAGTTAAACACCATAATCAGCAACATTTTTCTTGAGTTGAGTTTTTCACTCATTCTAGATTATTAAACCAGTCTTCTTAATCCCATCACCACACTTTGATACTCATGGCTGCAAATGACACCTCAAGTGTGTCCATTTCTCAGGAAATTACAGCCCCTAATACACTTCCTGCTCTGAGATGCCATTGCCTGCAGTCTCCATTGACTGCTGCTGGAAAGGCCTTAGATTATACACAGTCAAAGCTTGTCATATCTCCTGTCATGCATGGTCGAACATGAAATATGGAGGGACATACTTCAGTGGTTTAAAAGGGGGACAGAGACCAGGGACTCCTTTGAGAGCCTGCTGTCTAGGCCCACTGAAAGGATAGAACAGAGCTTGCAGAGTAAAGATGCATTATTGACCAGCTTGTCCATATAATGAATAAGCTTCCTAAACAAGCGTGTGGAGAGGTACTGGAGGGGACAAGGCTGGATACTTGGGCACCTGCTCCACCTTTCACTGCCGTGCTTGGCAAAGACAAATGTCCAGGTTGAGAGGCTGTCCATGCCCTTACCTCCCAGCTCCTCTTTTCAAGAAGCCCACAGAAATTCCTAAATTCATGGCAAATGCCAGGTTTATATTAGCTTGTGGAGCAGGCTCTTTCCCTACGCCACACTTTGTGCAAAGGCTTCAGGGTGGGTGGGCACTTTGTTTGAACTTTAATCCAATTGGTCCTGCCTTCAATTTGTGTTCACTGATTGGATGCTGAGAAATCTAGTCTAGTAACGCAAAGCTTTTAGAGAGGACCCAGACTATGAACTGTGGCAAAATGCAATATTTAGCAGAGGTTTACATACAGTAGTTACATGCAGTGTAACACTTAATAATTAACAGTAATAACTGCATCTCCATATATAAATTTTAACGGTGAACGATAAACAGTTTTGCTAGGCAGTCAGGAGGCTTCCAGCATTCATTTTGAAAAAAGTCAGTAAAATTAGTCAGTAAAATTTGTCATGCATGTTATGTTCATGTTCATTATAATACATGTGTGATGTCTGACATGTATCAGCATTTAATTGTTGTCATAAAAATCATATTGACATGGTTGATTAAAAATACATTTTATGTAGAAATTGAATTAGTGGTGTGCAGATATATTAAACATATAATGCAAATATTTCCAAACAGTGAAATAACATCCAGTTTACTAAAATATGAGTATGATTAGGAGAGGATAATGACACATTTCGAGTTATGGTGAAAGACAACAAACTGCATGACTACACCCCAACATTTTTAAAGATATTACTGAAAGATATTAAAAGTTATCATAAGTTTTAATAACCATAGGAAAGTGGTGACGGCTTTATCTGACTAATGTCTTATCTGAGTCGGTGAAATGACATTTTTGCATGGGTGGCCACAAGGCAGCATATCCCTTTGAGCCCACCCTCACATGCATATTTAATATCAGCGATATGCATCAGCTTCCTTTAAGATCTCTGAGATGGCAGAGCAACCCTCTTGTCAAATAACCTACCCTGGTCTGATAACAGAAACAAATGAAGACAGAGCCAGTCAAAATGACTTAACCTTTTTGCTCGCTGCGGAATTACCCATTTGAAACGAGTGTAAATACATCTTGAGACTTGCAGAGGAGGAGGAGGAGGAGGAGGAAATGACTTTCTATTTTGCATGTCAGCAAGTAAAAAGACAGCACATTTGGACTATATGTGAAAGGGAGCAGTTGTTCAATGCTAAGTGTATATCTCTGATGGACTAAATGAAATAAATTCCAGTTGATGTATCTAAAGTGTGTGAAATGTAAAATGGTTGTTTATTACTGTTCTGGGTTAAATTGTCTTACCTATGTTGCATTTTTCTTGTGAAAGAAAACTGTGCAAATTGTTCTTTCCATGTGTCGCAGTTTCATATGACAAACTCAAGTGTATATCTACAATTCTGGACCACATTTACTAATATGCTATGATCCGATTATCAAAATAGATTGGCAGATGATAACAAATGAAATATGGGATTCAGTTTGTTTGATAAAACAGCTATTTTCTGCCCATAGCTATCTGCTGCATGGTCTTAGATCTGAGCTGATATCCTGTCTTGTTTGTCAACAAGTACAGTGCCTTGACTCAGCAATTTGGCAGAGTTTAGCCAACCCTAACCCACCTTTTGTGCAAGCATGTAATCTGAAGGACTGTAAAGGTTGAAAAATAATTGCCTTTTACAACTCTTCAGCTGGGGGAGAAAGGGAGTGTGTATCTATAGCCAGCCATGGGTGCAGTGGCCTCTCCACTCCCAACTGACTCAGCAAAAATCCCCCCCACCCCTGCCACACACAACCTCACCACCGCTACCACCACCACTACCACTACCGCCACACCCCAAATGTGTTTGGGCATCTGCAACCTCAGGGGAGCACAATTAATTCAGCATTGATCAGGAGTTTCTACTTGCGATGGTAGGGTAGTTTGCAATAACCACACATCACATGGTCTCCCCCAGTGCTGCCCGAGTCATATTTAATCAATATCCCATTAAAAGAAGGGTTTTTCGAAATGCAGGGGCTGTGGGAAAAGGCTGTTTACCTTTTTTTTCTTTCCAGAAAACAAAAACACCCAGAGAGGTCTGACTCTGCCGTTGGGGTAATTGAGACGTTCTGGATGGATAAGAACTCCTGAATTGCTGAGGAGGTCCAGGATGCCAGGATGACTGAAAGAAATGTATCGGCTGGACACCTCAAGGGCCATTGATTAGGATTACGCCTGTCTCCTAAGTGGCCTTTTTGACCGTCAGAGGCGACAGATTAGTGTCTCTTGGGCCATCGCGATGTCTCGTTTGAAGGGTGTTGGCTCTGTTTACCAAGCAGAGCTTTTTTTCATTGCTTTCTTTCACTCATTATCATTCCATGAGCTGTCTGGAACACAGCGTAATCTTCCTTTTGCTGGTCTGTGGTTCCATACAGATATCACACATCTCCTCTCATCCCGCTAACTCTCTGACTCTCAATCAGTAGCTTCACTAGCATATTTGTCCCTTAACTCTGATCAGTGCATTTCTAAAGTCCCAAGATCATATGGGTCACAGAGTTATCTCACATTATAACACTGCTGATCACAACTCCCCAATTGCAAATCTGTCATAAATGCATATTCATGCTCCATTGTCCAAATGCTCATAACCTATGTTCAATTCTTGTTGTTCAAATTCTACCACTGGTTGGATGGTCATTATTTTTGCTTTAATGCCAGTTCCACCAGTTTTGAACTACTAGAGTTTAAAAACTAAAGTCAAAAACAGCAAAACGGCATTCTATCCAAAAAAACATGCTTTGATACCTATATGTTTGTCTTGACACTTGATAACTTGATAATACATTGTGTTGACAATGCTGTGTAACTGACTATATGTCAGGCCTGTGAAGAAGAAAATATAGAAAATTATTCATACCATAGGGATCTCAGTTTTTATTTACAACAGATGCCAAACCCTTGCAATGTCACATTCTTGCATTTAGTGTAATTCAAAGATTGTGTTTATATTAGTTTGCATTGTTTGAGAACTAGTCTGTGAAACATATCATTCCTATCTTTGCACACATAAATTTCCACACTAACAGCTGAGTAAAAAGTTTTAAAACCCAGGCATAAGATTTACTGTAGTTCCGACAAGCCATTTCAACTTTTCAAATTTAGTATTACAATACTAATGAATTAGTTATAGATAATCTATCAACCATTTTGCAGCGTGCTAGATCAATTATTCAAGTTCAATGAATAAGCCATGAATAAGGCCGTGTAATGGTTCTGGTTGGCTCAGTACCACTGTGCTTAAATTTAGCAAAATAATTTGGGCAGAACCACAACATACATAAAGAGAGAAGGTAGTACAAGCGCATACCTACTAGAGAAATGCTTACTAAGCCACACAATCTACAGTGTCTCCCTGTATTTGGTGACTTAGGAAAAAATGTAACTGCAGTGTGCTGAGGCTTAGTTGTATTAAACTTGTAAGGGTTCAAATATGTCAAGTTTTTTTTTCTTTTTTCTTTTCTTTCTTTGTTACATGTTTTAGGGAGCGCATGCATCCTTTATTGATGCTGCCTTCTAGAACTTTTTCAGTCTTGTTTGAAATCATCCAAAAGCAATGTCTCTTAACGACAGTTTTTAACAGCCTTTCCCTGTCACAAATTGAGAAACACTGAACTGTAAATTAAACAGAAAATCTCCTGAGGCCTTATTTTCAGCTCTTTGATTTTACTTTCCCTCAGACACAAAATCATAATGGCAGGTAAAACAATACGGTCTAGAGGTTTTCTTGAGAGACACTTTTTTTAAATATATAATCTTATCTACAGAGAGTTTCTGGCGTAGAAACTGAAAGTTGTGCATGACAGTGGCTGGACGGCGACTCACTCCCAGCAATTTTCTTGTAAGCCTGCACATCTCATTCTTCTATGAGCAGGATTGTCTCTTCATTTCTAAGATCAGGGCTGGCATCCTGTCGTGGATTTCTGTCCGCTCCCCTCGGGGGAGTTTGTCTCAGTGTGATTGAGGTGTCAAGGATGGCATCTTTTGGTTATCATTGACACATCTGCTGCAAGAGGCACGACAGCCAGTAATGAAAGTCTTACTTTGGGAGATAAGGCTGAACCTTGTGTCAGATGGCCTTCAGGAAAATGTGTGTGTGTGTGTGTGTGTGTGTGTGTGTGTGTGTGTGTGTGTGTTTGTGTGTGTGTATCTGGGGTTACTGTGTGAAGCATAGAGAACATTTGTGTGAGAGAGACACTGATGGTAGATAATTGCGAACAGCACAGACAGGCAGATCACCTCACATTTCATTTATTCTCACATATGTTAATCACCTTGACACTGAGATATAAAAATGGTATAGACTTACCTGACACATGTAACATCAGAGTAGTCATTTCTCATGGCAGGGAGAGTTTTATCTAACAAGGTGTTGGGATACAAACTTACATTTTCTCCTAGCTTGACAGCTGATATTGATTTGTTATTTCTCATCATGGCCCTTACAGTGTCAGCAGTTAACGTAAGTATTAAATCCTGTCAGTACCTCACTTCTGGTCGCACAAAATATTTTTGGGGACCTGCAGTGTGTTTCCAATGATGTGGATCCCCTATGTGGGATTTGAAACATACAACATACTCTCGACTCCATTACTATACTGAGCGTGGTTATTTAAGGACAGGAAAATGAGGATACAGATGTAATAAAAGATTAATGGGTGACCACACAGCGGTTGTCCCTTTAGGGTAACGTGACCAGACCTCTGAGATGAAAATCAGGGACATTTCCCTGAAATCTCCTTGGGAACCAGGGTAATTCCTATTTCTACAGTCGCTACATTCAAACAATTTTTAGCTTCAAAAATCGGGGACAAAGTGGGTTTTCTTGTATTTCACCGAGGACGGACCACCAAAACTGGGGACTGTCCCCAGAAATTGGGGTCATCTGGTCACCCTACTTTAGGAGGATTCCAAACCTTCAGGAAAAGCTCCTGTAAGGGGGCTTTTTTGGAGATCCATCACTTAACCTTAACACCCTCATCCCCACACATATACGCATACACACACATGGCCCCTGGCAGCAAGACTCTAGATGGTCATTTGTCCTACTTTCCCTGCTAGTCTCCTGACTAAGCTGTTTGAATCTTTGTTGCTGTTGCTCTTTTCCCAGTCTGTTTCTTAGTGTGTTCATGGACTTCTTGGCATTACTTTTATATTTTGTCTTCATTAGAGAACTGACTGTATGTAGCTACATGCAAACTATACTGATCCTTGATAGACACGTCAAGACCCCATCAATTTATTGAAAGCTAAGCTCGGGTGAATATTGTTCTCCTGAATTACACTTGTTGATGTCATCACAGCCAAAAAGAATGAGGCAAGGACCAGCAGAATACAGTTTGCTTATGTCAATATCTGCTGAATGGTAGAATAATTCCAAACAAAACTGTTGTGAAAGATCCTCTTTTATTTTTTGCAGAGGTAATGAGAAGAAAATGGTTGAAGCTGAGCCAATATGTACTACTGCGTCATTCTCCTGACCCTTGTGACTTGGTTGGGTTTAGATGATGAGTCTATTCACTTGTCTATTTGCAATGTAAATTATGTCCAATCAAATGAATTGCACCCAAATAGATTAAAATCTGGCTTTAGAAACTATTAAAAAATATCATAATTCTAACACTTTTAACCTTAAACATTGCTTAGAACTTCTAAAGGCCGCAGAGTTTGGTTAATTATTAAGTTGTTGCCTTTTCTGTATGTTGATTCCTCAATTTTTCTCATCCTCCTAGCATTTTGGGGTTCATCAGTATTTATAAAGCTGAGTGTGTCTTTCATCCAGTGTCTCCTGGGGACCCTCTCCATCTGCCTGATGGTGCTTCAGACCAGCTAGCGAACCCGCAGCAGAAAACAAGACAAAGCCTTATGCTCGCAGGTAGCTGTCCCAAGCACCCGGGGAGGCTTTCATCTACAATTTGTTGCTAAATTAGGCATCCTGTGATCTTGCTCTATATGCTTGAGAATCACACATACACACACACACACATAAGTAGCTTTACAACTTGCATCTGGTGAAGTAATCCCTCAGTGCTGCAGCACCCCAGTGAGTTGAATCAGTGGCGTTGTTTGACGCCTGTGTTCTCATTCTCCACAGCCAGAGCCCCGTGCTGGAGCTCACATGCCATGCCACGCCATGCCACGCCACGCCACGCCACGCCACTGGTCGAGGCCAATGATTAAATCCCCTGCTGAAAGACAAAATAACCTGTGGATGTGGCCCATGCCTGCCTAAGACATGCAGAAGAGAAGGATCCAAGCACGGCGGGTGGAAAGGTTAGCTGAAGGGTAAGGAGGCGTAGTGGTGACATATTGACATAATTTCATCATTCTAATACTGTAATGAGAAAAACACTCAGCTCCATCACCATAACATCATAACATTTGTTCAGCAAGTCTTCCATTCTCTCATAATCAAACTTCACAGCTGACTGGTCTCTTAAGTGACATATTGTAAAGGGGAAGGATGATTTAATGGAAAATGTATATTGTACTTCTCATTGATTATGTCAAACAAAACAATATTCTTATGTTACATATTATTATTCTCTTATCATATTATTTTGATGTCATATAATATTATGTCAGATATTTTCTTATTTTTTACTTCATGATGTTGTGTGCATGTGTTTTATGGGGATGACATTTTTCAGGACCTCAGAAGACACCAACAGTCAGTGTCACAGAAAGCATGCAATGAGTCAACAATCCTGAGCCTGAGAGACTCATCCAGACTATGAATGTCTGGATTGAAGAGGGGATGCCAAAGGGATTGAGAAGATAAACACCATTTTGAAACAAAAAGAAGAAAAGTCATTCCAATCAGGTGCAGACTTGAAAGTGTGACTACCATCTTTGATCTGTTTGTTTAGCAGATGACCAGGGTTCTTTGTTCTGCTTTTTCTCCTCAGTGATGGAGGCCACGAAAAACTCGTCTCCTGGGTGCAGGGCTGCAGTATTGGAGGAAAATAAAGTGCAAGTGACAACTCTTGCAATTCATTAGCAGTAGTGATGAGAGCGATTGCAATGGCCAAATCCAAATAGAAGGTACTGTGTTGAAATCGAAGGAAAAGTACCTTTGAAATTACGCATGCTAAAAGCTAAAATCTTTCATCGATCTGAAGAGATAGATTCTGAGAATAAAAAGGCACATTTAAGATGTAGTGAACTCCTACCAACACTGCATTTTATATAACAGTACAGACAACCAAAGGTATGCAACTCCAGAGCAAAAGATAGACATGTGAGTATATTTAAACAAGAGAAAACAAAGCCTGTATCAATCAGTGTAATAATAAAATGAGTTTCCCAATGATTTGATTTCTCCCTAAGAGTCAAACAATGAGTGTTTGCACACTTTTTGCAAACAAGTGTGTTGGAGGTAAGCAACAACTCTCACACACAACGTTTCAGTCAACAGACCTCCATCAGGGAATAACCTGATAAAGGTCTGTTGACCAAAATGTTGTTTAATGAATAAATTGCTTGAGCAATGACAGTGTGTGGGAGTGTACATTTCTTCTAAAGGTCTGAATTACAACAAAATATCTCTCTGAGATCATAGAAGGGTTTCATGTTATTTAAGCACAGGGAAAAGCCTTCACATACAGTGCCTTTCACAGCAGTTAAGTCCACTAAGAAATATGAACAGGCTGTAAAGACATGAGGCAGCCATTTCATTTTTTTAATTATTATTGGTATATATATATATATATATATTTTTTTTTTTTTTAATGCGCAAAAAGCTTGTCACAAAACATATTATTAGAGGCATGTATCAGTCCACCAACTGAAAGGTGTAGTAGTGAAATGCAGCAGTCTTTTCTTCACAGCTAAGGAGTCACAGTGTGGAGCAAAAGGCTGAGACAAGGAGGTGTAAAGACAGAACTCACAGCGGAATATGAGTGAAAGAAGAAGGCTTTGAAAGTCCAGAGGGAAAAAAATCTTTTCTGTAAAAGATTTAAAGGCTGTACCTCTCCACTCTGTTTGAGATACTCATGACAACCTCACCTTTGGTGTGCAGAAGTATATGAGGCATGATGTGACAAGCCTTTTTGTTGACTCAGTTCTTTCATTAGAAGCCTCAAGACACAATAAACAGAAATATTTCTTGGTCTTGAAATTGGCTGTTCAATACATTTAAGAACCAAATTTTGGCCAATTGTTAAAAACATATGATCGTTTTACTGAAATGACAGACGACAAATTCGATGTCATACAAACTTTACAAGAGACAAAATGACTTTTTCAAACTTAGGAGAAGTCATGTGAGTAGGTTTTCCCACTGGACACTTCAACTGTCTGTTTCCATATATACTTACCAAAGTAGTAGTCACGCCTGCTCCCTGAAAACGTAAATGTAAGCTGATGGCATTTGCGATGGCTGTTTTTGTCTTCCAGTATAAATATTTAAAAATATGAATCAGTTTTGCATGAATCTTATATGATTACAAAAAGGTGTCAATCATAGCCTAGATAATAAAATCATAGGCTGTATAGATATAGATATGATGCTCATCGCCAAAGCTGTAAAATAGGGATATTTTTCTCCTTTTGGGTCTATTTCAATTAACTCGTCATGTCAAGCCAGCTTTGATGGAAATTGCTCAGACGCAAAGCCGTGATCTGTTTCCTTATCTTTAAGTTTGTCGCTTTTAACAAAGTTTCTCCAGCATGCAACAGAGGGAACACAAGACGTTTAATTAAAAAAGGAGAGCAGCAAAGGAACATTTTAAGACATCTGTTTGAGACTTGTCTTCTCTGTCTAAGTTAATTAATCATCCCATATTTAACATTGTGATCAAGCTGCAGCGGCTGTCAGTTTCAGTATGCTGGTTTCAGCATGTTGGAAGGCAATTTGGTGAGGGCCACAGGAAAAACAACAACAACACCAAAAATAAATAAATAAAAAATACAGAAGAAGGTATAATGGATACGGTGGTAAAGGCGTGTTAGTGCACAAAGAGCAAAACATAGATTTAGGCTAATTAATCTCTTTTTAAACCCGTGTTCATTATGAAAACAGAAAATGGGAGGAAAATGGAATTTTTTTTATTATAAGCTCTGAAGCTGAGCTAATATTTCATATTTACAGATTGGCAGAGAGTGCAACTAATACTGTAGAAAATGTTTACAATCCCCTTGTAAAAATAAATAAATAAATGAAACAAAAATAGAGGTACGTGTGTTGATGTCCACATTTTTGCAGGTCAACATGATTTTATTGAAAGGGACCTGCCGGTATAGAAATGAGGCTTGTTATTAATCATTCAGTTTTCATTCAGCTCTAGTTTAGACTGCTGCTGAATTATTTCCTTTGGTGTCAATCTGCCTTTTGTATTACAGCTCTAAGCTATGAGACTGCGAAAAAAAAAAAAAAAAAAAACAGAACGAAAACTCTGAAGATTAGCCATAACTGCTTCTGCAATGAGTAAAAGCCTGTTCAGATCTTCATGACCAATAAAAAAACTAAACAATCAAAAGACAGTGCCTTATTAATGAATCTTTTTTGTTCTAATTTAAATGATGAGCCGTCCCTGTTTTATTTTCTCTCTCAATTATTTCCCAAACTAGTTTCATGGCAGATAATTGAGACTCAATTGAGATCTCACTTTTCCCTGATGGGAACTTGAAGAAACAATAGGATGCATTGGAAATTAGAACAGACACACAGCAGTCCTCTGCTGAATACCTCTATATGAATCAGCCTCTCAGAATAGTTTCAAATGATCATGGCGCTCTAAGTACATTTCTTTCTAAAGGAATCCTTAAATGAACTAGCACTGAACTATAACTATTACTTAGTGAGTTAAACAATCCATGGCTCCGCTGATGATCTTTAAGTGTACTTTTGAAAGTAAATAAATAAATTGTAAATCTTGCCTTTCTCCATGCACTACCGTAACTGCCAGACTATTAGCCCAGGTTAATACATTATTTGGCAAAACATCTTCAGCTAAGAGGTTAGTACAGTACTATGGAAAGGTTTTTGGCACCTCACATGTTTTGCTTCAGCCGTGCCATGAAGACCATACATACTTATCCCTCGCTTTCTTTATTCGTCTATAATAAGAAAGTAGGCTACACATAATGTGTGCACTTCAAAAGGATCCCTGGCTAGTAAGACATGTTGGCCTTATAAGAGTGACGTTGGTATCAGCTGTATCTAACAGGATTTAAGAACACTCAAAATGCCTTCTATTTTTACTAAAACCTTTTCAAAATCCCTTCATTTGCGGAGCTTGTAAGCTAGCATTGCAATTACATCTCAGTGCTTTCTGGGTAAAAAGTGACAACACCTGGTTGCTATTGATGGTGTCTATGTGTAGCAACAAGCTTTAAATAAAACTTTAATAAAACATTTTGAGTGTTTTTAAATCACGTCTACATAGCAGACGGCAACGTCATCTTATAAGGCAAACATGTCTTACTAGCCAGGGATCCCTTTAAGAATACATAGAGAATACATCAAATCCAAGGCACTGATGGTGACTAATGATTGATGGTTCTGCTCCCATCTACCTGAATACTCTCTTAAAGCCCTATGTCACCCGCCGACCACTTCTCTCCTCCAAGGAGTGTTATCTAGCACGGCCAACACCTTGCGCAGGTCAATCCAGACTCTTCTCATGTGTTGTTCATGTGTTGCTGGTGGAATGACGTTCCAAGCGCTACTAGATCAACAGATGCCTTCTCCATCTTCAAGAAATACCCAGCTCTTCCAAGAAGATTTCCTGTCTTGAATTCTGAATACCAGGAATGCACTTAACCTCTTATACTTAATCTCTCTTTTGTACTGTGCTTTTATTACGCTATTGCACTTTCAACTTAAAATACTGCAATTGTTATGTTAGCAATATGCACTCTTTGTTAGTTTCTTTCATTGTGTTGTAGCTTGAATGTTATTGTCTTTTGTGAGTCGCTTTGGATAAAAGCGTCTGATAAATGCATAAATGCAATGACAAAAAATGTAGTTCTGGGTTTGGATTCAAAGTCAGGTCACCCTGCTTTGTTGCCCCAGCAGTGTTTTAATGACCAGTCATCACAAGGGGAAAGCTTTTGATGGAGTCATTGTTCCACACCCAGACCATTGATAGACATGCCTAGCCTGCGAGTAGCTGTAGGCAGATCCAGAGGTGACATGGATCTCAAGACCATCTGCTGACTCACCTTCACCTTGGCACAAGCAACAGAATCGCTGATGTGACACAAGCATCTTGGCCAGGCATAACGAGGAGGAACCACCAAAAACATGCTTTAGGTCTCTGGTGACCCTTGTACACCTGGGTGGGAATTCTGCTCCCAGTGGGCTCTGTGCACGGCAGAAGTAAAGTCCCAGAACGACTTTTGTTCAGGATGGTCAACCATTTCTGGTAATTAGCTTTTACATTGGTAAACAATTGTAACGAGGCTATAGCTATGAGCTAACTACGAAATGAACCCTGAACAGGCGAGGAACATGGGGAGCTTATTAGTTAGGCTTATTTTGGATAGTAAGCTAACATAACTACACTATAAAACATACTTACGCCTGACATCAATCTAGCCTACCATACACAAAAATAGATGTTCACTGGAAAAGAGTCACCATCCTGAACAAAAGTCCTTCTGGGACGTTACGTCTGCCATGCCCATTGAAGTCCATTGGCTTCATCTTGATTCTTATGAGACTTTCCCGTTTTGGCTGAGCAATAAACTCCTCCAGTTGTAGCTGATCAGTGAGGTCTTTAATCTGTCAGTGGCATCCTCTCCCTACCCCTTCTGACAGCAATTTGTCAGAACCAGAATCTTAACTAGTCAGCTGCATCATCAGCCATCAGCCTTCCCCTTGTGAAACTTGTCATTATAGTGCTACAAAAACAACGTATCTAATGGTGGCTAAGACTGGAACCATCATCGGAAGCACTGTTCCTAAATACTGTGTACATATTTCCTGTGTAAAGTAAGTGAAGTGGGTTAAACTGTCACATAAACACAGTATCTAGGGAAGATTGTTTTATATATATATATATATATGTTAGAGTATGACTGACAGAGAGGAGGAGATGTTGACTGCATAAAGACCATAAATGTGGCAGCAGCATGAAAAAAATAGCTTTTAAATTTTGTGACAGACAGTAATGGATAAATATGTATCGAGAGAGCGAGAGTGCAGGAGACACAGGAGATGGTGCTGGCGGTGGGTATGTGGGTGGGGGGGCTGTTGAGGCAGATGGATGGCTTGGCTTTGTATCAAGGCATTCAGATCATTTTGGCTGGCTTTTAAAGATGGCACCATGGCCATGGCATGCCAGGCCGGCCGGCCGGCCGGCACTAACCCCTGACCGTGCCAGTCATATTCAGCCATATCACACATCAGCTGCTCCTGAAATCAAAAACTTTTCACTCACTCAGTCCCTCTCCAATCTATCTTTGCAGGATGAGAGGAATTTTAATTGACATTTAGGTATTTTGCATCCCTGTATTGGTTTGATACTGAACATTCTGCTAGATAACGTTTATATATGTGTGTGTGTGTGTGTGTGTGTGTGTGTGCGTGTGTTTGTGTGTGTGTGTGTATGTGTGTGTGTGCGTGTGTGTGTGCGTGTGTGTGTGCATGTGTGTAAGTGCGTGGCTTTTTTGTGTATTTAATTTAAAATATTTTCAATATTTTTGCCATACATGATTTTGCATAATATATGTGCCAGGGCTCCTTTGAGTCATAGACTGGCCTAACCCCAGAGATTAATTCCAATCTACCATACAAGTCATTCATTGTTTTGTGATTGTTGCCATGTAATGATAATGCCAATACCTTCCTTCCTCACCTCACTTTGGAATTCCTTCAGTGAGCTGGCTGCTGGTGTATACAGTTTATGACTACCTTTTGATGCCAGTGTTCCATTGACAACAGCCAATGTTGTCCAGACCTGGCCAGACCCCCCAACACAGACCATGGCCCCTTGCCAGTGTCCATCCTGTGCCCAGGTATAAGAGGGAAGCAATGGGACGACCACCACCACCACCACCATTTTCCATCTGTCTGTCTCCCTGTCGGTCTGTCTGTCTCCCTGCCTGTCTGTCTCCCTGTCTGCCTGTCTCTCTGTCTATCTGTCTCCCTGTCTGTCTCTCTGTCTGTCTGTCTGCTCTCCACTCTCTCTGTGTGCCTTTCTCTGTGCTTGCTTCACTTTTTTAATGGCCTCTCTGTCTCATTGTGCACTTGGCAGGTCCCTGCACACCTGTCATGGCTCCAGTCACATTTCAGAATATGGCCAAGCCAATGTCTGTTTGTATGCCTGTTTTTGTGTGTGTGTGTGTGTGTGTGTGTGTGTGTGTGTGTGTGTGTGTGTTTATATTTGTGTGTGTGCTTATGTCTGTGTGTGTGTGTCTTTGTGTGTGCTTGAGTGTATGTGTTTCTGTCTCTCTTACAGTGTGTGCAAATGTGGGAGAAGGTGTCAAGTGATTTGAGTGCAAATTGATGCATTTGCATATTTCACACCAGAAAGCCATGCCCACACACATACACACACACACACAGACACACACACACAGGATATGCAAGCACTCGGGCTGAAGGGATATGACAGAGTAGTGAGCTGTGGTGCCAGACTGGCAGATGATGCCAAGCCATGTTTTAATTTCTGAAATGTGCTCAAGTGCACAGGGACACATTTTCCCTCACCTGCCTCTCTCTCTCTCTGTTTCTCTGTCTCTGTCTCTCTGTTTCTCTGTCTCTCTGTTTCTCACTCTCTCTCTCTCTGAGTTTGAATAAAATGTGGATGGCACTCACAGATCTGCTGAGTGCTGTTACGGTTGCTGCTGTTGATTCTTTCTGAAGAGTGTGGAGAAGGTTGGAAGCTAAAGAATGGAATAAAAAATACATGAGCAAATGTGTGAAAAGTGATTCAGGTAATGCTCACACCACTAGACTTACACACCACACATGCACAACAAATAAATGGCTTGTTTGTGTGAGCCCATTATGCTCACTGTAAAACCTGTTGTTTGTTGTTCAGTGCAGTTCATTTTTAGTTTAAGAACCAATTATGACTAAACCTTCAGTCAGTAAAATCTTTCTATATGCAATCAGTCAGATCATAGTGGCGACTACTGATCTCTCAGTGACCAGTGTAATCCATTTCCGTTATAAAAGTTTGTGAAATACCACTGTGAGCAGACGTTTCTCATTAGCAGCTTTTCTATGGGCTCGAGTTCTGAGTCAAAAACCAGCATCTGCAGAGCTCTGTTACAGTAATGCTAATGGTTTTTTTTTTCTGGGAGGGTGTTATGATGTCTGATAATGAGTGAGGGGAAGCCCTTACAATGGATCAAGATGACGCACTTTCAAATGTATGTAAATACAAAGCTTCCAGATATAATTCAAACACAGCACTTAAATTTTACACACAAAATGCCCACACAAGAAATAAATGACACTTTTTTGCTACAAGAGTTCTTCTACACCTGCAGCAAACTCCTCAAGATCTGAGTGAAACAGATTTGCATGTGGAGTTGCTAACAACTAAAACTCATCTTGCCACAATGAATGAGAGGAGTGGTGGTGAATGCATGTCATGAGTACACACTCAGTTGTCCTTCAATCTGAATCCATCACCATCCAGCCTAATCTGTGGCCACTCGTTGACAAAAGTGTTATCCAAGGCAATCTACTTCTATAATAGTAGCCTAGAGTTAAATACAACAGGAAAGAGACCATAGCTTTTCCACATTGTGGAAATAGGAAGGACTGAGTTGAATGTCCCTTTACAGTGGAGAGATTCCCAAAGTTATTCTACTGCCAATAAAGCCCACAAACAATCTTATGCATTTCGCCATATAGTTTATGCTGATCTGTAGCAAAATTCAGGTTTAGGAACATTTCATATAGATTTTTTACAATTATACCTTTTTACTTCAGACACCATAGTCCTCAATAATAATTATCTATTATGATTATGATCATTATTGATTAGTTAATGATTAGTTATTAACCAATTATTAGCTAATACATGAATAAATTGGAAATTATTCATGACTTTATTTTTAGTTTTTTACATTTTTTTGGTTGATGGTCATTCTTCTCCCAAGCTTGTGTGATGGTAGCCAGCTGGTCCATAGCTGTGCAGTAAATACATTGATAAATCTTCCTCCCAACACCCTAACAGGCATGTTAATGAGTGTAAACCAGCACCCTAGGCTTTTAGCTCACTCGCTCGCCTTGCAGTCACTAGCGCATTAGTCACCACTGGGACCACTTCACCTCCTCTTTCAATTCTTGGTATCCCAAACTTTTTATGTTCCTTCTGCTTGATGTTGATGTTCTTCTCCCTCTGCATTCTGAAATCAAACGTAATCTTGGTTTGGATTCTGAATCCCTCAGTCTCTTAATGAATGCATCTGATTTTAACCATGGGACTTCCAACTCAAACACAGCATAGATGTTCAAGAGGTTGTTTGACTATGATATTCCATATACAGTATGTCTACTAGCATCTACTTATTTGAGCCTGCACAGCGTGCATTCTTGCACACCCTGCATTTTGAGTTTCCCCTTGTATTGTAGACCACATCATCTCAGTATCAAGTTCTGAGGAAACTGGACTTCTTTTTGAAGACTGAAGATGTTTTGCCTCTTACCTAAAAGACCTGGTGGTGTCCCAGGGAATATACCTAGAGTAGGGGGGACACTGGAGGAAATGTGGTGGCTTGTTGACCACACCCCTTTTACCCCATGTTACCTGGGAGCACTTGAACTTAGAAGTGAACTGGAGTGAGGGTTGTTAAGGTCACAACAATTTCAGATGTGAAAACCACTCAAATCCCTGTTCCGTAATGGATGTTCCAGATGAACATAGATGGTCTCCTTCACTCCTCTCTCAACCCGCCTTTCTTCTCTATGCAAAATGTGGACATCTGCATCTTCAAAGGAATGTCCTTAAGTGCTGTCCTGATGAAGTGGCCCTTCTGTGATGTGCCATGTGTCTGTGAGGTGTTTGCTTTGTTTCCCTAATGTTGCAGTGTATTCCCCTGTGAGCTCTCCTCACTGCACTACATAAACAAAATTGTTGTGTCCTGTGTCCTTGTGTCTTGTAGTCTTGTCCTTGGGATAGACCAGTCTCTGTCAAAGAGCATTGCTGGGATTAAAGTATACTGTAATGTGTTTACAGAAAATCCTCCTTAGTTTTGCAGAGACTCCAGCCACATACAGTAGGGATAACCTGGAGGCTTCTCCTGTTGCTTTGCTTGGCACTGGTTGGTGTTTTGGTTACTTTCTCCTGTTTCTTTCCTGGCGTTGGAAAGGCCCAGTTTGGGTAGCCACCGGTTCACAAGTGCCTGTTTGATGTGAATGTTCCTTTTCATTTCCCTCTGTATTGGAATGGATGCTCTCAGCCAGATGCTGTAAGGTCCTGATTTTTGTGTTCTGGTGGGGTCAATATGCAGGTTGGTCTGTTTGACTTTGCAGCCTCTGGAGCCTGCCTTATTCACCAGTTGTTTGTGCATAGCTGTTCTCGTGTTCTTGCCAATTCTTGTCATGGCTCTGATTATGTGTTTTCTTAGGCAGCCTCTACTACAGTCCGTTGTCCATCTGGGATTCTGCATTGTACACAGACAGGTTATTAGCCTAATTTTGTCTCAATTCCTTCTCTGAGCATCTGTTTAATTTGCTTGGCCAGACACTCACACATAGCCATTTTAGCCAGTAGCCATGCAACATATCAGGCCCTGGTGCTGTGTAGTTATTCATTTATGTGTGTGGATTTCTGCCACTGTAATGGTCACTTGATCTTAGGAAGGTACATGTTCTTAGTTCCATGAGTGCTTTCATGGTACTCATCTGCACACTCTTGGGTCTTGGGAGATGCTGGTTGGTGTTGGTACTACCCTGTTGTTGAGAGTTCACCCTATCAGCTCATATAGCAGAGAGCATCCAATTTATTCTCATGACTTATTTCCTTGGTGCATCTCTTCAGGCAGGCAGCAAAAACTGAGTCTCCGAAGCCTCATGTATTGACAGTTTGTCACACTTCTTGGGTAATCCTTTCTCAGCGTTGTACAACTGACAGCAATTCTATATGACTTCCTTCAGTGTTAGTTTGATATTGGCTTCCGGTCATCTCAAGATTCACTGTTACCGTGGAGTATATTAACAAGTAGAGTGGAGTAGTAGAGTAACTGTCCCTTGATTGTTGATTGTTTCCCAGATGCTTAAGCGCTGGTGTAGTATTGGTGTAGTATTTCTTAATAGGTCTATGGTGGATGTTATGTTGAATTCTATTAAATGTCTTGAAAACACTGTAACCAACATGCCTAATTAGGAGTACTTGTCACAAACATAAGCATGAAGCTTTAGAAGCACACAATATTGAAGGTTAAACACACCATTTTGATTTTTTTGTATATTGTCTGCCATTTTGGATTTTGCCACTGAACATGAGGGAAAGAAATGGAAACAGATTTGTTCTGAATTGTATTCAGTGGATCCTAGACAGAAAAAAGGAGAAAAAAAGTATCATTGCAAAAATAATGATAGGTAGTAAAAAAATTGAGTAAAAAAAAAAACCTTTATTGATTAATGTTTTTTCTGTATTGTCCATGTAACTAAACAGACACCATATGTTTATGCTTGTGAGAGTGTTTGTGCGCATGAGTGTGTGTGTGTGTATGCGTCTGCACAAACATATGGAGTTTGTGAAAATCTGGCCACGCATGTGTGCCTGGTACCCTCTCATCTGCTAGAATGTGACAGTATCTGTATAAACCGTTTAGACATTACAAGACTGCCGACTGGAGAATCTACTGGGCTGAGAAGAGTTTTAAATATTGCTGAGGTTTGGGTGATACATCTGTGAACGTCGAGGCAGAACTCTTTTTGTCACAGCACACTCTCTAATTATGTGTTGAAGTGTGGCTAAATGACAGCTAGGTATGACAGGTCCAGATGGTTGTTGAATTGTGTGAAGCAGTAGATTTTAAAATGAAAATGCTCATCACCATTCAAAGGAAAAAATCATCAATCAGTATCTTTCAAGCACAATCGCAATATTACCTATTATCTATCACCACACTACTAAGTGTATATCTTATACTCTTATAGCAGGAATCAGACTGGTATCAGAAATTAGTGCCAGAAATGACTAGTTACAGAAAGTTACTGTTAAATTCGGTATTCCAAGCTTGAACAAGAAAAGGCATTTAAATGTAAAATTTCAACTGCTTTTCAAAGAGCTAAGTTGTATGCAACTGGACCTTTTGTGATCATAGTGACTCACTCCAATTCACACATTATGTTATGTTAATAGGAGACTCATGTGACCCATTGTCACATGAAGAGGGGTGTGATCTACAGATCTCAGCTCCACCCACGGTGGTCCAGGGATACACCTTCTGGCCTTTTGGATGAAAGGTGAAACATCTTCAAGCTCAAAAAAAAAAAAGTCCAGTTACATACAACTTAGCACTTTGACTACCATGACCTGGATGAATGAGAATATTCACATGGAAAACTGCTTTATGGCTTGCGAAGGAAATCTAAAATTCTGAAAGAATCAGTTGTTAGGACTTCACAGACTTTCTTTTGACCCTAACCTCCCCTTTTCTGAAATATTTGCTGTGAAAATCAAATCATGTTATGTGCTGTAATTAATTTACTATTTGTATGTCTTTTTGGGGTAAAAAAATGGTGACTTTGACAATTAGATATTTGTTTCTTTTTCTTTAAGAGAACCAGGTGATATTCAGCCGTCACCTACCAGAGGTCACGTACCTGACAGCATGCTGGCAAGTGCTTTGATGTCCTCACCTGGCCTGAACCTGCCCATATGGCCCAGTGGCACAACAGTGCACAGCCTCAACAGCCCCCCCCCCCCCCGCCCCCCCAGCTGCCACAAGCATAGAGTCTATGAGAGGATTTCAGCACCAGGGACAGCGGCACAGACACCGTGAGAGACAAAGCCATGAAAGAGACCATGGCGTAGGGGGAAGAGAAGTGTGAGGAGTGTGAGGAGTGTTTAATGTATGGCCTAACACTATCTCAGCTACTTTTGTCAGTCGGCTCTATTTCTGACTTCCCCCTCAGAGTGACAATGCGGGGTGAAAATTAGCCGTGTCCTCTGGAATGTCTGCAGGGCATCTTATGCCAGTGACTTCACTGCAAGCTATTTTTTATCAAGATTTCCAGGGGGCATTATTGAAAAACAGACAGCCTTGATCAAAAGAGACGTCAGTCTCTCAGAATACGAGGCCCTGTTGCGTAATAAAGCACATGATGTTACATTATGTTGATGTCTGGGGAAATGTTTTACTGGGCCAGTCTCCCCTGGCAGTTATGCAATTGATAAATATTTCAGTCGTAGGATTTCTTACAGCCCAAAGACTTAGCTTGAAGCAGTTCCAGAAAGACAAGTCAATCACATTAACAACATACTTTACATACATGCAAGTCCTTGACAGATTCAGGTGTGTGTCAAAAATGCTGATGTGTTTGCATGTTTATGTGATGTGCACATCTTATTGTCACACAGACACCTGCACCTTGGACAGTATTCTACACTGAGTGAGTTTTTTCAGTTGTTCTTCCATAATGGAAGTGAACATGTTGCAGGGTGTAACACGGATTGTCCGCCTGTCAGTCCTCAGCAGAGATAATAGAAAAAAACTTAAACTCCGAGCAGAAAATCTGTGTACACGTCAGAGGAGATTCCCTTGACTCATGGTGGAGGAAATCATAAATCATAAATATCAGTTTTTACAACATTCCTAGTGAAAAATTATATCTTTCCTTTAATCTTCATGCAGCCAGTCTATGTAATCGCTAGTTCTTCAGTTTGTAATAGTGAAATGTAGGCTATGTTAAGTGAAGTTGAGCCTGTGGTTACCTTGCAATAGCAAAAAGATTTGCTCCTCTTCTTTTCAACTTTTGTCTTTACCACCTCACGGATTACAAGCGTAAATTTGTTCTGATTGTTCGCGGCCAAGGTGGCACTGGATGGACAGCTGCTGCTAATTTTAACATGCATGACAATTTACTTTCATTCCCTGCTAAAACACCCTACTCCACTGAAACATAAAGCAAACACATAGAGAACACAAGTTGACCAACACAAAATAATCACCAAAACAAGTTTGTGCACATTTTGCTGTGCACTCCCATAATCAGATGTCAGTGATATTATTGAACCAGAAACTTGGTGTGAAGCATGGTTTGAGGTTAGCTACTGGCAACTTCCTAGTGGCTAGTGTGCTAGAAGAAGTAAAAGTGCATGTCAACAAAACTTATTCATCAGTACTACTGCTGACGATGCAAGGTGATCACAATAGTAGTGAAAAAGGCATACCTAAGATTGATTACTGTGCTGAATCACCCATTTATACTTATACTTGTATTTTGTTTCAGAAAGTAAAAACCCTCCCCGGTCCAGTTTCTCTCTCTGTGTGTATATATATATATAACTTTTTAGGGTATAGTTTTATTTCAATTTTAGGCTGCTTGGTATCTTGGCATCATCTTGTGAACTAGATATTTTACTATTTACTATTAATGTCAAAATGATATATTTCTGTTTGTCATGGTCACAATAAACAGATCCAATTGAAGATCCAATCTGATTTGATACATTGTCAGTTTTTGGAGAACCTATTACACTGAAATTAAATTGAAACAGACAATGTATTTTACAACCCTGATTCCATGTAATTACTTTGAAAGGGTAATTGCTTGAAATTAAAATAGGATCTTACCATTGCATTCATTCATTTTAAGTCTAAGCCTCAAATCTCACCATAACAACAAAGTGATTCCTCATAAGCATTCTGTTATTGACTTATTACCACAACAAATAGTGGGTGATTGTTTAGAAAAAACATAAACCTGTTAAGTAATTATTCAGTAATTAGTCATATTCATATTTGGTAAACTAAATTGTTGTGAGTTATTACCATGATTTTACCAACTTATTACCATTATGATACACTTTCCTTACACTTAAGATACTTTAAAGGTGCTGCAAACATCATTTTCATCATTTACATACATGGAAATAGCAGTTTACTTATCTATCCATGATCACTCAGTTGGATACACAGGTTTAATTTAGAGAATCAAGAGAACATATACAATGACTGAGATGTGAAACTGCACTTTTTCTGTAAGATCAAGTGGCTACCAAATAAAAGGTTATGGAATCACTACCCAGGAAGCACACAGGCAAATAAAAAATGTGTATCTGCGCTGCAGTATAGGGCTATGTAGTTTTATGTTTAGACAAAGTTTTGTACTTGAGCCTCACTTTAATAAACACCACTATTGTTATTTTAGCACACTAAATCGATGCCTTTCTATTTGAATATGCAAACTCCTGGCATGAAGACAGTTTAGACTTTTCATGGAATATTATGCATTTTGCTGAAGTGCCAACCCTACCTGTTTTGACCTTGTGTTCTGGGTAAATGATGAGATGCTAGTAAGAGTGAGTGGAAGAGAGGAACCAAACATTGGAGTGTGTTTTCTAACACAGTGAAGACAGTATGTGCACTTCACCAAAGAATAGCCATAGCACTTCAAAAATCAGAAAAAGAACGTGTTTCATAATGGTGTCCGATTATACTGTGTTTGCTAAATTGGTACACAAAGACTGACCCCTTTTGACATGGTAGCCACACTGACTCGGTGTGTGAGAAATCACAGAACATGCCATAAGTTGGTGCCACTGAAATAGTGAGTGTAGAAAATTTTATGACCTGGCACTAAACTATCAAGCACACTGTTGGTCAATTAATTTTGAGACCTGCTTTAATCCCATACCCTATACCCCACATATATTATACTATACAGTATATGCAGCTACCTACGTTAGCGTCAAGAACATTTTCCAATAGTTATTCTTCAGTTGACAATGTTATTAAGTTTTATGACTTCACCGAGTGAAATATGAAGTGGCACGACTGCATGTGAACATCTGTCAAATACAGAAATAAAACTACATCTGACATCATATTTTAAAAAAAAAAAGCTTAACATTTAACAAACTCTTTGCATCAAACTCACTTTCAAATACAAGGACTCTGACATTTGAGCTGTCAAGTACTAACTCTGGCAAAGTGTAGAGATAATTAGCAAGAGGAAAAGAATTGCTGTGCCATCCACCTCAGAGACAGAAGAAATGAAGGAATTACGCCTGGGATCGTGTCCACTGCTCTTATCGACACTCACCTTAGCAACATGCTGAAATACCTCGGAAAGTTGTGATCTAATGGGACAGCCTTGGCAGATAACAGCCCAAATCACTCTATGGTGAATTGGAAATGTTACCATGTGACCCCTGAGAGTCATCATTACAGGGGTGAGGTATTGATCAATGCTGGCAGCACACAAAATTCCACAGCTCAAGATACCACTTCAAAAGCTAGGAATAATAATAAAAAAAAAAATATATATATATATATGCGAATCAAACGCTGGCAAGTTCGCCTTGGCAGTGAGGAACTTTTAATGAGGGAAGAAAAGTGTCTCCATCACCTTGTGACACGTAAACACAGCGGGGGAATTCGACACGTCATCAGTGCTTCATCTCTCTCTCTCTCTCTCTCTCAAGCTTTAATCTGTGGTGTTCAGCGCAGTACTATTGTCCCCAATTTTTTATTCTCTGCGGGCTGAGGCATTTCTCTCATTCTTCATCCCCTTCTCCTCTTCCTCCTCCTACCTTTTCCACTGAGCACAGGCTATGGTGCCATTTCTGATGGACACAAGCAGGCTTGTCATGGACTTCTGATAGGCGGAAATAAATGACAGACTTGAAAGGCCACAGATGGGGTAAGAAGACATTTTGTCAACATTAATCCCTCTGCTTCAGCCATTCTGTCAGCCTTTCTCTCTCTGCTTAATTTTCAAGAGCTCACACACACAGACACACAGACACACACACACACACACACGCATACAGAGAGGTAGGTATCTTTGGCTCTGAGCTTCCCATCTTTCAGATGTGTCGTGATTTCTGATCTCTTGCAGGATTCACTATTTTGGAAGATGGGGAAAGATAACAGGATGGCTTGTGTCAGCTGCCACACGGCATGCTGCAGAAATCTGTAGACTGATCTGCTTCAGTATCCTCCTTAGAAGATCCTCTTCACAGAGGTAGGCAAGATAATAACTTTTTTAGTTTTGAACTCTGTTATAGAATTGGAACAAAAGTAATGAAACACACCATCCCCAGAAAAATAAAAAAAAAGATAAACACGTCGTCAAGACTGAAAGATTGAGACATTTATATAACGGGGTACATATTAACATACACTGCTCACGCTGTACAAAATTGAAGACATTCCTTTGTACCTTTATACAGACACAGGCACAAATTCCATGGACACACTTTGTGTACATGCGCGCGCACACACTCACACATATACTCAGTGAACACAGAAATCGACCTATGGACATGCCCTCTACCATTAATTAATTGAACATCCCACCAGAGAGAGGGAAGGCTCCATTCAAGCTGAATCTTCTGCACCATTTAACCGCATAATGGGCTGTTTTTTATGAGATTCTCCCCAAAAGCTGACCTTCACAAAGTTACCCAAGGCGCACCGGTGCCATAGTCGAATAACATCAAATATTGGGTCAAAAGTGAAGTTGAATGGGCTGAAGGCTCACATTATTTCCTCTCTCTGCCTTTTTCGTTCTTTTTTCTCTGCGGCTGCAGACGGTACTGACATGCCCTCGACTGCTTCTTACAACCAGCCAGCATTATACTTGGATGGAGAAGACATCTCTGCAAGGCTACCTGAGGACGCTTGACTAGATTTCACACAGAATACATTGACCAGTTACAAATCCTTAACTTTTGTGGGGGTGGTGGCAGTGGTCATGTGGGTGTTCTGAATGCTTTTTCTTTGTCTTCTTCCTCATCATCTTCTTCCTTTTCTTTTGTTATACAAGTTGAAAACCACATGCCTGTATGTGCAGATATTGGTTTCTCTGGCGTCCGAATGACAGCTGAAGCTCCCTGAGGAGAAGGTTGCCAAAGGAGGGCTGGGGATTGTGTGTGTGTGTGAGTGTGTGGGCAGTGGAGAGAGAAGTCTCGACGATAAGGATGGCTGAGGCATCAGGTCGTTTACCTCACGCCTCACCAATCCATCAAGAAAGCAGTGGGTTAGATTTGAGACGCCTCTGATTGGGCATAAGCTGTGAATTGGGGGGGGACTCTTCACATGTATCTCAGGGAAGATGTTTTGAATGCCCCCAAACCACCTCCCGCCCCACTGTTGCTTTCTGCAGAGAGGCTTGTCAGTCATGAGTTAATTGTCAAGCAGAGGCTCTAGTCCGTCTTTTTTTTTTTTTCAAACAGACACAATTCCCCATTGGCATAGCTTGCAGACTTGTGTGAGTGTGCCTTTCTTTGTGTGTGTGTGTGTGTGTGTGTGACCGGAGCAGCCACCTTCCACATGGCTGGCCAGGGTGAGATGCTTCAGTGGGCGCGCTCCTTGCAGTGACAGTGACGGCCGGGTGGTGGCGGCAGCGTGGGGATGGTGGGTGGGGGGGTTAGCTGTTCCTGTGCCACCTCAAAAATCCATTGAACAAACATAGGGCCAGGAACTACCCTGTTAAATTCAGGGGTCGGACGCTTAGCCACCCGGCAGTGTTTTTGCATGTACACCGAGCTAGCGTCCACAGGCCATCCATCACACTACACAACCAAGGCCCCCATCACACTGCGCAACCGAGGCCTTCTCATGCCGCCCGTCAAACAGCGTTCTCGTCTCTTATTCCACAATGTAGGGACCCTGCAGTGGCTACGACTCATTCCAGGCCAGAGAAGAGCTTACATGATGAGATTCTGAGTACCTCTAAGTCACCATGTTGTAACTACATTCTGTTATCAGACAAATGGGAAGTGCACAGTGGCCGTGTTAATAGCTGTCAACTTGGTACTACATTCACAAGTACATTATAGAAATATTCAGCGATGCATCAAACTTCTCACACTGTATAGCTTTGCCCATACATCTGGCACTGCAGTGAAGTTAGGGGTGGCTAAGGGCTGATTAGGTATTCACAGTGGTCCGTGTGCTGCTTGGCAGGTACCCCTCCATTATCATCAGCATTTGGAGCCATTAAAAGGGATAATTTCTAATTAGAATTCGGCAAGTGACGGGCGGGCTAATTGGCGGCCCTCCTAAGCACCCTAGTAATGGCTGCTGATATCAATTATGTGCAACCGGACATGTTTTGGAGGCGAACCTCGGAGAAAGTGGAGCGAGAGAGGATGGGTGAAGGGAGAGGAGGAGTGAAGAAGAGAAGGAGAGGGAGGAAAAGAGTGAGTTCACCCGGGTCAAAAGGTGCTTGAAAAGTTTAATGATGATTGTGACTACTTCATTGGCACACTCTGCTGCTGTTATATTCCAAGGTGATAACATGCTAGGAGTAATGAACTGCCAAATGCCCATTTTTGCCAAATTAGCCACACATTGAACAGGACCCCAACATGAAATGGAGGGTTCTTTTATAACCTAGGGGTCTTTGTTTCCTATAATGACTGGCTGACAGACTAACTAAATATTATGATTTCATTTTTAGCATAATTGGCAATTATTGTTATGTTTTTGCTGAAATTGACAAGCAATAGAATTCCATAGCACTTGTTACTTGTATAAGAACACCCATGCTTGGTGAAATGGTCTTCATCTTCAGAATTCACTCTGGCCACTTTGTTGGTAACAGAAAGGGGATTTTGAATACCTAAACAGAAATGACACAGCCATATTAGGACATAGATCACCCACATTATGAGGTTGTAAACAAACAACTAAATGCTCTAAAGACCTGACCCTGCATACACAATCAAGTGAGTACAAATCAAGTTCTTTTTTCTGATACAAATATTTCTTAAACAATATGGCTGACTTATTAACTTCATGGCTCTCCGATATGATAACAAATCCATATCTTTCCTGACCTGCTTTCTGCAGATGTAATTACCTGCTGCGCCACTACTAACATGATGCCACAGTTGAAAGAGCACAGTGCACTTCATTGCGCTTTCATGTTCCTTGTGTACTAATGAGTTTTCATTCTGCTTTGATATGTAGATGATGAAAGGCCCTCTTTCATTGTAATTACCAGTCATCCATTAGAGACAGGACACAAGGCAGGGCACACGGGTGTCTGTGTTTAAATGCTCACATGTAGAGAGGAGAGAATATGAGAGAGAAAGAAAAAGAGAGAGAGAGGGGGAAAGAGAGAAAAAGAGACAGGGTGGTGTGGTGGGGTGGGGTAGCATCTCATTAGTAGTCATCCTCCCAATATTCCTCTTAGCCTCACATGTCCATGTGAGTCAGTGTTAATTTGGTGGATCTGATGTGCATGCATTAGTGAAGTTGTCTAGAGAATCACATTAAAGCAAAGCCACATCGTAGCAGAGTTCTCATGGGGAATGGTTTAATGATTTTGGGGAGGGGGGTGGGGTGGGGTGGGGGGAGTCATTCAGGAAACAAACATGTCTTTTACCCTCTTCTTACTCGTGCTCCCATTTTACTTTCATTCATTGGCTATCCTGCTGCCCAGAGGATGGTGCTACACAATGTCTGTGTGCAAGTATGTGTGTGTGTGTGTGTGAGTGTGTGTGTGTGTGTGTGTGTGTGCGCATGTTTGTGGATGTGAGTGACAGAGACTAAGTGTGTGTATGGTGATTAAATGTGTTTGACAGAGGATTTTGCCAGCATGCTCGTTAGTCCTTGACACCAAAAAACCCAACAGTTTCGCCTCTCCCTGTGACATCCAAAATGCTGCTGCTCAGCTGGTGAGTTAAACACAACAAACGATGATTCATGATCATCCAGGACTGTCAAAGCCTCCATCTTGCCCCCATCTTCTGTTTCACATGAGTAACCAAACTGGTTTCTCAGAATTGGTGACATGAAACCAAGTGGGCTTTACAAATGCCTCGCTTTGAACATGAAATTTGACATCATATTTTTAACGGATTACGTTATGCAGTGAATAAGCCAAGGATTCTCATTTGAAGTCACTGTCCTCTGTGTAACACGTTGGCTTCATTTGCACAGGCCCCCATACAGCACGGCTAAACGCACAAACTAGCCGTTGCAAGTATCCCAGTCTACCTCAGCAAAACCAGACTTGTGAAAATGTGATGATGCTTCCATTCCTTTTAATCTCACTGGGGTATTCATCTGGCTCTCCCTCCTGAAGAGCTACCTTGGATTAACGAGTGGGTAGAGCCAAGACAGCTACGGGCAAGTCCCCCTCTTTCTCGACAAGCGCTCTGCTATACTCTTGTAAGCTGAAAAGCAGTTGATTCCCCTATCCAGACTTGGCCGTTTTGCCTCTTTAAAGTCTCTCATGGCTCTCTTAATCAAGACCGCTTCACTACAGATTGGGTGTCAGCATGAATTACTGTACATTCCAAGCACAGCTGTGCAAGGGGAGAGGCTGTCTGAGCCCGTCGATGCTGTGCACTGGACACGTACATAGACAAATGTGCCAGGAGGTGTTACAACTGAGGCACTCTCAAAGTCTTGCATCCAAAATACAAGCTGCTAACACACATAGATAAATACTGTGAGCTGTTTTTATTCTTTTAGCTCAGTGGTTCTCAAACTTTTAACTGCCATGTACCCCCTGAGACATTCTATGTCCTACCACGTACCCCCTGCACCATAGACAGCTTGCTATTGTAATTAATATTTTTCTAATTATTATTGCTGCATATACAAAATGTGAACTCATATTGATATACAGGCTACCGTGTAGTGGCAATTGTGTTGTATCGGGGACAATTTGAGTGCAAGATCTTTGTCCACGTATAGTCTGTACCTGAACTTCATGTTGGTGAAACCTGAGAATCTATTCACAGACTTTTTTTGTGTACCCCCTTGAATTGATCCAAGTACCCCCAGGGGTACTCCTACCCCAGTCTGACAACCACTGTTTTAGCTCTTAGACCCTTGTATTGTGTCTAACCTTGGGTCTGTAAGTGGGTATTGACTTTTTTTTGGTTGTATTATAGGGCTGCATGCTTGTTTCACATATACACAAACAGAACAGAAAGTGAAAATAGAAAATGTAGATCTTGTAATGAATGTAGATCTCCGTACTTGCCTATGCTTTTGTGGTGCCCGTATCAGTAGGAAGAGAACTGTCAGAAAGGCACTTTTAGCACCATAACATTGTATGTGTTTTTGCATAAAGACTGAAGCGGTGCTTAATGGGAGTGGGTGGTGGGCGCCAGTGGCACTCCAGGTTGACCCCAACCACAACCCCCCCCAAATCTCCTCCATCCCCCCACCCCATCTCCACATCCTCCCTTCTTCTTCGCCAACCCACATCAGCAGAGCCCCCGAGTGCTGGGATATGCATTACTATGCAAAGCGCCAACCGGGCCTGGGGCCAGGGCTCTTTCAGAATGTGTTAGCTTTCACAAATTGCCTGGAGGGAATCTGCGTAGCAATAATCATGTAATCAAGCCATCTCTCCTCCCTCACACCTCCCCACAATCACTCTCTTGCCCCCCCACCCCCTCCCTTTTTGGTTTCTCTCTCTCCATCATTCTGGCTCTGTACGTCTTGTTCCCACACATTCTTTTTGCCCCTGCCTTAGCTGTTGCTAATGCTTCCTTTTTGTTCTTCTGTCATTGTTTAGGTTGTTCACCTCTTCTTAATATCTTCAGTATGACTTCTTGAGTAATATTGCAGTGACTGAACAATATTATGAAGAATTCAAGACATATTATTGTCAGTGTCAATGTATTTGTACAGTGCTGAATGATTTTGAACACTTGTCAATGCTTAGAATAGATTTGTGTGCGTCTGTGAGAGAGAGGGTGGGTGGGTGGGTGGGGGGGGGCGTGCTTTGTTAAATCTGTAATTCTATACATCTATAAATAAGGTATGGCCTACCTTGAAGCTGTTCCTCTCACTAGTGAACAGCAGGAGTGTGCAAACAAGTTATGATTTACTAGTGGTATAATAACCTTTATGTAGATAACTGATGAATGTGTGGAGCTTAAAGGAGAAATCTGGTGTGAATCAATCCATAGCCCTGTTACTCAAGGTCACAGAGTGCTGTCGATAGGAAACAGAACGAGAACACAGAAAACACAAAACTTGCTAACACCAACTGAATGGGGCACAGTAACTTCCTTTCAGTTTCATTTCCTTATGCCCTATTCAGTTAACATTAGCTGTAGGTTCGTTATGCGGTCTATATTGTATCAAACTTTCTGGTTCTTTCTCTTACAGACAGTTCTTGGTGACCTTGAGCAACGTGGTTGGATTGATTCACACTGGACTTCTCCTTCTCCTAGTTCAATGTTGGAGACATTGATGGGGTAAACATAGCAGGAGTTTGACTTTTGGGGTGATATGACACTTTTCCACCAAGACCATTCTATTCTGATGTGGCTGTGTCAGCCACACACATTTAGCACCCATTTGCATAAAGCATAGCACAGCATAAAAACAACCATAAACATTAAGGCAGCTATAGGTGGATTCTAAAGTAATTATCATGATCCACACATGATCTGCTGCCTCTGTGCATTCACAACTGCAAGTCAGCTGCATTAAAAAAAAACACTCACAGCCTTCAGCGACCCAGATCATAGTCCATGTCTATCTGTGTGTGATCACACTTATGAATTTTCTAAGCCAGTGATTTCTTCTGCAGTAAATGTAGACGGCTCATAATCTGGCAGTGTGTGTTTAATGCCAAACCTCAAGAGCATTTTCCCACATCCACACAGTTCAAACAGGGAGCTTAAAGGTACTCCAGAATGCAAGGTCTGATACTTCAACCAAGAGAGGAACACATATGCGCCACTTCCTGACTCTGATCGATTCACTGCAGGGCACTATTTATTAGCTTTTCTGCCCCACTTGTCTCTTCACTCCAGGCATGTTCTGCTTTTGGATTTGTTATGTTTCGCTAGATTGAAATGAGTGGACTATGGAGACGGAGTTCCTGGAGTCAATTCTACAGTAAGCTACCATGATGAACATTTTCTGCTTAAAAAACTCTACAGTTACAGCAAGCGTTTTTTTACTCAGTGCTAACATGTCAGAATTTCAATGTAACTTGCACATAAACCCATTAAGGAGAAGGTGGGTTGAATATTCACAAAACAAAGCATGCTTTTCCACTATAAGCTTATTAGAGTTGAGGTATTCAAGTATTCTTTCTCATGCTCTTTAAGTAGTAAAAGCACACCTCACAAACATTATCCACACAAGTTGTCATGCTCTTTAGCAAGGCATTTTAATATTAAAGCAGTTGAGGGGGCAACCATACTGCAGGCAGGGAAAAGGCTGTTTCCATGCATAATTTACTTAGTACTAACTTTAAAATTATTACTTTCCAATCCTCATATTTGAGTCATTGTGTTTGTCATCACATTAAAATATTTTGTCTGGAGAGACCATTAAACAGTGCGATCCAATCAACAGTACAAAAAAGAGAAAGTGGCTGGTGTGTGTCACACACACACACACACGCACACATACACAAATCAAATCAGCACATCAGCACAACATTTGCACACTGTTTTGTTTTTTTGTTATTACTTGTATATAATGTTTTCCGTGCAAGCATGTCAAAATTGAACACATGCCTCCAAGACAGTAATGACTGATAAGATGGCATCTGTGGCCACATAGAGAACAGTGACCACATTGTTGAGCTGTAACCCTTAAAGACAGCCCAGTTGGTGTCAAGAAGCCGATGCAGATTAGCCTAGTGCATCAGCCACTTTCACATCGTTTTACCTTGAGCAAAGCATCTGAAACCCATCAATTGGCATATATTCACTCCACAGTGAGCAGAGATACTTTCTGTTTCAACCAGTCGCTACTGTTTGGTCATGACGTATGAACGCATCATCATTTGAATTCAACATTAGCGCTTTTAGCCCTCCCTCTGTTCACAGATTAGCCCGTCCCGGCTCTGAGACGGAGAGAACCGAAGCCTGCAGCTGGCTCCCTGACGCAGTTGTGGAGCCAAATGAAATTGAGCAGAAGCACTAGGTGGCGCTAGCATGGCCAGAGGCAGATGGGCACATGGCAAAAAATTATCCAAATGGGTCACTGTTGGTTAGTCAGTTCCTCCCACTAAATGGCTTTATTTGGCAATGGTCTTTTTTGTGTAATTGCTGAATATCAAATAACAGGCTGTTTGCAAGCTGACCATAGTACAGTGTACCTGTGAAAAACAGCATGTAGGTAAGGTGATTGAATCCAGCTGATAGAATAGAAGTAATGTTCTTCCTGTAGGAATAATAACAGATGATAGAGCAATTCTGAAACATAAGCAAGCAACAAGCGAGGTTGGCTTGATGCATTACTCCAGCAAAAAGTGGCAGAAAAAATGGTTTAAAACCCATAAATGTACAGATGTAATCGCTTTAACGCATTTAAAGGCCAAAATCTCTCTCATCACCGGATCATCCTTGTCAAAGTAGATCAGTTGTGTAATGCCATGACAAATATAGCACACTGCTGATATGGGAAATGTCGTGAAACAAATCGGTGCTCTAATTCTGCTGAGACGCAATCCTCTCCACTGCTACCTCCCCTCAGCTGTCAGAAGAGTGTACGCTGCTAACTGTGATATAAGCTGTGTGGTACACCTGGGGTCAAAGATCCTTGAGAGGAGAAGAGGAGCGAAGAGGCCTCTTCTCGTCCAGTCCTGTGCACCATGCTCTTTTAAGTCTTTCACACAAACCAGCTGGAAATGCTGCATCCTGCTGTGCTTGAGTTTTTCAACCTGTTTCTTTTGTCTGTCAGCGGAGTCATGGTCTTAAATGTATAATCATCTCGGACAGTGATGCAAGATATTAGCAATGATACCAGATATTAGCAATGCAACACAATAAGATGAGAAAATATTGAAAGACTAGTTCCGTCCATTCTCAGTAGTCGATGTGACAAGGTACAGTCAATAAAACAATAAAAGGTCATTTGGAAATCTTAGCTGTATCAATTGATCTCTTATAAAAAGACACCACTTTAGTGTCAGTAGCATCATTAAAATGTTCAGCTCTTTGCTGCACCATTTTCCACAGTAGACTTCACTGAGATGTAAGTAAGGATGGACTGATTTTCACAAAGAACTAAGAATACAACAGTAAAAGGAACGGGAGGAACAAAGAGCTATGGAGAGAGGATGAGGAGCTGAAGAGTCCATTGATCAGGAGGACAGAGACAGACTAGAGGACCACAAAGTCCCTGGAGACAAAGTACACATTTCATGCTTTTCTTTACACTCCTGTCCTATCACTGAATAAACACATAAATAATATACCTGTACACTTTGAGATGATCAAGAGACATTGGTCATTTACATGCTAACAGACAGAACTATCATAACCCATGAATATATAGGTATATAATATATGTTGATCACAACAATATTGTATATTCATGGAATATATCACATTCTGAGTGAATCTACAGATATCGCCATAAAGTAACTGACTGAATGTCTATCTTTGCAAAGCTGCTTAGTAGATAAGATTGAAAAGCACGCTATTGTTCTAGTCCACAGGTTGTTCACTTGAAAAGCACGCTATTGTTTAAGTGAAAGGGGAAGAAGTTGTCAGTAGAAGCCTACATTCAATTATACACTTCATCATTTCCTCATTAAAATACAACATAAGTAAAAGTAATTGCTGACAGTTTTCGCTCTTTATATATCACATATAAAATTATAGAGAATGCAGGGCCTTTGTGTGCATAGACGGCTCCAGTTGTCAGCATAATCACTACTTGTTAAGACTGCTTTGAGTCAGAGTGGAGTGGCAATAACATTTTATTAACCTCGATCCTTTCTTTCCATCACCAGGTCTATACTCACAGTCAGAGTGGTGCCAGGGATCCCTGCATGTGTAATACCAAACACAGACTGAACATTCACTGAGCTTAATCCTCTCTGTCGTGAATCATTTATGTTTACATGAAGAATGTCCTTGTACACACACACGCGCGCACACACACACACACACACACATGCACACACACACACATACGTGCACACACACACATACGCACACGCACACACAGACACACACACACACACATACGCAAGATCATCCTGATTTCTGCTTTCTTTTCTCCTGCCTTTGCAACTTGTTCTGGGGGGAAAGGTTTATCAGCAATCATATATCAGTATAGCTAATGATGAAGTTTAAATAAAAGTAAACAAACAAACAAACAAACAAATAAAACAGAGGAAATGGAGTAGGAAACGCCAAACTCCTGTAAGTAGAAATAGCCTTGGGGGAAAACAAAGCCTCTGATAATCATATCACAGCATAACTATCTCTGTACCCAAAGACAAGAAAAAAGGAAGTACAAAAACAGAGAGAGAGCAAAGGGAGAGCAAAATGCTAAATGTAATATGTAAAACTCAATTCCCCACACAGCAGGCAGGACGCTATGTTTTTGTAAAATTGCAGGTAGCAAATGTGGCACGCTTCCAGACACAACAGAGGCTGTCAGGTAATTGCAACATTGACTTTCAGTAATTTACATCTGGGACTTACATTGGGTGCTGTATCTACACTGAGGAAGGTTGAAAAATAAGCAGTTAAGGGTGGCACTAACAATGCCAAGGTCATGAATTGGACTCCTGGGGAGTGCATATGCTGATTAAATGAATGGGTGGTAATTTCCTGTGATGCCAGTCATTTTGGATAAAAGTTTCCTCTAAATTACTATGAATGGGAAAGGAAGTGGCCCAAAAGACATAACCATATGGATGTTGTTAAAAATTGTTTTATTTTTTATGTGCGTGGTCAGGAGTTCTTTATGTTCTCTTTGTCTGTCCTTTGTCTGTACTTAAGCAGTGATATTTTCCTTTGTACTTTTGTTTGCTTGTCATATAACTGTCAAACTCAATATTTAGTAAGGATAAAAATGTCACTTGTATTTTAGAATTTATACATATTCAGTGCAACAGAACCCCACTTGTCAACACATGGTTTAATCTAGGTTTAAAAAATACTTTAAACCTCAATCAAAGCATCTCCCACCTCTCATGTGTGAGAAAGCAGTAGTTGTGAACCAGTCAGTCTTTTATATATGACACCCTCACAGAGTCACACATTGAAACCTGTCCTCAAAAGCCTTCTCTCAAATTGGAAACTGCCTGATGGATTGAAAAGGTGGCTTGATTGGCAATCAGGCAGTAAACACAGAATGTCTCTCCTCTCACCGTGACATGCCAATCACAATAAGGACCCCACTGAATTGTTTGTATGCTTATCAGCCTACAGGTACGCGTCAAGGCAATCAGAGAAAAGTTCTCAGCGAGCTGCCGGTCCTCCAGGCATTGGCTTATTAATATTTTCTCTTTAATATGTCACGACAGAGGGAACAGGCATATTTGCGATAACCCACAGGAGCACAAGTGCGGAGAATATTCCATCTGACACCCTATCCTTTTGAAGACACAGACATGGGTTTGTTTAATCTCCAGAAGTTATTGATTTTGAAGGTAATTAAACTGTACATAGCTCAATCAAATCCACACAGAGCTGAATTAATTTACAGAGCATCTGCATGGGGTTATTTGTACTTCCTGTTCAAAGCATCTCTCTGAAACAAAAACAAACAAAAACAGAATCCATTCTTCAACCAGGTAGCATGAGCGGTAAAGGGAAAAGTCATAGATTTATTTTTACATGGCAGGTTTTCACTAATAAAATTAGATGACATCCATATTGAAATTGTTCAAGTATAAAGTTTGATGCAGGAGTCCTCCAGCTAATTATTGAGAATTTAATCTTTCAACTTTGCCATCACCACCACAATGAATGCAAAACAGAAACCAACCAAAGTGTGAGCCTTATGGAATTGTATTTATTTCCAGTCAGTCATCATAGTTCTTGATGACTAAAGAATGAAAAATGAACATCTCTCTGTCTCATCCTCTGTCCTGAATACAAATCCACATGTATTGGTGAAAAATACCAAAACAAAATATTGGTATAAATTATACAAACAAACAAACAAATCAGCGACCGGATGGAGAAAACTTGGACTGCAAAGTGCTGCTTTAACTATGTAGTGAAGACCAGTTCAAGGTCTTGAACCATTGAGCTATTACTGGCTTTTGCTTACACAAAAGCTGAGATGACCAGGTATTACTTCTTTTCTGTTTTGTTTCATGTTTAATATGCCCTTAAGGCAAAGATTAAAGATTTGTTGTGCATTTTAGTAATTTTTGTACTGAGTGAAAGTGCATGAAGCACTCTGAAAACAGCATCAAGGTTAAAACACGATGGAGCTCCCCTTTAATTATGCCTGGTGAGTGTGTTTCGGTTGCCAAGAGAAAAGTGGAAGCCATGAACTAAGAGTAGAGGAGCTGTGTCCAATATGGATGTCTTAACAACAGGCATGTGACTCATTAGAACAGCACTGTGGCTGTATAAATGAATGTTTTTTGAGAGTGTGTCTATGTGTGAGTACTACTGTAGTGTCAAGAACTGAATGCATGAACTGTTTGGATTAGCAGGGCTACCTTAAAAAGAACTAGCTCTGGTAAATGTCATCCCTTGAACAATGACCAAGCTATCGTCCTGTGGCCAAACTCTTAATGAGTTTCTCTCTAAGAAAAAAGAAAAAAATGTACAGGGTTTCATTGCCAGCACCATTCCTTGAAGGCAGAGAAGGACTTGTGGGAACAAAGCCAACAAGCAAAAGTGTGAAAACCTGGTGAGAATAATTTGTGGCTGACTTAATGGCTTTAATCTTTCAATTATGTGTTGAAGAGGAAAGCCATGCAGATGTCATTTTTTCCAAGAGCCTTTATGCGTTCCCATGTCTAAAAAACGTTCTTAGTCATTATGGTATAAATTCAGTCCCAAACGTTCATTTGCCGCCAACATCCAAAATGCTTAACCATGATTGTAATAAATTAATGACCACTGTTCTTACAATGAAATAAAAAATTATTCATATTGCCTGGCATTCCAGCCTCCTCCACTAGATTTTTTTGGTTGCTTTATATTTCATAAAGGACACCTCCATTGTGACTGCTGTCTACCCAGTTCATCACTCGTGCTTTCATGAGTTATTTACCGTGCTAGTGTCAACTTTAAGTGTACGCATTCATCAGAGGCTCCAGCCCAGCATGTCCTCCTTTAACAGCCACAAGAATAGATGGCGTGTTTACTTATTGATGCTTGCTTTCTTTCTTTATTTATTTATTTAGCATTTGCTCTGCTGCATACATCCCTGTTCAGACATAAGGCTGTAGCTAAACCTGAAGATCGGCCACATGTAGCTGCCATTTGGTGTTAGTCAGAACCCATCTCAGGCTTGTGAGTATTCATGTTTTTAAATGTTCCTGTTGATTTTCCATCGTTAGTTGATTATTGAGTATATGTAACATGATTATTGAGTAAGAAGTATACTTTACTGGAACGTAACTTCAAAGGCAATTAAATAATAAAAGAAAGGCCAAGCAGAAAACGTCACTGAGCAAGGCAGTGGTATGATATAATATCCATGTGTCAGTCAACTCACTGGCCTCATTTGTAATGCTGGTATTTTGCTCTTACCATGTCATTTAATGGCATGATTATTCTTAAAAAATGCTGATGTAATATGTCCCATGAATTTTTATGCTGGGTCGTAAATTGCTTTCCAGTAGGTTTTGGTGGGCAGGTTCTGAGTTGACGGCCTGCTGAGCGACTTGTTAATTGACCTTTTAGTGAGTAGTCCCTTGGGGATGGCTCTCCCTCACTCCATGGCAATTTTATTAGTCTAATGGCTCAGCTTGCTGCGTCTGTTGTCACATGCAAATAAACAAACATGATGAGATGACAGCCACAGATTACAATTAAGATTGGCTCACTACACCACGCAGCCACAGGCTATTAAATAGGCCAATTGGGGACTGTGTGCGCGTGCGTGTGTATGTCTATGTGTGTGTGAGAGTGTGTGTGTGTGTGTGTGTGTGTGTGCATGTGCCGTGTCTAATTTGTGCTACTGGGATTAGCATGCAGGAGCCCCTCTAGCTCAGTGTTTGACATGAGATTGGGTAGCACCCGCAATGATCGAAAGGTCGCCATTCTTTCCTGCATCGGGTGAGCAGAATTGATTATGCTCTCTATTTATCCAGAACTCTGCATCTATTGGCATGCAAATCAAAATGCAAATGAGGTGGCGAAGGGGGAACGGTTTGGTTTGCATTCAGTAAATATTCAAATTGCAAGAGTGTGAAGCTGCTAATCAGAGTTGAATTTCTGTCACGGGGGGACAGAGGCAGGAATTTGGCATTATTAAAATTGCAAAGCACATTCAGAAACTACCGATCCATTGTATGCACAGATCATGAAATTAACGATATTTCCCCTCTGATTCTTACTTGGGTGAATCTGAAAGGAGGGTGGTGGCTGCAGACACAGTGAAAGAGATATTGGGTATATTTGGGACTAAATTATTCCCTGGATCAGTCTCTTGATGGCTTATGTAATGTTGCTAATGGGCTTTACATGAAATACGTTTCTTGATTGTTATGCCAGAAGAATGGGTTCACAAAGTGATTTATTATTTTGCTTAGCCTCAGCAGGTACTGTGTAACAAATAAGTCTATTTTTTAAACACTTGATACTAAATGAACTTGATTAGGAGGTAGCCAGTGGATTATCATAGTTTAATGTAACAGCAGTTTTTTTCAAACTGTGTCATAGTTCAGTTCAGCATTACAATATGGCAGTAGTTTTTCAAACTGTCGATACTGGTCAAACTGGCATATATATATATATACTCTTATATACTCTTCAAAATCACAATACTTTGTAAACAGTGACACAAATCAACACTGAAAGACAACTACATGGGCTTTGAAGAACTGAAAGAGATATGTGCTAAGCTTCAGGGTGAGAGCACTTTGGTATAGTTGTCAGCGCCCATACTCTGGGCTTCAGTCCTTGGGGACCTGGCGACTAGGCTGGTGACAGGTGTGACTACCCATGCCAGCTGTGACCCTTGGGTATCAGGTGGTAGCTATGCCAGGCAGAGGTTGGCAGAGGTGACAGCAGATTGGCAGGTCACCAGGCCAGACGGGTTGAACTGGTCAACCTCGCCTGACACGTCTGCCAACCCAATGTTCTGTGGCCACGACGTTTGACTGGACAATGTCCAGATGCCTGACAGGTGGGACAGATGCATTTGGCCAGAAGATCTGCAGCCATCTGTGCTAATTGCTGTGTTAGTCATTATGGTATGTATTAAAAAAACATAATGTAGTTATTTTAGGTGCAACTGGAGAGTTTAATGGACATTGGATGATAAGATAACTATCATGTATTTAGCAGTTCTGAATTCCAGACACGTGGAAGCTTATAATGTGTGTAAATTCATAAGTAACCACATTTATACATTAATTAACAGCATCCTAATCGTCTCAATCTACTGTACAGTGTATATTCTGTCACATTTCGAGTTCTGGAGAGCTTTACATATGTTCATTTAGTTGTTTTTTTTTTTTTCATTCAAAATGACAAAAAGTCATTCAGAAATAAGCAAGCTAGCTCATATGTTACTGATATCTTAAACACCTGCAAAACACATGGGGGTAGATCCTAACGCCAAAGCCAGTTGTCATTATGTGTCATGGTGCATTTAAAGCTCTAGGGAGATTTTTTTTTATCTGTAAATGTGATTATGTCAATATTAGTACATGCGTTTCACCACATAAGTGATTTTACCACACATGTTGAGGTACAGTTGCACCTTGGAAGATCTGGACATAACTATTTTTTGGGAAATAAATGAATCCAAAATCTTTGGAAAAAAATTAAATAATGTTTGCTACATATGCTTTGCTTAGCATCTAATGTACCAATGTGAGTTTTAATTTCACTACTCCACATAATTCTTGGAAATTGGGAGGTGAATGGAAGGTCAACACTCACCAAATCCATTTTCAGTCTCACCTCTTAGAGATTTTAGAAGAGGCCAACTGTCAACAAGGCCAAGTGTCCTCACTGTCTGCTTTAAATGTCCTCTGAAGGAGACATTGGCCATTCATCAGCAATACATACAGTATGTTGACAGTAAGCCCAACACTTACACCCACTGATTCTAACATCTTTGCGCTTGCATGCTACTGTTTGGCTCTGAACTTCAAGTCTATATATTAAAGTAATGCTTTAGCACGTTCCAGCATGTTGTTGTTGTTTAAATGACATTGCCTGTGGTAGCACATACAAAATAAGTGGGAGCAAGAAACGGAATAAATGGCAAGCATAATATTTTGCTCATGTTGTTTTGTTGTTTTCACTACAAATGGTAAGCACTTAGCTGTACAAGCATACATTGATATTGTATACGAAACTGAATAGGGAAATAAAGGTCTTTTTCAAAGGTGTAACAGGCAAGCCTATGGAGCTCCACCTACATTCACTTTTTTTTTCTTTAACAACAGCGTTGTAAATTCTCACGAATACATGTGGATTTGTTTGCGCACCAAACATTAGAAATCAGCAATGATGGTGATGATATAGTTATGTTGTCTGACAAAGTAATGAATGAATGCAATGTCGATTTCATTCAGTTTTGTTTCATTTGACATATATAGATTCACTGTCAAAATTTGTAAGTTCTTTAACTGTGTGAAGCATCACCAGGGCCAGTTAAGAAAGCTTTCATTCACCCCGTAATGAGGCATATAACAATTGAAGTGACTACGAAGCTTGTAAATGAACTTGCAAACAGCATATGTGCCTGGTGTGTCTTTAAGAGGTCATCCAATCATTAATAGCAAGCTTATATCTTGGAAAATGGTGCACTACATGAGCAGTATGTATGTATGTATGTATGTGTGTGTGTGTGTGTGTGTCTGTGTCCATGATGAAAACCCAGCTCCATCACCCTGCCTTAGTGACTGGTCTCCCTTGCTTCTCTCTGATCTTGCCCTTAGCCTGCTTTGCTAATGGGCCTCATGTTGCCTCTGCTGCTCCAATTAAAAAGCCAGCAGAATATTTCCCTCAGTGTCTGGGGCATCCAGAAATAGAGCCATCACTGGGAAGCAACAGCTTGGTAAGTGTTCATGATTCTACACAGGGAAAATCCATTTTGCCGAGTGTTCTCCTCATTACATTGATTTAGTTTTCATTTTAGCCTCATCAGTGCCCGCTTTTAGCCCATCTGCTACCTTTTAGACAGACAATGGGAGGTAATTTTCCCTTTTGTTGACAAATCAAAACTGCGAAACATCAGCCCACCACTCGCACATTGCCCTCACACAAACACAGGTCGATTGACAGGCGGGTGGGAGGGGAAAAAAAGGAGAATCTATTTTCTAGTGTTGTGATGACAGCGTATTGTGGAGACATCAGTCATCTGTATGGGTTGCACAGTGGTGATCTTATTACTGCATCTTGAAGCAGGGGAGGGAACATTCTTTCTCAGTCCCCCTCCAATGTGCATGGCAAGAGATGATTAATATGCAGAAATGTGTCTGTCTGATATCATTAAGACATCTCTCTACGCAATGACAATTGTTATTATGGTTAAAATCAAAAGGGACCTATAGCTCAAGGAATTGTAATTGGGGTAGGGGTCGAGGTGCTGTGATTACTAAGAGAGGTGCGAAGAAACCCTACAAGATGAAGATTGGAAACCGATGTGAATGTTAAAGAGGTGTCTTTACGGTTAGGCTGGACAAATAGGGCATCTGGAGTTTTTGAGAAATGAAAGTTACAAGTAGAGAGGAGGAGGAGGAGGAGGAAGTTCGACTCTGCTTGAAATTAGCAAAACGTTGCCTGAAGGCAGATGAGTAGCCCATAAATTAAGGAGGAGTGGACTGAGGGTTGAGGACTCACCCTAGAGACTCTCAGTGGGCCAGCCTCTAAGATAGCATTTAGTGATTAGACGGGCGTGGAACAACTTCACCAAATGTCTTACTGCTTCCAGCCTGTGACATTAACAGTCTGTGGTGTCTAATATGTGCTTTGTGAGATCACCGAAAAAAATTGGCCAAGGCTTCAAATCTCCAATGTCTAGTGCAGTCTAAACTTGCATAAAGGTAAATGTGCTCTATGAATGCATTAGTATTCTCAGTTGTTTTGAGGATGTGATAGTTCTCATTGGTTTTATAACACAAAAAGTGATTCTGGCTCATGTGAATTCATGCCTCTCGTAAGTTAAAATAAGAAAGCATTTCAGTCCATGACACACAAGCAACATCATTATTAAAGAATCTAACAACCTCGAGATATCATAAATTAAGTTACTGCCTAATTAGTATTCATATTTCAGAGAACATAAACTTTAACTCATAGTCAATATGCAGTTCAGCATCCAGGAGGGAAAAAAAAACGTCTTTGAGTTTAATGGCTCAGAAAACTAATGAGATTATCCTCCTCCTTCTCCTCCTTAAGCATCGCATGAAGTTTGGTGTCCAGTTGACCTTGAGGGGGAGCATTTCAAAGCTGACATGCAAAGTGGCCTTTGTAACGCTCCATGAATACTCATGAGTGTGCAGGATCTGAATGGAATAAAAACAACATGGGAATGCAGTGCTGAGAAGCACTTCACCATCTCTCTATAGTTTGTTGCTCATCCTGTACAAGCAACATTTCTGTTGAATGCAACTTACTGTGGCAGTATAGCCTCCTCTGGTGTACAATGTGAATGCAGCTATTCTGACATTTCATTTAAATTTAAAGGAAGACTTAAAACTACCACAGAATTACAGATTTATTCGTTTTTGTCTTTTTGCAATGTATAATAATATACATAATAATTAGTTGTCAATGACTGTCTGACTGACTGATGTCAATGACTTGGTTGTTATTTCAAGAACAGCCTGGAAGTATGAGTTTACACTACAAACTGTGGTCTCACCAGAAAGGATTTACAGTGTCTGTTGGTCCAGTGGAGGTTAATCTACACCACTGACCTGACACAATGGAACACTAAAGAGCAGTGAATTGCATTAGCCCCATGATGACACGTGACAAAGGCATCAATGTATATCCCCCCTGTAAAAGGTGATGTCCAGAAATGAGATCAAAGGCAGACAGTCATTACAACAAAGTTTTCTGCCTTTGTCAGTCTAACTATGCTTGCTGATGCTCACACTTTGTAGGACCCCTGCTGGACAGAGCGGAGGTGTAAAGGAAGTGAGCACAGGGTCTCATCCAGCAACTGTCAGCTCACCTTTGAATGTCAGATGCTAAATCCTGGTCGCACTCTCAGCACTCTAAGCTTTGGTTGCTGCAGTGTTCTGCAAAGGAGCTGGACTTTTAACTTAAAGAAACATACACCCCATTACTGTGTCTAAAGCCATGTGGATGAAGCTACATTAATTTCTCTATTTGAATTAATTTGTTACAAATTTGTGGCTTCTCTACAAAAACAGTTTGCCAAACAAATTGAATTTGAAACAAACTACAGGTCATCAACCATCTCTACTTTCACTTTAAATGACGTTCCATTGCTGTTAGTGAGGGACTATTCATGGAGTATTAGTGAAGATATGGACTGAAAGCACAGAACCATTCATTGTCATTGACAGCAATCTGATTTAAGAAATGCATTATCATGCTAAGTATATGATGGTGTAAGTAATGGGTCAGTATAATTCAGTAGAAAGTAACAGTTTTGTAAGCATGTAAAAAACATGTCATAAACTTTCACTATAATCATATTGTTGTCTGTACAAGCAGAAAAGGACCACAAACTGCAAGCATCATGACTCTGTATTTCCTTTCATTTTAAATAGTGTGTTTTATATATGAGTATAGTGTACTTATAAATTACCCACAATGAAAGTAATTCCTCATATGTTCACTGAAGTGTCACAAGGTCGATTTTGTTGGCAGTATTTTGTGTATTATGCAGGTGTTATGGGAGATGTAATTACACACAATGCATTATGTGAAAGCAAAATGACTACTGACACATTTTAAATATAATTCTGAGGGTAACAAACATAATAGACCAGTGTTTGCCATTCCTCAGTATTTGTGTTCATAAATCAATCTGTGCAGTAAAAGACACTTCTCTTTACATGCCTACACATTAGAGGAATCTGAAAGGCTCCTATAATATCAACCAGTAATAAGTCCTGTAATAGCCTTGTACACAAAGCATCACTTGCTTAATCCTGAAAAATATAGGGCAAATTCTGTTTTCTAGTCATCTCTCCTGACAGTGTTGACAGATTATAGATTGTTTACACATGATCGATAGCACTAATTATTGTACAAATATTTGCTGCATAAAATGGTGAAGGATAGAGTGTTGTGATGTATTCCCTCATATTCTCATATTCCCTGATATCCTTGTCATATTAACTATGCCTTGGGGTAGGTTGCGATGGAGAAGTAGCCTTAATGGCATTTGGTGTGAGTGCTGGACCACCTAAGCCACATACAAAAGTTGAGGAGAGCAAATTCTGGTTTTATTGAACTTTATTGAGTTTCATGCCACACAAGCAGGTACTGCACCTACAACAGAGTTTATAAAGCCAGAGTGTCTTGTCAAATCAGGACACTAGTCTCCCACACAAAATGTAACCCATTCATCATACTGTAGGTCTACAGCCACTCCAGGGGCTCAGCTATTGTAGCAAGTTGGAGTCCAAAAAAAAAAATCAGTGACTGTTCAATAATTGACAACAAAACTACACTTAATTGAGTGAAACACATCTTTTGAGGCAGATTTTTTCTATTGTATCATCTGCACACAGGATTTTGATGCACTCAGTTATCTTACTTCTAGAAGGCCCCTTATGATACCATGGATGAGGAATTCATCATAGAGAAACAGCTGTGTCCAACATGAGCCCTGGCATAAATGAAACAAGTACAAAGTGTTGGTAAAATATTTATCAAGGCATTCTGTTGTAGCTCCAGATATATTGTATCTAAAATGCCCTCTTTTCTTTATAAATGCTTATTAATTCTGGCATCAATATGCTAGTCCAGTTTTCTCCAAGCACTCATGAAAACTCAAATGAATTTGATAATTTAGCAAATGGACACATTATTCATCTCTGTATTTTATCACTGTCCCAGTAGTATGGCCAAAGTTTTTTAAGGCAAGTCCCTTCACTCGGCGGCCATCTTAGTCATGCCTTCAGGCAGCTATTCGGGTTGACAAGATCAGGCCCCTATTCAAATTAATGTGGAGATATCCATAACGCTATACTGAATCCTTAATTCTGAATTGAAAAATGTAAATATCTCAGATCACTGAAATAGTATTAAAAAATATTTTATTAGAAAAGGTAATTTGCTAATGCTAATATTGTCATATAAGATTTTACAACTCATGTCAAAAACTATAATAATGTTTTAAATATAATAATGTTTAATAATAACTTGTTATTTGTCCAGTTCCTCATGCCAACTAATGAAGAGTTGCACGCACTCAATGCATACGCTAAGTGAAGTGAGATGAACACATAATTACTCATGAAAATCAATAAGGCACTATTACAGACAATAAGTAAAGTGGTATGTTTCCCAAGGCCAAAGAAGCTTATAAGGCTTTGTGACACGTCAGGCTGTAAAAGCTTATGTATGATAACATTATAGTGCCTAATGACAGGTCATGTGAATGTATAAACAGTTATATAATGTCATTAGTGTCATGTATTAATGTCATTAATTATGAAGCATTATGAATGGTGGACCCCCCAAATTCAACATTTTGGGAAAGCCCACTTGTCATTGGACGAGTGCAAACCACAAATTCTACATTAATCCTGTAGATGTGATGTAGGCACTATTTTTCATTCTGACTGTGTATGTGTGAATGCAGAAGTTTAGTTCAGTCACTTTTTAAAAATTTTTTCAAGTTTGTAAGCTATGTGTTTTAAACTGATTTTTGGTCTACTTGTGCTTCTAATTTCATTACTTAAGTACATTTAATTATACATTACTTCTTATACCTAAGTACAGTAAATACGAGGTCCTTTTAGACAAGTAGTTGAGTAACATGCTAGTGGGGGGCTTGAACTTCTACCAAAGTAATTTTTTGATAGGGTTTCTGTACCAGTTTGATAGGGTATCTGTACCTTTACTCAGTTTGGACTTTTGGGTACTTTATACAACACTCTAAGTTATTAACACTGGGTTCATAGAAAATGTAACCAAATATACAGTATCTGTGATGAATTCATATAGTTATTTTTTTTTAGATCCAACCAAATCAATGGCAATGTTACGGTAAAAGTAATGGCAATGCATTATGGCATTTGGTTGTCTATATATTTCATGTAAGCACTTTTGACCTTGCGTATGCACATGTGTTAGACTGAACTGTGCTGAAGCTTTTGTGTTAGACTGAACCTGGCTGAATCTTTTGAGTTTGTTTTGGGAGTATATCGTGAACATGGAATGATATTAGATGCAGATGTTCGATTTTCCACCCATCTTCAACCAATGCTGATTTCAAAGACAGAATGTCAAAATAAGAGCACCTCAGCTAAACTTTTCCATACCCACACCCTACCTTTTTCCAATACCTATGCAAAGCTTAAACCTCCAAAGAGAGTACTGCATGACCAAACGATGACCTTTTCAAATTAAAGCCAAAAGGCTGGTTTTGATAGGCATGATGGCCGAGGAATACCTTTTTATCACCATTGTGATGCTGAAGAGGCTGACATTCAAATCCTTATGGGGAGGGCAAGTGCCTGGAGAAAAGATAACTGAGATCTTTGTGCAAAGTCTGACAAAAGGTTAAAGTATCCGCCATTAAGATTAAGTGCTTTTTGCATGATAAAAAAAAACACATTCAAAGGTGTAGTCGTTCATTGAGGGTGAATAGCAACTGTGCACATGGGGTCAGATTGTCATAATGCAAAGGTCATAACGTAAAAGACAGCAAAAAGTGTTAGTTCAGTCCAGTTGAGTGAATGAACGGGTTTGTGATGTTACTTTGGTAGTCGGGTGTTCAAGAAACACTGATAAGCAGCACAACTGACAATACAATCAACACCAGCAGACCACACCGCACAATGGCCCACCTAATGACTAAGCACCTTGGTAGGCCACAGCTTATGTGTTCTGAGTGCCAGTATCTCTGAGTAGGTCTCCTAAGGACACATCAATCCCAGATTTAAATCCATGCAGGCTCCCTTCTGGCTCCAGGCTGTATCTAAGCCCCCTGTCAATGACGCCTTGTGCTTAACGCCAGCAGCTCTTTAAGGGCTTCCTATGGAGACATCCATAACACACACACACACACACACACACACACACACACACACACCTTCAGACTACAGCCTTTCTCAAACACTGCAGATAACAGACCTAACACACAGCAGCACAGCATTACGAAGGCCATATTCTTTACCTATACTGCAAACAATGAGGATGAGGGAACTGTTTTGTTGGCAGATAAGTAATTAAGTAATTCAAACGAAACAGGATAGTTTCTTTTACCAACATTGCTAATGCAATTGCACAGCTACGCTTTCGGGGTAAGGGAAAAAAAAATTGAGCATGTGTGGTATAATGGAGAATCGAGAGGAAGAATATAGTTCCGACTACGACACCTAGGGTGGGTCATTCTCTAGGAATGATAGCTTAGCTAAGCTAACTTACAACTAGCTTAAATTTAAAGCTAGCTAACAGAAAATATAGTTAACTAAGCTACCTGTTACTCCACATCAGATGAAGCTTTACAACACTAAAGCTACCTGAAGACAAAATGTAGCAAGCTAAGTTACAAAAAAATGGCAAAAGTAGTTTACTACATTGGGACTTTATTCCACTGCTAATTTACAAAAAAGGCCTATAAATAAATAAAACGCTACCAACCTTGTGCAAATTCTAATAGTGACCTAACTAACAGGTCTCTGCAATAGATGCACAATAGTAACTTGTACCTCTATATGGGTGAAAAGATTTAAAAACAGTAATCTTTGGCTGTTTTTCCCCATTCCGTGCCTGGAGATGTCCAATGGGAGAATAGTTTGTGTATGTGCTTTGCTTCATTGCATACAGCATTTTGCTCTATAAATTTTCTAACATGCAATGCTTTCTAATCTGGCTATTTAAATTTACCATAATGTGCACACGTGAGTGACACACAATTGATTTTTGTGTGCGCAGTTGGTTTGTGTGACACACAATTGATTTTTGTATGCGCATTCTATACATTGTGGATATTTTTTGATTATGGCATGCTTCACGCAACAAATACTTCACATATGCTGGGTTTGTGTACACTGATCTTTCATGTATGGCCTAGATTTAAAATTTCGAGATGAGAATAAGAGATGATTCCCTGGAAATGTAGCTTGTGGGAAAGTTACCTCACTACATGGTCAAGAAAATAACTAAGCAAATAAAAAGCTATCAGATTCAGAAAATAACTAAGCCAAACTAGTCAGAAATGTAGTTGATCTAGTAGCTTCGCTACTTGTGGTGAAGCTACTGCCCAACACTGGGTATGGAGCAGAGCGGAAGCTAACCAGGGCAGGTGCAGCTGCCACAGATGGAGGGGGGATCCAGAAACACACACACACCACACATGAAAGAAACACTGCGATCTGAAAGACACCCAGCATGCACACAGTAATAGGAAGTGAAGGGATTACACCACGACCAGGTCAGTCCGCAATCTGTCTAAAAGATAAGAAAAACATTAACCAAAACCAGGCATATGCAGACACAAGCACGGTTACGTAGACACACACCCTCATGCACACATACACCCACACAAACAGTACAGGTACACCAACTGTAAATGGAACTTACCAACAATCAAACAAACACACACACACACACACACACACACACACACAGGTTACAGCACAAACGAGAGGACAGGGACCACACAGTATTGTAGGCCCATGCATAACACAAACAACTCAATCACAAATACAGAAAATAAACAATAGACAGAGACAATGAGAAACATGTCCTGCCTGATACACAAGACATACGACGTACACGAATTCCAATAATAAACAAAGACAAACAAGGGACAAAACAGCAGACTCCAGAGCGTGGGGACAGCAGGTGAGCATTGATAATCAGTAATGTAAAAAAAAGGCTGAAGTTACCATCTGCAGCGCTAAATGGTTAAAAAGCTGCATTAGGTTTTAGAATACTGGAATTGACATTTTTGCACACCACCACTCACGGCAGGAAGTAGGCTGTGCCAAGACATCACCAAGTTTGGCGGCTGGTAACCATATTAACAAAAGCAATCAGACAAAGTCTGTTCTTGCAGCTGTGGACATTACAGTAAACTTCAAACTGCGAACTAGAAGCCAGTGGAGCTACAACACATCGTCTGACGCTAATAGGTTTCCTCACACTGACCAGTGTTAGTTTAACCAGAAAATGAATATTTGCCTAACTGCTAGCTATGACCAACTTCACCTACACATGCTACACCATCCCAACGCCACACTAGGAAGGCCCTCCTCCAAGAGGGAATGACATACGTATGCCACGTCCTGGTCCATGTTCTCAAATAGGGAAACCCCCACAATTAACTTGTCTGTTGATCAGGTGGGTAAACCCAACAAAAACTGCTAAAAGGAACGAGCTTATAGAACAAGCAGAAACTCAACCTGTTACGCATCTAAGTATAAGTATGTACAGTATATTCTTTTGACCCTGTGAGGGAAATTCAGTCTCCACATTTATCCCATTCATGAATTAGCGACACACAGCAGAGAGTGAGATGAAACACACTAACCGAGAGCAGTGGGCAGCCTGCTGCTGTGGCTCCTGAAGAGCAGTGAGAGGTTGCCTTGCTCAAGGGCACCTCAGCTGCGGATTGGGCATGGGAGAGTGATGCTCAACCACTTCACCCGCCTTCATTTTTCTTACTGGTTGGGGATCGAACCGGCTACCCTAGGGCCACAAATCCAAGGCCCAAACCAGTGAGCCTTAATACGATTTTTTTTTTTTATTGTACTGATTTTACTCAGAAGTCACTTTTTTTCCCCAAATAGCCCAAATGGCTCCCACAGCCTTGTGTGTGCAAACCTACTTATTCTTTTTGGTTGCCTTGGGAGCTTGTGGGAATATGAGTTGTGGGAATTGTTCCGCTGGGGTCCAGTCTTTCTCCACAGCCCTTGTACTCTCTGCTACGCTAACAACTAAGTGCTAGATTAGCAGTGCAAAGTCAAGAGTGCACACCTCCACCTCAGCTGAGCCCTTTGTAGCCACAAACCAGATTGATCGCTTATTAACTCTGTCTTAAACTCACTCTCCAATCAGAGATGAATCAGAAATTCAAACTGAAATGGCTAATTATGCATGGCATGGCGAGCCACCCATGTCGCTATCCACCTGCTGAGCAAAATTATTTGCTACCACTAGGGTACGTCTAGATTTCTAAGCTAGCCTTTCCTAGCATAATGAACCAACCTGAGCCTGTGAAGGAACTGGCTCATCATCTGTATAAAAGTACTCTTTTACAAGCCTTCCCTTGATGACTGACAAAAATTACATTTCAGGCTTGACCTTCCAGACTGCCCCTTGTTACTTAGCGTCAGTGACAGCCAGAGCGTAAATGAGGCAGTCCATGTAAGTGTCATCATGTCATCCATACATGCTCTGATCTAGCACAGTCAGCATCATGTAACCCCTCACCACTGACAACCCACCTTAATTACTACCTCCAGAGCCATAGAAATGCTAGGGATAAAATGGAACCACCAACCATTATATCATGCTTAAGCTAATTATACTGTTGCCTTGTCTTCAAAGGAAGCTTTAAGCATCCCTGTTATGCTATCAGGAGATGGAAGGAACTGGGGATGCCTAAGGGAGCGACGAGTAAAACAGGAGCAAATTCTTTTTCTACGCTGCCTTATTTTACTTTTTTTTTCATGCCAGATTGCACAAATGCACTAATGTAGTCATGCCCGCTCTCTGCACAAACTTTACAAACTATTAGTTTATTTGGCTTCAGATAGTCAACCAACTTTCTTTCCAGCTTCACAAATATGCTTTACACAAACATGCAAAAGACTAATTGGCAGTAAATGGCCTGATGCCTACCACTTCTTGCTCCTTCAGTGTGAAACAGCTCCTGGCCTCCATTGCATCATTCTTTTTTTTCCATGCCATCACCATCACAATACCATTTAAGAGCCATTATGATCACATGACTACTGTAGTCATTTACAGTCATTAAATTTTATGTGATTTTAGCTAAACCTCTTTTCCCTGAGGTAAACAATGAAAGGAGATACAGAGCAAGACAAAAGTTTTAAAAAAAATAGCTGTAAGGAATTTCTAAACGTTTCTCCAGTTAATGGTTGCTTCTATTTTACTCTCACCTCACAGACTTAACCACACATCACAATCGAATGCTGAACTGAGCATACACACTCTGGTGTGTGTTTGTGTGTGTGTGTGTGTGTGTGTGCGTGTGTGCATACGTGTGCATATCCCATACTTTTATTTATGACTTTCCATCAGTGAAACGATCCATAGGCTGGAATGGCATCATGGGATCATGACTACCTGCAATTGTAATAATAATTATATGATCACAGCTACTCTAATTATCAGAGTATAATAGAAATATGAATGATGATGTTAGCGACCACAGAGTCATGACTCATCACTACAGGTCCTTACTGTTGGATTATATGACCTGCAGTGTGCAGCTGTGTGCTCTCATGGTGGTTTGTGAACAACAGCAGCAACAACAATAACAAAAACAACAACATTTTACATGAATAATAATGTATCATAAACATATTATTTTACAGTTGCCGTGTGAATTACTACAATAATTGATAACAAGACATCCATCTTATGAGGCTGTTGTCTTTGGTACTTGCGTCTTGTCTTCAGACATACCCTGCTAACTAAAAGAACTACTCACTTTTTTCTACCTCAGGAATGAAGAGGATAAACAGAATACTTCCTGCTGTTTCCATGTGGTGAGCCTGACATCAGGAAAGCCATTAACAAAGGGGAAAAAAAAAACGATTTGGACAACACTGTGCACAGACTATATTGAGGGATGATTTCACTGAATATAACCACATCAAACAAGTCACTGTCTGGACCGACTGCTGTATTAGTTAATTAATGAAAATAACCCTCTTTGCATTCCTGTGTAAAAATAACATATTCTCAGTCATCTGATCACCATTACATAAGAGTTTCCCATAAAACTCTCTAAGAACTAAGACTAAGAAGCGATGCTACAGCTATAGTGGCACAAAGTTCCTTAAAGTTTCAAAGTTTGGCTTCTGTACTTATGCAAATTCATCCCTATGTTCTACTCTTGTTACGAGCTCTGTCAGATCCGAAAACCGTGCCCAAGAGTATCAAATAGACGAAATGCACATTTCAACATCTTAAGCTGAATTGTGTTGCACAAATAAACAAAGAAAACAAATAAACAGTTATGAAACTGGACAAAAATTAGCTCAGTGTAATGACCCTGTAGGTCAGCGCTGTATGTAAATCCGGGTACAGACGCCTGGAGAAATGTCAGATATTTTTAATCTGCGGTGTCTGCCTGCTGTTCTCGACTGAAGGGCCTTGACTCATCTCGCCCATTACACAATCTTTTTCAAACTCAGAGCCACTCGCTCCCCTCTGTACTTCCTCAACAACACCACTGTGATTTCACATGATGTCATGTCATTTGCATTTCAAAATATGTCCCCATTGCTAGTGTCACACTCAATGTGAGTCAGGACATAGGTGTCCATTTTACTGCCTGACTACATTGAGCAGACATTCTGCCTTCCCGCTTGCATGCATTATGCATGTGGAGGTAATCCAAAAATATTAGCAGAATTGCTTTATGATGCCACATTTTTACCATTTAGTTGGTAGACTAATGCTGTGTATATGACTTTAACCTTTTGAGACAACACAGCCCCCCAAAAAACGATTTTCAGTAAGTACAGGGGCATGATAAAGAACCTCTAATCAAAGAATAATGAAATAAGTATTATTTTTCTGCTATGATGTAAAATTTTCTCAATACAGTATCAATTTCCCACAGGCTGTGAATATTATACTTTAACCTTTACAACTAACAATTCAATACACTTTTTAAACAGAGTAATACTTCCAGCATCGTGGACTCAATAGCCTAATCACTGATTTGTGATACATAAGATATGTTATTTTACACAGGAATCACATAAGATATGTAGTGTAAGATATGTAGTGTATACATAACATGGCATTTCACCCAAGAGGGTAAAATCTTTGTATAGTGTGCTTGATTAATCAACTTCTTCAGTTTACATGGTCTTAATGGAAGCCAAAGGGTAGAGTCTAAAATGACAATAAAAATCTCATTATGGTTTTAGTAAATTAAGTCTGAGCTTGGGTGTTTGCTCAACTTTACTTTTTATTTATTTTGGAGCAGGGCTGAAGTTAAACACAAGACCATGAGGTCAGCCTATGATCCTAGTATTCATAAAGCATTATAAAAACATCCATAAATAGTTATAATGCATTAATAAGGTCTTATATCTAATCACATTAGTATTTATAACTGTTTATACATTCTCATGACTACTCATGAGGCATTATAAAGTTCATATAATCATATTATACAATCATATAAGCCTTTACAACTTGAGGTATCATAAAGCATTATAAAGATTCTTTGACCTTTTAATACTAGGGAAACATATCACATTATTTTCTGTAATGGTGCCTTCTCAGACACCATGCAAGACAACCTTTTCAGCATCGGAACATCACTCAAAGCAACCCTTCCTTGAGGAAGAACAGCTTAACCCCGACCCCTAACCCATCATAGGCCCACAAACCTATGAAAAGCGCCACCACAGGAGACCACTTTCCTCCACACAACATACTCCTTTTGCAATGTCAGCAGGAGGGAAATGCAGCATCACATGCCCCTTACCCCCCTCACCACCCACATGGAGCAGCGTCTCACACCCCTTCCCACCCACAGCACCAAAGTAATAGCGCAGCATCTGCCTACTGCAGCAGAGCTTGCTTCAGTAGCTCTTCTGTGACCTCCCAACCTTGTGCTGCAGAGCCATGCTGCAGTTCCTGCCCAGCCAATTGTCACCATCTCTCCCCATGCAACACCTGAACTGGGAGATATCAGAGAGATGCTGCACACTCTATGCACCTGACTTCTATAAGATAAGAACTATATATAAAAATTGAAGTATAGGGTATTATCATCATTGGTAAAAAAAAAAAAAAAAAAACTAACAATACTGAGTTAGTTAAGTTCAGTTCAGTTAAATTTTAAGTTAGGTTATAAGTTAAGTTGAGTTAGGTTTGAAAATCATGTTAAATTATGTTGTGGTAAGATTTAAGTGGCTACAGTTGCATTATGTCATGATAAATAAGTTAAGTTTAGTGATATTAAGTTAAGTGAAGTTCAATTAAAGTTAAGTTTAAATAAAATTAGTTTAGGTCAAGTTATTTATTATGTTATTAGTTATTTATAAGTTAAAAAGATAGTCATCCTTTATTATTATTATTATTATTATTATTATTATTATTATTATTATTATAAGAAGAAGAAGAAAGGAAAAAAAACAACAACAACAAAAACATAATTTAGTCTATATTGTTGAACAACATTGTAATTTTTTAGTAGTTTTTTTTAGATAGTCCATAGGTCTGGCTAAAAAGGTCCATTTGACTATTTTTCATATTTCATATTAGTTGCTAGAATATCCCGTTTTTGCACTTCAGCTTTTAAACTGAAACCTTGATTTTATTAACCCTATCAAAGGTACAGAAATAATTGTTTAGACAGAAACATGATGTCAAGATGATACATTCACTAGTTGTATGTAAATGTAGCCTACACAATGGCTTAACATTGGGAGGTATTTTGGTGTTGTGCATAGAAAATCTTTGGAACCAGATCTTACCTGTAAAACTAGGAAGATTGCACACCTGGTTAAAATTAGATGAAACCCTGGGCATAAATATAAATGTATATTCTCTGTGCAATGTGTATACCTCCAATAGACTCTCCTTATTCTGAACACTTCACACAGAAATTGCCAGGCACAGGGAAATGTGATGCTATATGGAGATTTGAATGAACGAACAGGAACTGAAGCTCATGTCATTGTCCCACAGGCAAACAACCATGTATTTGGCCAAGTTCCCCTGTTTAGCACACCAACCATCACCTACTGACACAGAGTGGCAAGGAAATAGTGCAACTCCGTCGAGCCTTAGGCCTCTATATGTAGTTAATGGTAGGTTCAGAGGGGATTTTTTAGGGAGATTTACATACTCATCAGCTCTTGGATCCAGTGTCATAGGCTACGCAATCACTGATTCATCATGGTCTTGAAATCACCTGAACTGGTAAAATACATGTTAGACTTTGGTCAAAATAAATAAGCCCCTTGTAAATAAGGCAATTACAGATATGAATATGATATTTCATTAGGCTGCTATTAAAGCAAAGCTTAGAAAGCCAAAATCAAAACCCTCCAAAAGACAAAAGACAGGCAAATGGTTTGACCATGAATGCAAAAGCATCAGAAAAGGTCTTAGAAAAATTGTAAATGAAAAACACCCAAACAACCCAGGCTTAGGTGTTAGCTACTCTGAAGAACAAAACATAAATACACTCATAAGAAACTTTGAGAGAGCTCTTGACCAAAATCAATATCAGGATTTAAAAGAAACCACATAAAAACTACAGCCATTACCCATTCAAAATGGTAACATTTGGAGAACACACTTCCAAAGTCTGTATGAAGACATACAAACAAGTGGCTCAGATCAACACATTATAAAAGAAAGGCTAAAATCACTAGAATAAAAAAATAACCAAAACTCCCTTGATTTACAATGAAAGAGCTATCCACTCAGACCAATTTTCGCTCCGGCCAAGAAAAGCTAGTGGATCAGATAGCATTAGAAATGAATTGCTCAAATATAGCACCCCTAGATGCACGATGCAGTGTTGAAACATAATACTACTGTCGGGACATTTTCCTCTCATGCGGTGGAAAGGGCTCATTTCCCCTATTCATAAAAACGGGGACAAATCAGACCCAAGTAATTACAGTGGCATCTGTGTCAGCAGTTGTCTAGGTAAATTGTTCTGCAGTATCCTAAATAAAAGAATAGGAGACTTTCCTAATGAACACTCTATCTTAAGTAAAACCCAAATTGGCTTCCTACCAAAAAAGAGGTGTACGTCAGGGCTGTAATTTAAGTCCTACATTATTTAACATTTACATACATGAATTAGCAGTTCAATTGGACAATTGTCCTGCTCCTGGCCTCTCCCTGTTAAACAGAGAAGTAAAGTCTCTGCTTTTTGTTGATGACTTGGTTCTACTGTCTGCAACTGAAGGACCACAGCTGAAACTTGATCTAATTTAACAGCCCTGTACTCGGACTCGGATTCGGGCCCTAGAAGTCAACCTAAAAAAAATAATGTAATGATCTTTCAAAAACGTGCCAGATTTCGAGAAAGTTAATGCCACTTTCTACACATACCTGGGCAAAACAATAACAGCTTCAGGAAACTATAATATGGCAGTGAATGCACGATTGCGATGTATAGTAGTGAAGTATGGCGTCCATTAAGTCATCATAGCTACGCACACATGGACAAACCCACCATAGAAGCTTTACATGCAAAATTCAGCAGATATATCGGATATGATCAGATATATCAGGGTAAACCAAATTATCAAGGGACGTAAAGAAGCCTATTTGAGAACACTGGAAAGAAGAAACTGAAGATTAAAGTAGATTACAATATTATGTGGCCCTGAGTAGAGAATATAAATTAGCAGAATATCTCTCTACTGTCGGAGATAGAAGACAGAGACTGACTTTAACCAAATGCAGGCTAACTGACCAAAAATTGGCAATCGAAAGGAAGGAAGACTTTAAAATTCATGGCAACCAAAAGAAGAGAAAATATGCTGTTACTGTTCAACCGATGAGGTAGAGACATTGATGCACTTCCTCCTACAGTGTCTTTGTCTCAAACTAGAAATATTTACTTTAACAAATTAGATTTTCCTCATTATTATGAGCTAAGTGACCTATCAAAACGAATAATACTACTGGGAAGGTGAGACAGGACGAATCTTGCAACCCAGTATGAATCAACATGCCACAACCTGAGGAACAATGATTGAATGACCTATCGAGACACACGTGCACACACGCAGACACAAACACAGAAACCCATATGCAACCTTCCATCACACAACACCATGCTCCAAAACACACATGCACACACATGCACAACCATATATTTGATTTCATTTTTTACGTATTGTTATTGTACTATGTACTGTCTGCCTTGGTCATATGAGTACCCTTGACATGCAAATAAAGCACTCTGAATCTGAATCTGAAAGAGAAAGAGAGAGAGAGTCGGGTGACAAGACAGGGTGATTCTAATTAATAAGTGCTGGAGGCAGGGGAGGAAAGGAGAAGAGGGGTGGATGCGCTGAGCTGCAGAGGGAACACTGACTCACCCGCCTCTCCCTGACCCCCCCTCCACACACACACACACACTACTTCCACCATCATCATACAACCCCCTCCTCACACACACACACACACACATACACACCACCACCCCCCGACTCTCAGCCTGCCAAGGGTAGGTGAGTCCTGACAGCTGAGACATTCCCTGGTCCTAATGGCCATCATCTGTCGGACACTCCGACAGGTCACAGCACACACTCTAGACCTGCGGGTTTCTTCTCAGCCCTGGGCAAAAACAAAATGGGTGTGCGCAGCGTATACACACACACACACACACACACACACACACACCACTTCCACCATCATCATACAACCTGCTTCTGTCCTCTGCCCAGACTTCTTCTCCTGCACTGCTTTCCCCTCATATCACCCTTCTGCAAGCCACTACCTGATTGTCTATTCCCAGTCTTCCCATTACCAGTATGAAGGCTCTTTCATTAACCTCAGCAATTTGCAGGCTGCTTATCTGTAAGATGTCTTGCTTGCATAGTTTTAGTTTTCCTTTCAACAACAGCAATTGCTTTAATGCATATTACTCCATATGTAACTTTGTGTTTGTGTGTGTTTGTGTATGTGTGTGTGCGCGTGCGTGTGAATGTGTGTGTGCGTGTGCGAAGAGACAGAGAAAGTTGTGTGTGAGAGTGTGTGCTTGCACTCCATGTGCATGAGGGAAAAAACCCCCACAACAGTACCCTACATCACACACTGATGCCCAGATGAGTTTTACCTGCGTTGTCAGCAAGATGATGTGGGTATTTGCAGGAAGTTCTCTGGTCCTAAAAACAGAAGATGGGATGTAATGGAATAAATATTTGATCCAGAAGACGACAGGAGAAAAAAAAGGAACAGACAAGAGTGTATTAGAGGAGCAGTGAAAATGAGGACTGGTAGAAAAAGACTCAACTCACTCTGGGCTGGGTCATCTAAGCAATGCATGCAAACGGAACGGGACCAGGGGGACAAAGTGTGAGCAAATACTCCACAAAAAATATAACCATTGTATGTTATTTAATCCCAAATAATGCACAAACATAAATATATCTGTCATTTTTTCTTGTTTATCCAATATTCATAACACAGTATGTAATCATATAATCTAGAAGTTAATTTACTAATGATCTTGCTTGGGGGTTAGAAGTTCGTATTCATCAGGTTTGGTGGTACCAAGATTCTTCAATCATTTGAATCAGAAAGTTCTATGGAACATTTCCACTGTGCACAGAGAACATTCAAATGAGATGGAATAGTCCACTTTTACAGGAAAAAAATACACAACAGAGAGAAAAAACCCCCAGAATCCTGGATGATATTTTCCACTTGTGTTTCTCTGGAAAAGAGCAATAACTATTTTTTTTATGTGAATACAATATTCCCTTAGCATGAAAAAAGTTATATATTATCCTATCAGTTCTTCTCTGGAGGATAGCCATCTAATTGGCCCACAGCATATCTCCAATTCAAATAAATTACATCTGAACTCTCCATATGTCTGTCATTGAGGAGAACGCCAACAGATTAACCAAAAGAAGTGGAAGAAATTAGCTCTGACCCACATAGGGACATCCCAAAAGCGCTAACTCTAAATGAGGCCCATATATTTTCAATGACACCATTACAGGGACTCTGGCACAGCTATATAGTGTAAAAACACATCTGGGAGCTAATTATTCTCACACATTTGGGCCTTTTACACCATTCAGCCCTTTTCATTTTACCACTTCAGCAACTCTTGTTAGTTTAAGAAATAAAATGTATGATTATATATATATATCATATCATCATCATCATGCATTCCGTAAGGTCAAGTCAGGAATATATATATTACGGAATGCATGAGACCCCATGGCTGCATGACTGCAGTCTTCAGCAGTGTGCAAATTATTAATATAGAATAATATATATGTGTTGTTGGAATGCACAGCCCAATCTAGCCCTCTTAATTAGTTTTACAGTGAGCCTCTTTATAAATGCAATCACAAAAAATGGTTTGCCTACTTTTACTTTTAGTGCAAAGGAGGTGGTGAGTGGTTTGGGGCAAGGGTGAGCAATTCTACTCTGTATGAAACTCTCACAGTTTACAACTTTTAAATGAATACTAACTACAACATTATGTACAAATTATTATGCTATTAAGATTTTCTACTGCATATCTGTCTTAACCCTAGAGTGTAAAATTGCTTTTTTCGAGAATTTTGATTAAAAAAACTTAAACCAAAGAAATGATGCATGACGATCTTCATAGACTCCTGAGAACCAAGTTGGAAGCAGTTACAGACCAATTTCCAAAAGCTAACACAGGGCTTTAAACTGAGTCAGTATTATCTGCCCCACTGTTTAACATGCCCAGTGGGGTTTATGGTACCACGAAGGGAAAATTCAGATATAGAAACCTTATTATGGAGACTGGTTGACCTTGATACACTATCTGAATGGAAATACAGTGGTCCTTTAAAGCCTACTAGTTTCAGGGGTCAATTCACTATGAGGTTTAGAGCTCTAAAGGTCGTGAAGTACCCATGCACTTTAAGATACACCAAAGATTTGTCTTTAGGGGAACAAAGAAGATATGATTGGAGACTAGACACAATTTTTTTCCAGTTTTCATCCGAGACCACAAACTCACAGCTAATTTTTTTTTCCCATGAGTCTACAGCAGGGGTCAGCAATTCTTGGCACGCATGCCACAGTTGGCATGCAGAGGGATTCTCACTGGCATGCCAGCAATGGTGTGCAGCCCACATTAGAAAATCTTTGGCCATCTTATCTGCTTTTCAACAGCCTTTGGCTGGTGTATAGGGTATGTCTTCTGTAGTGTGACAGACGGTAATGCACCCTACTGGCTTTAAACATTTTTCCATGAGACGAGTCCCAGTGCAGCAGTTGCTTAATGACGACGAGGTGTCATTAATGTTACACAGGTTTGTATAACCTTATGCAGACCCCTTCAAATAAAATGTTACCATAATTTTTTATTGCCACAGCATGTCAAAAAGGTTTCTGACCCCTGGTCTACAGTGAACATCAGCAACCTGACAGTCAACAAACACTGCTTTGACATACAAGCCTGTTTTATCTGTTGTGCTTTGGGAGTGGAAAAACATGTTACCTTTAACCCATTTGACAAGCATTGCACAGATAATGTCTCAAGCAATGCTGATACATGTTTGTGTATATTTTCATGTTCACCTGGGAGGCCATAAAATCAGTCATGCACGTGTATTGCATGTAGCCCAGCAAAGCCTATAGCTCAGGGGTCTATAGGGTTTTTTTTTTTTTCATTATTATTTTGAAGTCCTGTTGGCTGACGCTTTATTATGGGATATGGATTTATTCACACCGGATTTGTCCTTTAACTAGCTTACATTTGAGAACTCACAAAATGTGCATTGAACAGACAGAAATGTGTTTGCACACTTGAGAGAGGTGATCACCTCGCCCTAACATGAACAGGCACAATACAGCTATTCCTAAACATTATGCCTGCTATAGTTACATAAGTGTAATACAAATGTGAAATTAGTCTTTCATGTCAGTAAATAAAAAAGAGATAACCTTCAAACATCAAGTCAGTGTCAAGGCAATCAGTGAATGAAAGTATAAGAAAAATGCAAAACAAGATCTCACAGAAAGTGAGAGCCTAGGAGCCCTGTTCAAAAAGTTCTTTTATCACTGCAAGTAAAAGATTTCATTCAGAGATGAAACTGTTCTTAATAAAAATATGAACTCCAACTGTTATCCCTTTTAACCGGCTAAACATTAATGTTAAACCAACATGTAATTGCTAATTCAGTCTGAAAATAAGAATATTTTCTCCACACATCCACAACACATGATGAGTACAAATCATTATGTCTTTTTTGTCTATGTTGAAACAAATGGTATAAAAATGTGACATTAATTATGCTGAAATGTTTCATTCCTCAATTCACTCTCAATGGCTACATTTCCCACTATTAGGATATATCAACAATATTAGTTTTGTTTTCTTTAAATGTGCTTGTCCTCTTGAATGTCCATGTCAGTCACAGTTGCCACTCACCTTTCTTTGTGACTGTTGTCCTCTTTTCAGAGCAGCTGCATTCATATTAGTATTAAGGGTTTCCATTATCTTTTGGAGAATGTGTGGTTGTAATTCTTCTCCATGATGGAACAGTTAAGCATGTGTCTCTATTTCACATGCTTGTATAGCCTAAAAAATAGAAACTTTCCTTAACATACACAGATGTTGTTTTAAAGAACCTCCCGGTCCATGCTGGCTCCCTGTAGAAACTGCCAATCACAGGGTATTCTCTCATGAATGGTGTCTGCAGACACTGAAAGAGCATAGTGTTCACATGGTTGGTAGTGAAGTGGGCATCAAGTGTGACCAGATGTGTACATGTTATGATTTCCTGGCACTGAAAGCAAGACCACCATGTTCATTGGTTGAGAGCCAAAAGTGAATATTCTCATTAACAATGGAAGAGATCATCATATCATGCAGCTGCTGAAATCTCAGCCTTTTTGAAATGCCGTTGTCTGAGTGTTGGCAAAGGGATAAGTGCAGTGTCTGGATTACAGATGACTGAAGTTTGTGATGCCAAAACTTTGATTTAATCTAAGAAGTAATGGCTGCAGAGAAATTCATTTGGATTAGAGAGAAAAGTCATTCTTATTTTTTTTTTCATCTAACTGTGATCATGCAACATTTTTTTCAGCTTAACAAAACCTGATATCAGGTGATTGATGAGCAGAATCAATATGATGCAAACTCTACATGGAATCAAGCTGAAGCATAACTCCGATGCTGGATCGATACAGGACCATAATGTTTTGAGCCATTTTGGGGGGTTTGGCATGGGGTTGGGGTGGGGGTGGGGGGGTGTTAATGGATCAAAGTTTTCCCTGGAAGTTATAGATTTATTTCACCTTCATCAATATTTCCATGAAGGCACATCCCTTGTGATAAAAGTCAACACTACCCAATAACCATATGGAGATGCAGAGCACTTAAAGACTTAAGGTATGGACAACCAGGTCAAATTATTATAAGCTAAGAGATATGTTTGCACATCAATAATTAACATCATGGGAGTATACTTTGTTTTCCTGGGCTTTTATTTGAGTGCTTTCACTGCACGCCTCCATGAACAATGTAGGGATGGCCACTTTAGTAAAGGCTGCTGCTGTCCATTTTTAATGTCCTCTTGCTCATTCCTATAGGTTTACATGGAGTGTAAAATGATCCCTAAATAGATATTATGCTATTGCAATACTTTAACTTTCTTCTCTTGTGGCCAAACATTTACCATAGTTTAGGAGGTTGGCAACCTAGCCACATGAATGGAGACAATTGGAGAGCAGCTTTGGTCAGGCCATAAATATGAGATGTCCTGTGGTTAAGTGGTGCACTCATTGGAACAGTCCTAGAGATGAGCTTGGGTTCTTCCAGAAACATTTGCTATCTGAGGCTTTATTATTCACAATAATTATTTCTGGTTACAGAACTATTAATAACACCAACAAATCATGAAGTCATGGTGTTAGCATTGTAGATCACCATTCTCACCAGCTAAACTTTAAGCTACCTGTGTTTGCAAAAGATGACTACCAAAACCACGTGAGCACAGGTATAGTGGGATTTTTTTTGTGGGGGTACGTGATTTTAATGGTGAAGGCTTAATATTAAAAAAATGAGTATTACATAAATTATCTGTTCCAAGAAGTGAGGTGACTCCGTACCCCCGTGCCCAACGTCCTTTTAGACCCCTACACATGGATGTGTATGTACAACTTGTAGCTTGTATGACATTGCTAATGGACACCTAATGGACGCTTTCATTCAGTGGGGAACACCGAGAGCAAAACTCCAAAAGTTCCTTGGTGTTGCCTTAATCAGGCATTGGTAATAACCTCAAAAATCCACACATAATAGGAGATTAAAACATAAACTAAGTTATGTAGAGTGAAGTAAGACGGATGCAATATCATTCAGCATTACTGATGGTACACGTACTTGAATTAGATGCATTTCAAATCGACTTCATGTTTGAAACACGCCATACATTTTAATTTCATGCCTTTGTCAATGTGTAACTTATCTGTGAAGAACAAAAAGTATGTTCCAATCTAGCAGCTTTTTGCTAAAAAAGCTTGCAGAGACAGAACTCTATGACTGCCACAACACAGTGAGAGACAAAATGCAAAAACAGTCAATTGCCATCTCATTACAGGAACATGCGAAATGCAAGAGACTGAATATGTACAATCACTATGAATATCATTCAATGTGCGGCAGTCATATTATATGCCGCATGTGGTACATGTAGTTGCAGAATTTTAAATAAGAGCTCACAATGTATAACATCCTAAGAGCTTTTTCTCTGGACTTCACAAAAGGTTACTTCCTCTCTGCTTCCATGAGGCTGAGTCTATGTTCATTTACAAACTTTGGAAGCCACATTAGATTGAAAAGGCATGGCAACTTTCAGTGTAGACTTTATCTTGTATTCACTACTCATATATGCTGCCTACGAAGCATTGGAAGTAAATCATAATGCATTTCAATTAAATTATCCTCTGAAGTATTCCATCAAAGCCGAGCTCATGATGCTTTCTGAGGTTCAGTAGAATTCCATTCCGATTGCCATCACCAAATCTAATGTATTGAGCCTTCTCTGACTGTAATCTGGATACTTCTAGAGAATTGGCCATTCTTACAGGCACACACCAAATTGAAAGAGGGTGTTATACTACATCTCATAGAAATGTGAACATTACTTATAGCTGACAAAAACTAATATATGATCATTTAATATAAATATCCCGTCACTTTTGGTAGTTTACAGTTTACAAGTTTTTTATTGTCTTCTGTAAGTATTTTGAACTTTTACATGAGGATTAAATGAAAATATTTCTTACTGTACTATGAACTTGAGTGCTCTTGATATTATTACCACAATTTAAATATATGGGAGACACTAACATTTATGTTGATAATGCTGTAGGCCCACCTAATGAATTAAACACCAGCTCATTAAGGCTACACAATATTACTCTCTGCATAGCTACCTCTCAGTAGGCACAAGACTGTTCCCAAGATGCACTGGGATAAAAACAGCCCCATGTTCAGTGAGAGAGGGTAATGAAAGCAGGCACCTCGGAGCTCCTTCACCAGAGCCCCAATGAATAAGTGAAGGGGGGTGGGGTGGTGGTGGTGGTGGTAGTGGTGGGGCAGCCTCTAGATCCATCAGTCCCATTCTGAATGGAACAGCACAAGAGCTGGGGTATAAATTAAGGTAGATGTTTGAGTAATAGGATTTTTTGGAGCCAAAAAGACGGGGAGGGAGAGCAGCGCCAAGTACTGTAGTCCTGTCTGACCAGTGGCAAGGCCAAAGGACGAAAAAAGGATGTGATTTTATTCCTGCTAACACATCATGGTTTTTCCCAATGACCGCTAATGTGTACTGCCTAGATACTGTGCATGTAGTGCAACATCATATGCATTTATTAATCATGTCATTTCATGTTCAGTGTGAGTCTTCATAGTTGCAACATGTCAGATGCAATCTAATCACTGTAGTGTTGAACCTAAATGAGAAATATGTTGCAAGGACACAAAGATAGTAGCTCATTTGAATTGTTTTGTTTTTCATAAATTGTCTTGTTTATACATGATTACGACAGAGGCTTGGAGCAGAGCATGTAAATTCTAGATAAATGCACTTCCTTTCTTAATTAGACATGGTAAATTGTTACAGTTGAGCCAGATTATGGAGGGGTGACATGACTGAAGAGATAATGGGGATAGTGGGATGTTGCTCTTGCTGCACATTGAGCTCTTGATGCCTGGATCTGGTAGGCAAATCCTAATTAGTTTTCTGGGGTGGTAAGTTCGATGATGAGGTGAAACAAAGCTCAAATTAATGTATGCTGTTGTGTGCAAACCCTGATTTCAAATCTCAGAGCCAAAAGAATTTAACAACTCGCTGTAAAGTAGTTGTAGCCTACTTTGGACAGTTGTTCAGATTTTGTTTTCTTTCAGGCCTTGGGAAGTGAATGACACGTAGAAGTCTTGTAGTGTTTAGGACTTAGATACTGTCATGCACAGTTCACATTCCATATGTAAGAGTAACACATTTAAATTGATTATACAGATAGCACAGATTGGTGTTGTTGGTGTCATTTTCAAAGTTTCATTAAACACAGTAATAACATATTCAATATAATTACATAATTATAACATGCTAATTGCACAATTATCCTTTCCCCTAATTTTAATGTCAACTGAAATTGCAGTAAAATATAAGAAACCTGCCTGTTGCTTTACACTCACCAGAATAGTATGTCTATGTAGGTACATGCACATTTGCATATATATTTACACTAACATAAACAGTTTAAGTCGAACAGTTTAACTGAACTATACACCTTTATGTCATTTTTTTTCTGAAAGAAAATGGATCAGCTCTTATAAATTGCATATTTTATGTCTTGGAGAATATACTAAATGAATCTGAGCACCCAAATAAGGACATTCGGCTTTTCCATCTCCTTCTCCTTCTCTATCTGTCTCTCTCTTTCCTCTTGACGCAGCTCCTAACATTTGCCTTGCATGTTAATCCAGCGCTGGTGATGTTGCTGGGTGGCATTAAGCAATAGACCCGTCAAGACGCCAGCCTGTTGTTTAATTACCATTCCTCACGGCCAGAATTCCTCACTGCCAACTTTGCAGCATTTCAATGAGAAGTTGTGCTGAGGAAGCTTAGAAGCTAATTGCTGTCTGTTGGCTCATTCGCCGAGCTGCTGTTCTAAGGATAATGTGTGGGTCTCTCTCTCTCTCTCTGTGTGTGTGTGTATGTGCGTCCTTGTCTGTGTGGCACTTGGATATTCTTCTCATGCTAAAACATATGACAGTCAAACTGGAATGGAACCAGCTGCTCAGAGGAGGCTGAGTCCAGCGATCTTTTTTTTTCATCCTTTTCTCCTATCCTTTTTTTTCCTGCGTTGCATTTCACCTGTCTCTGCCTGTCTTTAGTGTCTCTGTAACGACAGGCCCGTCTCACAGTGTCTGGCTAACCCCCATAAACTCACTCCAGGACTCCCTCCGGACGCGCCGGGCATGAAACTCCGACTCTTGCATGAATGCATGGTCGAGATAAGCCTCAGCCGTCTGCTTCACACAGGCTGGGGAGAGCTTGATTCCTCTCCTGGGGAGACACTCCTCAGACTTAAATGTTTTCCTTCTCTCTTTCTTTCTTTGTTAGCTGTCCATCCTTTAGCCCTTCCCATTGAACTTGCTTCATCATTCAATTACAGTTTAAATTGGGCAGCTTGACCTTGGAGGTTGTTTGTCGTTCAGCAGATGAGGATGCTGCAGCGCTGTTGGTGGACTAAGCCCTGCTTAATGTGAATGATAGAAAGGACTAAAAATAGACACTCCTTCAGCTACCAGAGACATTGAAGTTGCTCTAAGTGCTTGAGGGAGATTTATTAATAACACTGGGTATAGAAGCAAAAAAAGGCAAGTTGAAAAACCTTCTAAGTGAGACTTATCTGCAACAGTCACACTAATTCTGGGTCAGATATGGAGATGGAAAGTTTGCAGTTTGATCTGTAAATGGATTCAGATGAGTAAAACCAGTGGCATTCATACTCCATGAGGTTTTAACAGGGTCAAGGTCCATTTCAAGATTAAGCTCTTAAAACTCTTTAAAAACTCACTTTTGGAGGAAATGCAAGTCGAAAAAAGTTACTCCAGGATCATATAGGTCAGATGTGTTTTCAGACTTGGGTCACATATTCTGTCATATCACTGTTAATGGATAGTGTGTGACACTAACACACACATAATTATTACATATTATTAGCTATATATTACATAAGAATAAGCAGATGGCATGTAAATATTTTCTTTAGGTGATTTAAGTGATTTGTGCACATTGATTTTTTTTTTTTTTTCAACATCATCTTTGACTATACTTTGACACAACTTGTTTTGTGTCATCTGAGACTGTAGCATGGCATGCTGGGAAGAAAACAAAATCCCCCCACAGGCTTGTCACTGACCATTTAATAGAGACAGAGGGATGAGGAGCTGAGGACACAAACCCAGGACAAAATGAGACGAGACGATCAAGCCCCTTTCTCCTCTTCATGGGAGGCCCTGTAGTGAGAGGGTAATTGAAAGGAAAGGATTACTACAGGTTACCCCAGGCTTCCCACTAGGTAAATACAAACAGAATTGTAAACCATTAAAACAAATCGTGGCTCAGGACACAGTAAATCTCTTCGACCTCAGCAGGGTTAATTGGAAAGAAATTGGGGCAAAAATAAGATCTGTGTTGTTTTCCCTTCTTCCTGTTCTCATCTGCAAGGATTGCGGTGCATAGGAAATGCTCCCAAGAGTTTACTCCAGAGCCCGGGTACAAAAGAGAGCAATTTCATCCAATTGTGTAGATCTGTTGCTTTCTGTGGATTCATTCCCCTGTGTAATTTACTGTGAGTTATTAAACAGTGAGTTTTGCCTGTGTTTGGCTTAATTTGGAACAGGCTGTGAATTCCATTCCAAGCTGAAGGCACAGAGTGTGTGTGCAGAAATGACCATGTGAGAGGGTTTTTTTTTTTAAACCCCATTTATAAGGGATCTTGGTTGCAGCCATTTATCGTGGTTATTCGTGTGTGGAAAAGTGAATGAAACCATGCCAAAGTCACGGCGGTCTCGCCATATAACTTCCTCACGGATGCACAGAACCTGTGCTTAATCCGGCAAAGCATTGAAAAGAGCCAGGCCAGGATGTGCTTCTGTTGTGCTTGCAGTCGATTGCCTCGCTCCTGTCTTTTCTCAGCTCCATGTCTCTCGCCAGAATGTTTTATGAGAGGAGGTATGCCCGAGGCAGGAGCATCAACCTTTCCCACTAAATTACATTGCAAATGCTCACCTCCACTTTGGAGGGAAAAAATAACCATCAGCAGCTTTTTTCAAGAGTGAGTTGCCAGGCTTGGCATTTCAACACTCTTTGCTTGCATTTGAAAACTATTACTTCTGTCACCTCCTTTTTGGCATGTATTTCATTGTGTAGTACACATACATTTTTCATGAGGAAAAACCCTAGGAAAATTGTTAGCATCTGCCCTGCTGAAGTTTTATGGCAAATAGACTGTCCTTTTTTCTCATGTGACCAAGCACCGTCGCTAGTCTGTGTGGACTTGATTATATTGAGTAGTGCTGAATAAAAAAAAAAAAATCAGTACACCCCTACGTGCATTGTGATTCATTGGTCCTGCAGAGATGTATGCTTGGGATTGGTGCTCAAGTAATTTATATTATGGGGTACTTATCTTTGCCTTGGAGTCAAGCCATTGGTCTCAATCCTGTGTTTTTTGTTTTTTTTTCTATTGGTGTTTCCTAAATTTGGAGTACGGCTGAAGAAGCAGAGTCTCAGTTACACTGGATGGAGCCCCAGACGGAGGCAGGCAGCTCTATAGACTCCCCCGCCTGTGCAGACATCACTAAGGGGGAAATAGAAGCTGACAACACTTGATGTTGCACACACAGGCACTAAATAAAGTGCAACGTGTCCATTCAGTATATATCAAGTGTACTCCATTGTTCTGAGAGGTGGTGTGTTGCCGTGTCCTTGTGTACCAGAAGCCTGGCTGCTCACAAATAAGCCATTCACCTTCACACAGCTGCCTGAAAACAAGGACGGAGCCTCGTCTTAAAACTAGCTCTGTATCACTGCTCTTGTACATGCAGGTCAAATTCTATCCGTGTGTGATGCATTGCTTTCTTGTGGTTGTAACTCTTATTTTTGTTTGTAAGTTTTTTAGAAGTCAGTAGAATTTCATCAATCACTCATCTGAGCACAGAGAAAATATGGCACTACTCTAATGAAATAAAACAAAAATACACAGACCTTTAGATTTTCTGTTTATGGATTAAAAAAGCATGAAATTACTAGAAACATGAAACATGTAAATGGTCTTAAAATGCAAGAACTATGATGTACTAATACAGTAAATGTGAAGAAAAATCAAATGAGACCTCCACATAATCTCGAATATAGTATACTTAAAAAGATCATGACTTGATCTTGAAATCCTGATCATGACAGAGTTTCAAAGTTCTTTTTCTACAGGCCAAATCAGCATGTATGGCTTCACATGACTTCTTGCAGCATTCAGCCCCTACTAATCAATAATCAATGGAGCTGTGGCTTAATAAGTCATGAGGCTCTTCCTTAACTGGGCAGACTGGGGGCGGAAGAGCCATTTTTTCTCCGCACTAAAAGACCGAAGCTTCCATCTTCCTGACAATAGGGTGAGACAAAAAGCACAGAGGTCAACCCATGTGGGCTCCCACATCATTTCAGATTAATGGAACCTGAAGGACTTCTCCATTACAGCACGTTTCAAAATAGCCAGGAGAGAAATGAAGAGAAAGAGAGTAAGGGACTTAATGCATGCATGAGTAATGCATAAATAAAAGAACAAGTGACTAATAGCAGTAAATAAAGGGTGAATCTGGAGAAAAGCTGGAGTTCAAATAACAAAAGTATTTACAGAAAAACTGATCAAGATGATGTTTGTTTTTTATAGGCATTACAATATAATTTATCTACCCAACCCTTGGAGGCTTAGTGGAAGAAAAAACAATGACAAAAGAGTTCATGTTGGGATCCCTGATGTGGTGACCCAGTTGGGTTTCCAATACTGTCACAGATTAGGAAGTGTTGACATATTGTTTAAGTGATCCCACCGTCTCTACCCGAGTATGATGCATCACAAAGAGCCCTGGGCTGTGATATAATTAGGACAAATGACATTGTTGATGGCTTTACCAAGCTGAGGCTATTCACAATTTCCCATACACTCAATCTAGTTTTATAAACCTTTTGGGGTTGTATTTATTGTTATGGACCAATGCCTCGTGATGTGAAATAAACAGTCCCAGTGTCATTTATAAAAAGTAAAGATAGCTATGTGTTTTTTTGTCTCTGCTTTTCTCAGTTATCTTTCCGGGGATTCAGGACCTCGGCCGACCTTCATCCAGGGAGAGGATGTGCCCCGAGCCTACAACAGAGACAACCCGCTTTATACACTACCTGTTCATGAGAGCATGAAATCGCTTTTTGCTGCTGCTTCCGCCCTGAGTTGTCGTTCCTGTCTTTTCTCTCGGTCCCTCTCACTCCCTCCCTCCCTCCCTCCCTTTCTTTCTTTTTCTCTCACTCACTCTTTCTCTCTTGGTTTTTCAATACCTTGTCTCACAAATCCCCTGTCCTGACAGACATAGACTGAAAAGACTGGTTTACACGCGAGTCTATTTTCCACTTTATCCTTCACCCTCTTTCCTATGCCTTTGCTTCCTTCTTCTCCGCTGTGAAGAGACTCAAACCCCCTTCCCAAAAAAAAAAAATAAAAGACCTGTTTCCTTGGTGTTATTTTTGTCTTGTGCTCCTGTGCCTGTGCTGTGCTTGTGTGCCTGGCTGGAGATTCGCCTCTATAGAGTAATGAGATTGAGGTGAGAGGCCCAGAAGTGCAATTATTTTCATTTGCACGCCAGCGAGGGGCAACTATGCATTTGTCTTTAGCCCCCCACCACACGCACGCATACATACACACGCACACAAACACAATTGCACGCCTGCGTGCAGGCACACGTGGAAACAACCCACATGTGCGCACACACACACACACACACACACACACACATACACACGCACACAAATGCACCCATTGTGACACTTCCCACAATCCGCTAGCTATCTTCCTGCGACGGTAATGAGCAAGAGCCTTTCATTATCTCCCAGGGAAACCGCCTGCACTAAAAAAAAACTCCAAATAAATAAAACTCCTAGTGCACCTCCACTGCACTCCTCTCCTCTCCTCTCCACTCCACCCCCACACCCACCCCCGCCCCCACCCCGAGTCAGCACCATCACTGCCACCACCACCTACTCTCATTTAATAGGAAAGTCGTTTTTAAGTCTAAGGGGGTGGTTTTTATGTTGTTGTTGTTTTGTTGTTGATTTGTCTGTTGTTGCTGATCTCAGAGGCAACCTTAGCTTCCAGAAGGAGGTTATGCAAAGGCAGGGAAATAAGGACACATCTGGTTAAATGCACTGTCGAGGCACACTTCTTAAGTCTTAATGCTCTCCATCACTTTTAATGCTGGTGGATTTTGTTCTTCATCTGGCGTGATAAACTGGCCATTAAGTTGGCTGTTTTCTCTTAGTCATGAACTTGTGGAATGCAGTTAAGCTTGAAAGGCTAGAGAGCTTTTGCTGCCTTATGTCTTTCACAGCTGTGATGGCCAACATGCACTTTAATCAGCCATGGATCTTTTACACACACCATCTAAATGTCAGCCTTAGGATCTGAAATAGCTCCCAACATTTTTCTTGGATAGTATCAGGTCTGCTCTGTTGAAGACATCTGGAGAAGGACAATGCCAACAGTATTTTGGGGATTTAAGTTTAATATTAATTAGTATAAAAGGAGTTTAAAAGTAGTTTAATACTGGAACTCACTGTAGGTCTTACAGCATGTCCAAATCTTTGTAATGCGTTCTTGATGTTTGTTACCAGTCTGTATTTACCTGTTTGCTGTTATCACCTGTACTGTAAACCTCAACTATGACGGCACCATTCGACTTCATCATGCTTCCTTTCTCTCCCCCAACTTCGGAGCCCTTGTGATACACAGGTGGATTACAGTATGTTCAAACGGGCAGAAATTACACACCACATACCCCTAATGTGTGACTGTAACACCAGATGACTCCATAATCCCACAATTGCCATGCGCAATGCGTTCCTCTATGTTTCCCTTGTATTTTTGATCTCTGTCTTCGCATGTGCTAAAATCGTGTAAGATTCACACGATGGGGTCAGAGGGCCCCACCTCCTCTCGTGTGGTCTCATTAATGCAGACCTTTGTCCATGCCTCACCCGAACCATCTGTCCAGTGTGCCGAGTGTGGATGCACCTCCTCTTCCTCTGTTCCGGTTCACCTTGTGTAGGTGGGCTTGTTTTTTTTGTTTTTTGTTTTTTTTTGCCTGAGATGAACATTTTGACATCTCATTAAGGTTTGATCTGTAGTACAAGGCAGCGACCTCTGATGGGAGAGACACAAAGTTGAGGGTGGGCAAAGATCGAGGAGGGAGAGTTTTAAAACTGACAGTTTCCCTAAAGTTGTTACGGTTTGTTGTTGACGTTATTGTTGTTGTTTTTGTTGCCTTGTTGGAGAGCACCTCAGGCTATCGCCTGGCATATTATCATACGTTTGAGAAAAAAAAAACAAATGGTTCCTGGTCCTCATCCCTCTCTACCATCTGGCCAGCGGGCCCTCACACTGGTCAGAAATGCCCCAGGAATCTCCATAATTAAAATGCCAGTGAATCAAGCCGTTTCACTGCCTAAAGCTCGATGAAATATTGATGTGCATTATGTTCTGTATTAAAGTATGACTTCCATTCTTATTTTCTCCCTCTCTCTCTCTCTTCCCCCTCTCTCTTTCTTCTCCCACTCTCTCTCTCTCTCTCTCTTTCTCTGCTGTGTGTGCTCATCACACTCTCATCATCTGCCCTGCTCATTAGCTGCCGCTCCCTTTCTTCCTGGTAAACTCGCATCGTGAAAAATTGATGAGCCTTTAAAGGGTTCACAGGTATGGGTTGTGGCAGCAGCAGCAGCAATGGTGGTTGCATTGTGTGTGAGTGTGTGTGTGCATGTGTGTGTGTGTGTGTGTGTGTGTGTGTGCGAGGATGACGTGCTTGTAGATGAGACCCGAGAGAGAACCGAGGGGGTGTTAGCTGAGCACGAGCTAAAGTGCTAATGGTCGTCGACAGACAGCTTCCGCCACCGCTATCCTTTGGCAGGTAGTGGAGTGTGCTAAAAAGCCCATTATGCTAATGCTAATTCAGCAGGGGGGATGGGGGGGGGACGGCGGCCTGCCGGGATCTGATTCCTGGCTCCATCACCAGCACTAATGCAGGTGGGAAGGGAGCAAGGCAGGGCCAGGGGGCATAGGGGCATGGACGAGTGGGTGGTCTCTGTGTAACATGACCCCTTTCTCTCAGGGTCTCTGCTGACTGTTTAGATGCAGAGGGCATTTCTTCTGAAAGCTGCCCTCTGTCTCTCTCTCTCTCTCACACACACACACACACACACACACACACACACACACACACACACACACACACACACACACACACAGACACACACACCCTTTGCCACCATGAAATGCAACTTGGATGGAAAAGGGAGAATGATTAGCTCCATTGCCGACAGTAGGGTGTGCATAGGAAGCACATTAAGATGATGCACTTTCCTGAAAATCAGAGTTGAAGCCACTATGCTTTTTACAGTCATACAGATGAGACCACAATGAATCGCTTGAACCAGAACTAATATCAAATTCCCCAAAGAAACTGGTGATTGTGAGAACTGCTGGTTAAGCCTAATTGTTTTTCCAGTGTTATTATCTATCCAGCCCCTTTGCTTGTCACTTCATGGGGATGTTCACAAGCATAGTTTGCAACAATAAGCAAGTAAACGCACACAAACACGCAGAGATACTGGATAGTTCAGACGTTGGGTAACAACTGATATCTCACCTTTAATGATTTATCCTCGCCTGTGTATGTGGCATAGGGTAATACTTTGTATAAATAGTGATTTTAAGATGGTAGATACAAGTCTACATTTTCCCTGATTATACCCATCTAAGTTGTTGATTAACTGTGTATTTGGTAGGAGTGCTTCATCTGTACTTATTGACTCCCCCTTAGGGTAAACCTTGAGTTTTTATGTGTAAATTATTCTTTCTCACCAAAGGAAATGTGGTATAATCAGACAGTTAAGGCAAAAGGCCCAATTTTACTCATTGTGTGTCCACAAGGAAATCTCTGAGCCGTTCTGTTTACCCTCTCCACAAAGAGGTCTGTTTACTTTTCCCTGAAAATGTAAATGATGGGTAAGAGTAGAGGATTCTCTTTGCATATAATTTTGAAATTTCTATCTCGCAATACACTCTCAGTTTCAAAACAAACCCTTTTTTGTGCAATGCACATGTTTCACTGAGAACATTTGGTCCCCCTTAGGATTCTGATTAGGAGGAACATGATAGATTATTTATCCCGTTTACAACGTCAGTCTATAAAAGTGACGTATGTTTCTGAATAGAATGGTGTTACAAACAGGAAGAGTACAGTAGCCTGTCAAGGGAGACATCTCTCCTGACAAGTTGGAATATCATCATATGGCTTTATGTTCAGTTTAGATTCATTATGCCATCCAAGGAAGTTTGATGTGCAGTAACGCAAAGTAAGGTTATAAAACAGTCAGGTGGCAAAAAGAAATCAGTGTCATGGGTCATATTACTCAATACATCACTAACAATCATTTCCAAACAGAATATTACAGAGCTGCATAATGTCAAAATGTGAAATAACATGTCACACTGTCTTCAGATTTGGATATATTTGTCCAAAATTTGTTTAATTTGACTTATTTTTATCAAAACACATCCCCTGCATTTTGACTTTGGAGGTTTAGATCTATGACCTGAGGAAAATATTGAGTTCTTTTTTTAATGAGAGAGAGGCTAGGATGACTGAAGTTATTACTGTATCCCTGATTTATAAAATAACCCAAATACATTTTTCAGAAAAATCTGTACTGATTCTTCCATTGTGCTGATTCTTGATGTTTAATCTTTAATGTTTACAATTTTTCAACCTCTTATCCTCAATCTTTATGTACAAAAATGATTTGTACACTGCTAAACAAACTCATCAAACACAAGACCATATAGTAAACTTCATTCAAAAAGATCTGACTATCTTCTTCAAAATATGTTTGATGTGTAAATGGCAGATATCAGTCATTCCAGACTGTTTGTAGATAAGCATCCCTTCTCTGTACACACTGAATCCATCAAATTGGACTCAAGTTGCATTGCATTTAGCCTGCTAATAAAACCAGCCCCTTGTTCTACACTTCATTTCGTACCGAGGGTCTGGCCATGTGGTAGTGAGAAACGATTTCTTGCTTGAGGTGTTTAAAATGATTGGATCAGCCCTTGACTGATAGCCTGCCTTGACTGATAACATTCTAGCTCTGTATTCACAAGGCCTCCCTCAGTTCGCTGATTGGAAAAAATGAATCCTGAGACAATGAGCTCAATGGGATCAAATCCAGACAAGCACTACAGGGAGACGATAATTAAGCCGAAGTGTGTTGGAAGGAAGGTTACATTGCATTCAGTGATGACTCTGCATACCAATTTAATCAGTCAATCAAACTGATTAGGTTGTAGACATTCACCCACATCACATGCAGTTAGAACACAATATGAGTGACATAGTATGCAGAACATTCTGTAGACCTTCAACATTTACATTCTACATTTACATTCCCAAAACACCCTGGAAAGTGACCTGATACTGAGAGTATGTGAGTGCTTAAAACCATCTCTGATACTCTCATTTGAGAGTGTTTTTTAATAATAAAAAAAATACTGTACACACACACACACACACACACACATCTCTCTCTCTCTCTCTATATATATATATATACACACAAACACACGCACATAATCACAAACACAAACACGAAGTAACAAACAGACAAGCAGATGAACATACACACACATACACACATACATGTTCCCTCTACACCAATTGCACGTATAATTGCATGTATCAATCACAGAGAATTAGCCTCCGGGGCTTTGGGCAGTTTGCGCTGACTGCTAAGCTTTTGGACTAATTTGGCAGCCTCCCTACAGTAATACCTTTGCCGTAGCTGTGACATATAGGCTATTGGCCTCTGACTTAAGGGGTTGAGAGGGATTTAAAAAAAAAAAAAAAATTCCCATATAGAGGTGGATAGGATCTCTAATTACTGATTAGTATGGGGTTGATTATATACGCAAAGGCCACGTCTGTTATTATTTCATTTCTCCCAGGACTGTCTCTCTAGACAGAGCACCTGGCTATTCATAACCCCTATCCACTTTGTAAATAAGAAGAAGGCGGCCTTGAGTGGGTTGTGAATTTCATTAATTAAAAACAATTTTTAATTTTCCCTTCATTGTCTTGTGTGGAATACAGGGATAGAAAATGCCACCATCCAAGAGCCAAATGCTGTCAAACTTTGACAGTGGCTTATAGACTTCAGTTTTCAGAGTTTCAGTTTTTGACTATTGAGTGGTTGGTAAATTGTACTATTTGTCAGTGGCTCATGGTTTAAATATATATATATATATATATATATATATATATATATATATATATATTACACTATATATTAAAGATGTTTTGCCAGTATTTGAAAGAACAGTAGAGAGTGACAGCAAATTTGTGGGAGAGAGAGCGGGAGAAGGATCGGGAAGTTACCTCAAGCTGGCCAGGAATCTGGGTCCCCAGCTTTATGGTATAACATCATAGCCCACTGAGCCCCATGGTGCCCCCACGTTGTTCATATTTTTTTACATTACAGCTATTTTTTTCCCTACATGGTGGAATATTGTTGCTTTTGAAGAAGATGAGATGGACCAAAAGTCTAAAATCAACCATCCATCAAAACTGAATAATAAATATAATCACTATGATCTGTGGAGGATAAGTGTCATTCACAGTAACACAACACAAAGCAATCAGTTTCACTAGAGTCTTACACAAAGGTGAAAAGTTCTCCTTTTTAACTGTCAAATGCCTAATTAGAGTCCTCAGTTCAATATGAATGCGCACAGACGCACACACGCATGCATGCACACACACGCAAACACACAAACACACATACAGAGAGAGAGAGAGAGGGAGAGAGAGAGAGAGAGAGAAAGAAGCACCAGTAGACATGGCAAATATTCACACCAAGGATGATACTCAAATATTTATTGGCTCATATTGATGGATAAACTGTGTTGTGTTGAAAGGTGCCGGGGCGCTCAAATGCTGATCTATTTCTGTCAATCTCTCCATAGCCTGAGGGCCCCCCGCGAGGCTGAGGTAAGATGTCCTTATTTTCCTCTTTGATTTTCCACTTACTTCCTCTCTCTGTCTCAGGCACTGCCATGCAGCGCAGCCTCCCTCCAATGGGACATGATTCCTGCTCTCTTTTCCTCTCTTGCAGCAGTCTGTCTTACTCTGTTTGGAATGTGTGTGTGTGTGTGTGCGTGTGAGTGAGTGAGTAAGTGTTTGAGTGTGTGTATGTGTGTGTGTGTGTGCGTGTCTGTGTTAACATGTGAATAATATAGATATCCACTTAGCCACAGATAATTGCGCTTGACCTCAGAGATCCAGAACATCATCTGTATTGAAATATTCCTGATCTGTGGTTTGTGCATTTGTTAGGTCAAGTGATTCTTTTGTGAAGGTCAAACAGATGCATTTCTTTAGAAAGTCAGCTATCAAGTGAAAGAGAAAAAAACAGTACTTCAATGCATGGGCTAGTACTGTATGTGCTAAATTTGTTGGAGTCAATGAAACTTTACATATGAGCACACAGTTCCCTATATACTTGAAATCTGTGTGAAATCTGTGATATTATGATGTGACAAAACAATTGTATTTGGTTAGGCCTCTCATTTAGGTCCTGAATTAGCTAGTGCATTTGAAATTATTACGCTGGGTAGAATATAGCTTTGTGGATATGACTAATACTGCAGTTACTGGTGTGAGATATAGCCCTGTCCGTTTCATTTCAGAGGTCTAAGTGCCGAATAATTTTTTGGCTGGCTTTCTCGTCAGGCTTCTAGGACACTTTTTAGGAACGGTTCCATGCAACTCAGTCCAAAGGATGGACAAGATGAGGCCTCATGCTGGCCAGAGCCCCACCTGAACATGGTTCAATTGAAAAGTGTCCCTTGGGCTCCTCTTGGATCTGATAAGTTAGGTCTGGAGCTGTAAGTCAAAAGTTTGGAAGGCGTTTGAGGACATTCGGCTGAGAATTTTAAGGGATTGAGTGCGCAGCCACGGACAACCCATTACTGTTGGTGGCAGATCGAGCCTCGGACACGCAGCCTGAATCATGGGCCCGGTGGGAATCTTAATTCTTGCTGGAAGAGATTTGAGTTTCATATGGATCCAATCACAAGTAGCAAACCATTTTTTTTTTGGAAACAATGAGATGTAGTTTAAGTTTAAGACACTTAGACACCAGTAAAGTTTAAGGCTGGAAGTGACTGAAATCCACATTTAAATCCAAAGCCTTTACCTCAGCCAAGGCTTATTTGGCATACTACCCTTTGGCACCTCATCTGAACTTCCCCACAGTACAATACAGCAAACTGCTATAGGCCATTATAAGGCCTATATACTGGTTGAAACATTACATAGACAACAACAAGACACAACAACTCCAAGGGTTATATATTTACAATAAAAAACATGTTGTATTGGTAACACTTTACTTGATGGGTGAGTACATGCCATATTCATAGCAGCCGTCATAAATTGCTCACAAAGCAATCATGACTGTCACATAAGATATGGCTCAACATTCATACCAAGCCTTTCATAAATGTGAAAGACAGACTGGCAATACAGTGTTTCTCTTAATTTTTTAATGTATGAACATTTAACTAATCTAGTTACAATTCCTAAAAGAAGAGAAGACTAAATAATCTGTCAAATATGAATAAAATATAGTCAAAGCCAAATATATATAAATAACGCAGTGATGCAGCTAACTGGCTATCCAACAAAGATGCAAATCTGAAAAGGTTTATATGATTTATTGAACAATAATAGGAAAAAGACTCAATGACATTTCAAGTTTCGTCAGCTGCATTTAAAATGGTAGCTTCTGCTAAGTGCATTATTTCCCTATATCTGGGAATGCAACATCATGCTTGGAAATAATAGACATGCATTCAAAACATAAAGAAAACATACAGTCCAGTTTTAAAAGAAGCTAGCCTGTTCTTACTGTACTACTTTCTTGCTTACTGACAATGGTAAGCTTGTAAACAGCTGATTTCATTGTCACTGGGTGATAAACCAAGATATTGCTAATGTGCACTGCAACACCCCAACACATTCCTGATTTATGTTCTTTATTTGTTTTTATCTTTATATGTTTATGAGGTTAGAGCCCTGCCTCTCCATGGACCCAACAGCAGTCACAAGTCTCTGACACATTTTCTGACACATTCTACCAGCAATGCAGTAGACAGGCAGACACATTAGTATGATAATTTAACTCTGCTGTGAGGCTTTAGTAGATCACTCTCCTGGTTGGTTGTGTGTTATATAATCAAGTGACATAAAAACTAGAACACATCATATTGGCTAAGTCTTCTTTCATCATCACCCCAGATTTTTACCAATTGTCCTCTGTGCAGAAAGCATGTGCACAGATTTCCATTTGAATTTTATTACAATTAAATTTACATCCCCTACAAATAAACAAATATATACATACATGCATTCATACATAGATAAGGTAGTCTAATTTAAACAATTTTATAATCCAATTTCAATTTTACAGTAATTTTCCACCTACCAATACCCATGTTAAACATGATGTAGTCAGTAATTAGCGGGAAAATGGCTTGGTAATAGTAAATATTTTCATAAACATTGCCTTGGTGTTTTAGGAGGGAAAAAACCTTTCAGTGTTCATAAAAAGTTTATTGCTCACAGATTTAAACCATATGGGTTGCAGGTATGAGAGAAATCCTGCATGGACTATGTTTTATTACTAAGTTGTAAAGCATGAAATTGACTTATGAAGAACAAAAGGTGAAAAACAACATGTTAGCTCTGAACTCACACAGAGTAATATTTATGAGAGTGAGGCATACAAAACTGTGGGAGAAATAAAAAATAAGCTACATGTAAACATATTTCATCATAATGTTCCAGATGATAGTTAGATGATAGTAAACAGAGCCTTTAATAATTGCACCTGTGTCATGTCATCTCAGCCAAAGAATTGTTGACCTCACTTCTCTTTTCTTCCCTAGTAATTGAAAACAGTCCTGTTTCCTATGTCATGGGTTCTGGAAATCTCTTGTGCTGTGGGATTGTTAAAGAGAATCAATTAAAGACAACAACAGCAACAGCAGCAACAACAACAACAACTGAACAACAACAACTAGCTCACTACTACTACTGGTATGGTATGGTATAACTTTATTGTTAATTTCTTCACATGTACAAGACATAAAAAGGAATCAAAATTGCGTTTCTCACTCCTCTGTGGTTGGGAGAGCAAGGGGGCGCTGCGGATGTGCGGATGCGCTACTGCTACTACCACTACTACTACTACTACTGCTACTGCTACTACCACTGCTGCTACTACTGCTACTACTAATCATCATCATTATCATTGTCATTGTCATGGCGTAGTTATGAACATAATAAAAACACTGATATTTTACAAAGGGAACATTAGATACTGTTGAAATGTATGTGCTATCAGAATGGGTCTGGTGTCTTGTCATGCTATTCCAAGCAAATATCTTTCTAATGTAGATGCATGGCCAGATTACTGGTGGCAAGATTGAGTCCAATATTTCATTTTGAAATTTCACCCAGGAATAACATTCACCAAATGGGAGACTTCAATCACAGCTGGTCCATCATAGTGTGGATGCCAATAAAAATCTCCCATCTGATTAGCATCAAAACCGTAATTAGGAGATAAGTGGCAAAGAAACTAGCTAATGGAAATGCAAAACATGGCTGTAATAACAATTTGGTTGGGCCCAATTTGCGGATAATAGAGTTGATGTGTGAGAAGTTGTTCAAGGATGAATGACTATTTGCTAAGTCATGTAATTACGCTCTCATTCACTCCCTCTCTCTCGTAGTCCACAAGGTGGAGGTCATGACATGCCCATACCCATGACATGACAGCTATCTTTTATTTGCATGAGGCATGGTTAACAGTGTTTGAGTGGAAATGGTCCAATAGTTATGATTTTTAATGGATTTTACATTTACATTTGCATTTAGCAGACACTTTTATCCAAAGCGACTTACATCAAGTCAAGTATGAATTACATTAAGTGCCTCGCTCAAGGGTACAACGGTGACAATTTCCAGACTACAAGCATGCTAGCTGGGTGCCTTAACCACTACGCCACCACTGCCCCCAATTTTAATTTTAAAGGAACCTTGCCACATTCTAGTTTGGAACTTTGCTTAGATATAGTAAATAAACTTGGATATTAATGAAGGAATAATTCCTCTGGTTTGGTAATAATTTCAAAACTGTGTAGCCTACCGTATTCTGCAATACTCTTCCAGATTGTAATTTAAATTAAAGTAGCCTAAGGTGAAGTGAAGTAGTGAAGTGACTCTTATTTTGTAGATGTGGCATAGACACACAATGGCAAGTTTGGGCCTGTGACAAGTAGAGACACTACTGATACACCACGGTCACACAAAGATGAAATGTCAAGGCGAAATCCGGTGTAACAAACTAACACTAACTGAATAGGGCACAGAGACTTACTTTCAGTTCCATTTCGCTATACCCTATTCATTTAACATTAGTTGTTGGTTCGCTATTGAATGTATGTTGTATTAAATTTTCTGGTTCTTTTTCCTACAGACCCCTCTCAGTGACCCCAAACAACAGGCTATTGACTGATTCACACTGGATTACTCCTTTAAAGGGACTGTCCACAGTCAATGAACCCTTAGTCCTGTTGTTTAAGGTTGCCAAGTACGTTTGGAATGCAGACCAAACAGACCAGACCAAATTTGCTAACCAACAGTTAATGTTTGGTGAACAGGTCACAGGAAAATGAAAACGAAATAGAGTTGTATTAATTGACTTCTGACTATTGCTTTAAGCAAAGAAAAACTGTATCACATGACAGAGTTACTATATCAACCTGAAAGCCAACCTTATAATAGCCATCTTTATGACAGGTGAGGCCAGGTAGAATAAGTCTCTTGAATATTTATGCACAGTAAGCGTGAGTCAGCAGACATGACAGGCTAATGTAGGTGTCATGTAGTCGTATTAACATAACACAAATTCAACTATTCAGGACGTGTACTCTCGCACTTATCATCCCAAGTGTTACCTCATCATTTCCAATGCTTTGCCATTCTCTACTATTTTCCATGGTTGTGAAGGTGTTCAGGAGAATTTCTAGGTGTCATTTTCCAACATAACCAATGACTCTTCCGGAATGATATCTAAAAATAAATCTGACAATTTTGACTCTTTCTGCCCTCTATAACGTCTAAATTTTCTCTGGTTGTCTCCATGGTTCCCCCCTCCCTGCCCGCCTCAGCACCAGGGGGCCCAAGCCACCCATCACCATCCTCCTCCTGCTGGGCTCTGCCAGTTCCACCATGCACGTTGTGCGCACGCCAGCGGCTCCCGTGGCGACGTGTCATGTTATTAGCATAATAACCAGCCTCTTCAGAATACAGTGGTGGCAGAGTGGCAGGTAATCTTCAAAGAAAGATCTCGCTTTGATGGTTTCTTTGCCAGCTTCAAAGGCTGTCAGCGTACAACCCCTCAAAAAAAAAAAAAAAAATCCCATGGGACAACCAATAGAGGGTGACAATCTAAAACAGTTTTTAAGACAGCCCCTGACTTTTTCCTCTAACTTCCAAAGTATGAGTGATTGTGTTGGCTGCCTCACATTTTGGCTTCAGGTTTTTTCCCCTCTATCCCTTGTGTTTAATTACAAAGTATGGGAACAGCTGCAGCTGAAGTTTACAGTCACAGTCCCCCAACACCAGTCCCTGAACACCATCAACTCACACTGTGTTTGGCCCATGACTGTATAGTACTTGACATCAAACATATACAGTATGGTGCAGAGAGGGTAGGTTGTGAATCGCTGGTGCCAAATATAGGTTTCTTCTTCCTAGTTTCCCAAATTATACTGACTGAAAAGATTAACAATTCAAAGCTGTTCATTGTAAATGTTATACTGAATGAATCTTTGCATTGAATAGAATGCATGACAAACTGAATATAGTTGTTGTACACTCTCTCTCTCTCTCTCTCTCTCTCTCTCTCTCTCACTCTTTCTCTCTCTTGCGAATAGGAAATGTATTTCTTAAGCCTAAGGGTAATGTGTGTGTGCACACTTTTGTGTGTACAAGTACAGTGTGTCCTCAAGCTTGTGTAAGTGTACACACACACACATACATACACGTGTTTGCAAAACTCGCTAAACTGAGCACAGCAGGTGTTTATTAGTCCCCGGACAAGATGAAAGATTAGAAAGAGATCTGCAAATAATCTGCCAACAGTTTCCATGACAAAATGGAGGGGCCTCCACAACAGTCCATTTATTCAGTTTGTCATTGTGAACAAAGGATTAAGAGGTTGTGCGGGTATAGCAAGACAAAGATCGCTGAGTGGTGGGAAGCTGCCTTTAATCAAGCCCTGCACTTCTTTCCACATGAGACACATTGTTAGCTGGGCTTTGAGAAATGCCTCTCTCTCTCTCTCTCCCTCTATCTCTCTCCGCTGCCTACCCAATGCCAGTGACAGGGCCTCTCACAGCTCTCTGTGTATGAATATTTATGAAATCGTTATACCAAAACAAATACGTTTTTAAAAAGGGGCAAATATGTGCTGGAGCAACATAGCGAGCCACTGGATGTGTTGATGGATTGCTACCATGTGTATTTATCCTGTCACCTCTGACATGAATATGGATGTGTCTGCATAAATAGAGATTTCTTCCATCTGTCAATGTTAAACATAGCCACTCTTGCCAGCTGAACCATGCATTGCTTCAGCCATATCGACAGGCATGGAAAGTTTTATTAAAATTCTGTGGCACCACTGTTTTGATTGACACAGGGAAATTTATCTAAAGAGGATTATGGTAATTTACCATTGTCCACTGAGGGTCTTCACATTGAAATGTCCTGGAGCATTGTCAATGGTCATTCTTACTTGTAGAGGTGATAAATGCTGTCCTAACTGCCAGTTCAGTTTCGAATCCCACAATGGCCGAGGAGAGTGATGTAGATGTCGTCCACAGTCTCTGCCAGTGCCCTCTCATGCAGTAATTGGTCATTCATACTCATACACATACATACTTTTTCAAGAGCAAATGCTTCAAATCAGTTTTCTTTTGTTGCCATTGGCTTAAAGGCACAGGTAATTAATCTCAGATTCTAAACAATGCTTTTCAATCTAAATTGGACGCATATTTCTATAAAAAAATACTTATTTTCACCAAACTGGGATAATGCTTAATGATTATTCACCCGCATACATGCGGACACACACACACACACCATTTCCAAAGAATTGGTGATTGCAATGATTGGATGGGCTTTCTGCCTATTGTACCTAAAATTGCCTCATCAATCACTGGGGCGCCACCACATCATCCATGCATTATCAGAGCTATTTTGCACAAATATACCTACGGAGTGAATGAGTGCACCAAACAAGAAACAACATAATGTGATTGCATTAATCAATATCTATCTATCTGATTGGATGAACTCAAATCAAAACATATCTCTCCTCAGGGCAGGACACAGGTATAGACAAAGATATGATTAACAGGATCCCAGCATTGTCAGACTGAATTTGCAGTTCCAAGCCAAAGCAGTACTAGAATAGTCTCTTGTGCTATATAATAGAAACCTACCCCTGTTCTGGAAAATAATGAGGTAACACTTTATTTGAAGTGGTCTACATAAGGGTGACATCAGCCTTTTTTAAACATGACATGACACAAACAAGTTTTAAACATGACATGACACGAATCATGAACATTAATGACACTTCATTCATGTTTATGACTGTTGTCATTAAGTGTCATTCGGTTATTGAAATGCAGACTTTGGGATGCAGACACCACAAAAACCGAATGACACTTAATGACAACAGTCATACAAATGAATGAAATGTCATTAATGTTCATGATACCTGTAATGTCATGTTTAAAACAGGCTCATGTCACCCTTATGTAAACCACTTTACATAAAGTGTTACCTACAACGACGGTAAAGAGCACAAGTTTTATAAGACTAATGGCATAGAAGAGCTTCAGGTAACGCTTTCCTCAAAGGTGTTGACATAAGAGTGACATGACATGAGTCATAAGCATGACATGACACATATCATGAACATTAATAACACTTTGCTAATGTGTTGGACTGTTGTCATTAAGTCTCATTCATTTTATTTGTAATGTCTGCATCACAAACAGGGTCAACTTCGCTTTAAAAAAACAAATGAAACTTAATGATAACAGTCGTGAACATTAAAAAAGTGTCAGTAATGCTCATTTTGTCTGTAAACTGCCATCAGACGTTAGTCTAAAGTGATTACAGTCTTATTGGTGTGAAACACAGTAACGAACTTGAAGTGACTTGCAGTCTTTGTGTCTGAATAGAATAAGTTCTGTGGGCATTTACTGTAGTCCATATTGAGTCATTTTGTTCAACTGTTACATTCTGTCTCTTTCAGCATATGTGCACATTGCTAATGCTATTTGAATTCATGTTTTTAAGTGATAAAGTAGAGATTATGGAGATCAACAGACTATCTGTCAAGTCTGGTGGCTAAGGACACTGGCTTGGAAGCTGTTGCATGGTTTGAAAGTTGCTCTACTACCAAATGAAAGGCACTGCAATGAGTCATGTGCACAGCACAAAGTATCTGTGGATGTGATCTGCCCTCCATCCAGGACTTGTATGAGAGGCAATGCATCAGGAAGGCCAAAAGAATCAGTAAGGAGCCAGTCATCTTAGTCATAGACCGTTTCAGCTGCTACCATCTGGCAAGCGTCACCGTAGTCTTAAGGCTCAGACCACCAGATTCCAGAACAGTTTTTTTTTTCACCAAGCGACATGGCTTATGAACATTGAAACAATGACAGCCTAAGCCTGTTACTGTCAGTCTTTTCACTACAACACTTTCCATTTTTTCCCTCTCTCTCTCTCTCTCTCTCTCTCTCTCTCTCAACACTCAACATTCTATCTATTTATTAAATAAAGCAAAATCACAAGAATTTTATACTAGTATAATGGGATGTAATAAAGACTATCTTGAATCTCAAATCTTGGCTTGCAACTTTATCTTAGTACAGTTTCTCTCAGAGAAACCACATGGAATCTTTTAATATCACCTTACCACAATGGAACAGTGGAACTATATCACTACAGAAAATGACCACTTAACTAGTGTGACTTTCTTGAATTCAGAATATTAATCTTGTGATTTTGTTGAATTCAGAATAGTATTCTTGTTATATCAATATATAAAAGATTTATTTGCTTACTGAAGCAGAGTTGTAGGAAACTATTTTGCTTGTCTCAGTATTATTTATCTTGTGTTAACCTACTTAGATAATGCCACTAGTTATAAGAAGATTTGATCTTTAGATCTGAAGTATTCTGACCTGATACCAGTTAGACAGAGAAGATTATTTGACTTGTTTCAAGTAATTTTATCTAATTACAAAAGCTATAAGTAGCTGCTGGATCAGTAAGACTGTGGCACTTGAAACTGAAAATTACTTGTTAATTACTTGTGCAAGCAGCAATGTGGGGGCCAACAGTGTAACTGGACAAGGTTGCAGAATGTCAGCCCCATAGGAAACCACTGGGGCTGATATTTTTCAAATCAGGATTCTTTTTTTTTGTTCTGGGCTCTAAGGTATTTTTGCTTATTTTGAGTAATCTATATAAGCCATATTATTTTGTTCCATTGCTAGATAATTTTGCTTGTAATCAGTTACTTTTTGCTTGTGATAAGCCTGATTTTCTTATTTTTGGAGAGGCTCTTTTTAACCCATCAGAATGCACTGCAGAACACTTTGCTGCTCCTCTTCAAGCCTCATGTTGACATTTTCCTTTAGTTTTTGTCCTTTGTTTGACTTTCATTTATCAGAAAATACACACAGGAGCCATTTGCTCCTGTCCAGTCTGCTTGTTTTTGATAAAGGTGAAGCTTGCCAAGTTTTTTTTTTTTTTAATCAGTCTCTGACTGAAACTTTTAATTCACTCTTTTTGTTTGTTTACCTCCTTAGTAGATCCTGAACCATTTTAGAAGTGATGATGACAATGGCGGTGGTGTGTGATGATGACAATGGGCAGGAGCCTTACAGTGAAGGTGAAACCCTATCTCTCTCTCCATGAAATCTTTCTTAATCTCTCTTCCCAAAGTGCGCAGCACTAAGCTGTTCAAATGCATTATAGCGTAATCTTCTCCTTAGTGGACTTGAACCCATTACCGTTGCCATGGTCCATTCCCTGATTGACAGTGGACTGAAATGAATGACTTTCTCTTCTCTTTCCTTCATATTCTCCTTCCGCTGACCTGGGCAAGAAACGCTGAAGGAGATCATTTAGATGAGAAGAGAGAAGAGCACTCTGTTTCATTTCCCGGGTCTGACAAGGACACATTATAAGAGGAAGCCACGGGTTTATACATAATGCAGCATAATTGAGTCTCGCCGAGCACAAGCTAGCTTTTAAAGGGAGGAGACTCAAAATGTATTCCCATTGTATCTTTAATTTAGTTGACACGCTAATCCCCTCCTCCGTTTGAGAAGTCAAAGGGCAGCTACAGCCACTTGGGGACTTGAAAAACAAAACAGCCCCGAAGCAGCGCTCCACCCTTCTTCAAAAGGGGCATTCAAAAAAGCACGACAGCTAACGTCAAGCAGTGTTGTGCACGTCGCTATGGTTTCTTTCCCTGCTGCTGTTGCTGCTGGAGGAAATCCATCCCATATGGCCCTGGTTTGTGACACCAGACCTGAGACAGTGCCAGCTGTTGTGGCTTAATGCGCTCGCTGCGCGGTTTTGATCTTCCCTTTTGAAGGCGCATCACTAGCGGCAACCGACACCCTTTCAGAAGTGAATGGCTGGAGAAATTTGGAAGTAAAATGGCATGCTTGACCCCCACCCCCCAGCTTCCCAAAACCTACCCTATCCGCCTTTCTTTCTCCCCGTGCCATGCTTCAGCTCTGAGGGATCAAAGGAGAGCAGCTCTGGCGGTAAGTCGGACTGGTGGTGGGTCACACTTACCAGCGAAAGGGGATTAGGTGCAGCGTCTCAGTCTGCTCTGCCACCTCTGTTCTTTGAAGGGCTTAGGGGCAAACAGGCTATTGGCATGAAATAGCTTCCACGGTTTGACATCTTCATTGCTTGGCATTCATTGCGTCTGCCTTCCGCACACATGCACACATACACACACACACACATGCAATAGTTTTTGACCTGGGCAAGGATTAAACAGAGAAATCACATCGCATTGCACCACTGTATTATCATCATCATATAAATCAGATAAGAATGTTCCCTCACAAAATCTACAGACATTTGGTTCAGTGCAGATAGTTTTCACTAGATAATCTACAGACTTCAGAATGGATTTTCTTTAATGCCACACTTCTGGCATTACCTAGTTTTATTTTTAAAGACCATCTCCTCTGCTACTCTGACTGAGTCATACACTTGGAGCTCTCCAGGTCCATCAGCTGAGAGCACTAATGGCTCTGGCAGTGTGGTTTACTGTCAGATTCAACTGGATTTTCAAACACAGAGATAACATTAGGCCTGCTCTGGCTGAGCGTCAAAAAATGGCCTTAAGGTTGATACTTGTGCGATGTGTCAGACAGCCGCATACACCAGACACACAGAGCACTGTACACATTATCTGTTTACATTATCATTACGAATCTTAAATGCTTATGAGTCTTGCTTTTTAAACAAGGTATGATCTACTCATGATAATGCAATACACAATATCCAGAAGTGTTAATGAAATCTTTAGAAAGGTGGGTATGAAAGGAGACATATAATAGGAAATCGTTTTTGCCTTGGCTTTCATGAATTAGGAGAGGTTGTGCATGGCCAGAATGCAGCATGGTTGTGCCCTCCTTCACATGAACATCTCGAACTTAAAAATAGAAATAGAATTAGAGCAAAGCCTACATGTGATGTCAAATAGCACAAAGCAAAGAGGAGCGCCATTTAGCCAAAAAGACCATTTCAATACCCGGCATGACTATAGAGTTTTAACTGGGCTGGTAAAATTGCACTTGAGCTTGTTTTTGATAAACTAAAGTTGAATATATTCTATTTTAACATCAGAGAACAACGTAAAATACTCCAGTCATCCATTCTCTGTCCCCTTTGAACATTTACACTAATAAACATAAACATAAACATTTACATTAGTACACTTACATAACACATCATCAAACCTACTACAAGGGATTTGTGACAGTATTGTTGTTCAGATCTTCCAAGTTTGTGGTTCCTATAACACTAAAGCTGTAGGGTAGACAGCATGCATTGCCCAATATACTACACAGTGTTCATATAGAATTACGACTGGACCAAATCTGGACCAACCTCATTTGGAGCAAAATAAAAATATATCAGCATGGCCAAACGCTAACCAGTCATTTAGCATCACCTGCACCACTCTTCTCTTCTGCAGCTGCCTCATCAATCAGTAGGGGCTGTGAGAAGGGACAGGAGCTGTGTGTCTGACAGGCTTATCATGTAGGTTGCTAAACATGTGTAACGGCACATTTTATACAATGGTGTTTGATAAATTGAACCCCCTGTAAGCACCCCCTTGCCTAAATAGCTGTGACGACACACACGATAGGTGCACACCTAATATAGGACTTATCAGCTTATAAGGCTGAGTCCAAATATGAGCAACTAACAAAACCTTTCATTGTGATTCATTTGATAGAAATATTTACACACACAAATGAGACCAGGGTTATTAGTACATGAGTGATGGCAAGCAATTATAAAGAACAAGTTTGTCTAAAGATTTGAGTAAGCTATCTTTGGTATTTGCACGTCTCAACCTTATTAGAAAATACACTGTTATAGAGCAGTTATAGAGCAGTTAAAATGGCAAAGACGCTGAGGGGTTGCATACTTCATCCAGTATGTAGATACAATACAGAGTTTAGTCCTTGTCAGATGTTAGTTGTGAGTTATCGTGCTTATCTGCCTGTCACACATAGCGCATCGACTGTATGTGGAAACCTTTCATTTAAGATAAGATGCCTAGAGGTCATTCACACAAATGACAGAACACTGAGAAATCGTTTAGGTTATTTGTCAGTTATTTGTCATTGAATAAGACCACAGCCTGAAGCCGTTGCATATAACCAGACAAGAACAAGAATAGCCAACAGTCTAAAGTTTATTCATTTTCTTTGAGGTATGAATGGATGGACAGATTTGGAATGCAGATGACAGTGCAGTGGATTTGATTCTTGTTGTTTTGGTGATCCATAACATAAGGTAACAGTCACTGCACAGGTTCAAAGACATCTCTTTTATATTATTTATATATCGCTAGTGTGAATGGAAGTGTGAAATGCTGTTAGTATCCTGATGCAAGCCCATGACCATTATATTTGATTCCACAGCCAAAGACAATTTGTTCCTGATAATTGTGTTCTGTAGTTTGTTTTCTAAACTACTGTGATCTATGTGCTAATGGCTTAGATTCATACACACACTGGTGCAAATACACACACTCACTCCACACATCCCCTTGCCTCCCTCTTATTCTCTCTTTAGCTGGACTTTTTGATAAGCCTTTAGAAGCCAATGACACAAACAAGAAAGAGGATCTGTGACAGTGGGTGGTTCAAAAGAGTCACATTTTAGAGCTTATTACGGAAAAATCAAGACTGCAAAGGTGCTGAATAGAAGAAAGAGAAAGAGAGAGAGAGAGAGAGAGAGAGTCGGAAAAGTAGGAGCTGAGAGTACGAGATAATTAAGTCATGAATACTGGGAAGTCGGTGAAGAATTTTCAAAGCTTTGTATGAATGATAGTCTATGGGGGGATATGTGCATGGGCTTACCTCAGCACACCAGTGCATCCCATTGTGGAGAGAGCACAAGTCAATTAACTTGCTGCAGTTTGTGCAGTAAGATGTTTTATTGAGCTACACCAAATATAAACACTATGCATGTTGGTCCTATAAATATATCCTCATAAGATCAACATGGGGGATTGTAAAGCAGTGGGTACCGTGAGAAATATGATGCCTTTCTTCAGTATTCCACTCTTCAATATATCTAAAAGAGTTTCTTTGTGCTGACTGAACATTTATGACACAGGTCTTGTTTATGACTTTCACATAATGATCGTAACACAACAGAATGATACTTACTTAATTCTATAGGGGCTAATAGGAGGAGGCTTACTTCTGTTTGAGAGCATGAGGGTCACTTAGTTCTGCAAGGAGCTGAGATTTAACAAACCCACTGTAAAGGATGGCTGTTCTGTGCTGTGTTTACGCTGGACTTAGTGGTTGTTCAGGTCAATCTAGCCCAGAGGCAAGAGTCAAACACTTGGCTCATAACAGCTGCTTATGCCTTGCATAATGGAATAGGGTACAAGCTGTGGTCAATTTGTACTTGCTTCCAACTTGGCTAAAGGAACGTAATAAATAAATAAATAAATAAATAAATACAAATATGCCCATTGTCTCTTTGAGGTGCATACTGTGAGATGCTGAAAACTGGGTTTGACAAGGAGGACAAAAAAGTGCAATCCATCTTCAACTTCTTTCGGGAAAAAAACTTGCCCACTGTCTGTCATTGTGAGATGCTCACTGTAAGGTATTGAAAACTGTCTTTAGGGATTTAGTCCACCTCTGATGATTTAGTCCATCTTTAACTTAAAATAAACAACAACTTTGGAAAGTGGGAGAGATCATTTCAGCCACGCTTACTGAATGCAGCGAGTACACCACCAAAATGATTCAACACTTTTTTTGCTTGTTGTATAGCCCTGTTGCACCCCTCACACAGCCGATAAGCATGATGGGGGACAACTCTCTCTTTAACGGCCTAACATTTGTTCATTATCAAGGGGGAAAGATGCATCTAAGCATCCCCTGGTTTCATTCCCTTATTAGTCACACAGTCGTGGCTTGGCTCCTCAGCGACATACTGTACAGTGAGACGCTTCTTCATCTCATGCAAATTTCCCCGGTTAGCTGCTGCAGGACTGATAGGGAGGCGTCTGCCCTTCCGAGAACAGCCATAAAGAAAAGCTATGCCTCATAAAGCGTATTTGAATATTAATTACATATCTCAGATTAGCGTGTCTGCAGAAGCAATCAGCGATGGGATGATTTAAGTTTCTTTTGCGTTTTCTTGGGGCTGAAATAAAGATGCAAGGAGATTATACATGCTCTGCTGGTTCACTACAGTGCATGCCTAAGAAAATCTGTGGAGGTATTGCATGTCTGCTTGTTCAGAGGTCCCACCAACCCTAAAGGCTTTTTTGCACGAATAAAGAAAACAATTTTTCACAACAAAAGAGAAATTCTTTCAGGAAAGATGTTTTTTTTTTTTTTTCTTTTGAAATGCAGCCAGTTTGTCTTTTAACACACAAATCATTCAAAATAAGAAAAAAAGAAAGAAAAAAAGACAGAAAGCAAGAAAGAAAGAAAGAAAAAAAGAAAGCACACACAGCTTTCAGTCTGGCCATCTCCGCTTTTGTGCCTAGCTATGCATCAGTACACAAACCTCCAGGTGGGGGTGATAACTGTGTTTACACACCTTCAGTCAGGGTCTCCACTTTGCATGAGGACCTCAGAGGCAAATCAAAGCCATTCAGTACCATCTCCCCCGAGTTCTCCTGCCACAGCTTGCTCTGTTAAAGGCTGTGCAGATTTCACAGGGTTATACACACGTGCAGCCGAGACCCGTGGCCCACTTTGCTAAGTGTTTCAGGCACTAATCTTTGTGTTGCTTTTTGAACGGCAATGGTTCAGCCCAGCCCAACCCAACCCAGCAGTCATCTATTTTAAGATGGTAGATTATTGAGTCGCGAAAAGGTGAACAAAATCACTGCCTGGTGATTTCTGCTGCGTGAATGTGCCACACATCAACCACTGGGCCCTAATTTTTCCATGAAGGTGGAGACGGAAGGGCCAGCCCTATGACATGATGACAGGTAAATATGGACCTGTTTGAAAGATAAAAGAGAGGCAAGGCAATGGGTCAAATCGATTGAAAGTCTACATCTTGCCTTTGTTGATTTGCTTTTTGGTTATTCACAAGCAGCTAAACCCAGGAAGGGCACTGTAGTTTGTGCTTCTCTCTCATCCAATAATGGAAAGGTGACCTTCATCTGAGGTCAAACTATTTCCATGTGCAATTCCACAGACAGACTGGAGAGTTTAGTGAGGAACGTGCAGGGGCAAATGTGTTTTCCCCAAGAAGAAAAGGAAGGCCATTAGGCCATTAATATGATCAGGATGTTTAATGTCCACCCCATCCTTCATAACACTCGCAGCCATCTGGCTTGTGGGCACACTCAATTGGTGCCATGCCCCCTAGTGGCCATCTTTTTCAGTGTTTTTCACATATTTGGCAACCGCACACAATGACTTCAGATTGCAGTTCAAAAGTCAACACCGCCCTCCCTGTGTGACTGGTTAGAGCACAAGGGAGTGTTAAAAGAGAACACTGAAATGAGTCATGATCTGACATGTAAAAATTTGCTATTAAAGTCTTTCATATGACCTGGGCTTTGTATTATTCATTGGAAGGGAGAATCCACAGTGCATCATAACTATATCATAGTCTAATCATGAAAACACACTGTAGTTTAAGTCCGTAATTCATCACAGCTTTTTGGATTGTTTTTAAAAATGTGAAATTGAACATGCCTTTGGCATTGACTTATGAGGAGTGTTCTGAACAAATCTCATGCAAGGACTATCAGTGAGAACAAACTAAGTATTCAGTATTCCACTGAAATATATTTCCATTTTCTTTTGTGGTTTCACATCTTCAGTGCTAGTGATTACTTTAAATAACAGCATTGGCCCCAGGAGCTGTTAAATGATTGATTGAGATAAAACATGGAGAAGTCCATTCCTTGGTCCTTGTGGATGCAAATCCTCCATTTTCTCATCTCCAAGGAGGGTCTTCCACTGAATAATTGTTGTCATTAACACCTGTTCAAGACCCCACCCCCCTTAAGTGAGGGAATTTATATTATAGTTATGCACTATACTATGAAGAATGCAGCATGCTTAAAATAATTTTTTTGAATTAATTATCTTTTGATCATTGGACTTGGCCTTGTCTGGCACTTCTAAATGGCCACATAATGTTAAAGTTAGATTACATGCTATTATAGAACATTCAACAAGGCTGTGTTTCGTGCCCTTCAGCACAGAGGCTGTGCTCTGAGTACAACTTCTCAAGAAATAACTATCTCCTGCAGTCTCTGGTGAGCCTTATTCCAAAGCGACTTCTTGCCTTAACCCAAGCTTGAACCGCAGATATTCACTTCTGTTGCCGAGCAGCTGGCCGCATTATTTGTCCTGCGTGGCACTGATTGGATTAGTCGATCCATGAGACATGTTAGCGGCGGAGACTATATATATATATATATGTGGGATGAAGATGTTTTTTATTCTCTTAGCCGTCAGCATTTACAACGCTAACCACACTTTCCCGCCGTCTGTGCAGGCCTCTGGGCCAGTGAGTGCCACGTCAGCCACACAAACTCTGCGCAGATAAGAGACGCTTGGGTGGGCAGGCGGGGAAGGAATATGATGTATGGATTAACGCTCTTGAAGCCAGGGATGCTGGACTTGACAAAGGGTGTCTTGGAGGTCACTCTGAGTTTGTGAATAGGCATAAGAAAGGACGCTGGTGGCAGCGTGTATGTGTTCTCAGACAGCCATAAGGCGATCCCCTTGGACTAGAGTTGTGTTTGTAAGAGTGCTGTTGCATTTTCAGAATGAATAAATGACCAACAATCCAACACCCACCTATGCATCTGCTTGTAAAGATCAAACAAGCCTCGCTGGTCACATTGTTTTGATGTAAGTGGATACATTGAGAGTGCACTGTGTGGTTTTTAGTTTTAGACTTGAAATACAATGGCCAACCCATTCTCATCCCTCAGTTAAGGGATGAGAATGTCTATTGAGCTCCAAATTCTCAGCAGATGAGCTTTATCATGAAGGTGTTCTTTTTTTTAAACATGCCATTTTTTGTTGACTTTCCCTTACTGCAATATTGTTTTGTGTGAATAATCGATCAATCTTGTGACATTAGTACAGTACAAATGAAAGGCATTTGTACTCATGACATTAGTAAATGAAAAATAAAGGTTGTGAAACTGGCTATTGCTAAGATGAGTAATAGTCATGTGCTGGACAATGTTCCACTACTTTGAAGTAGTGGACAATGGCTATTCACAGTTTATCTCTGTCTTTCATTTCATTACTAAATCTCTCCAGTTCATCCATCACTTAACTACTACTTCAAAAACAAGTACATAGAGTATTGCCTCAACATTTCCATAACAGTGCTGAGAGAACAGGCCGTGTTAGAATTCCTCTGAAGTGTTAGTCAGGAGAGACAGGACGGCCAAAGCAGTACATTTGTCTACTTTGTTTTGACCATGCAGTGGAACAAATTTAAGTGAAGCCAGTCATTGTACATCCTTTGCCAGAAACAATCTGTTTGTAATAAGTATCATGCAATATTCATACTTTCCAAAATATATATATATATCAAAAACAAGAATGGTTTTAGAGGGTTTATCTGTCTGCCACACACACTCCACACCCCTCTCCCCTAAGATGGTACAGAGCGATTCCTGATGACAGTGTTGACACAATGAACCCAGAAAAAAGGTGAATTTCTACAGTCCAGATCAATCACTCCATCAATCATCCTGTCGTCGGTGGCCACTGAGTGTACAAACACAGCGCCAGGCATCCATCAACGTCCCGAGGAACTTAGACGCCACGAATGTCACACTCTCCTCCACCCCTTCCGGCTCTTCGCCTCCTCAATGCGCTCAAATCATCCCGTGACATCCCTCAGGGGAGCCTTCCAATCAAAGCACGCTCTGAAAAAAAAGGGGGGCAGTGTTCACAACTGCCCCGTTCAATATTTCCTTTTTAGTAGCTCAATTATCGCCCAGGGAGAGGCAGGTATAAGAAGACATTTCTGCACACACCTCTCATCATCCATTTCTTGACAACAATGGCCACCTTCCTCTCTCCTCTTCTATTGCCATTCATTTCACTATCCTTTCCTCCGACACTTCTAATGCCCCCTACCCGTTACACACACACACACACACACACACACACACACACACACACACACACACACACTCCTTCTACCTTCTCTCTCATTTCCTTCACCTCCTCCAAATTCAGGATGTCGCCTCGGTGACTCTTGCCCGGCGGCTTTCTCGGTCGTCCCCTCATCCCTCTCCCGGGGGGAGCAGGTGACACGTCGTGAGCGGGGAGCGGCGCTCGGGAGGGATGCTGTGGAGGAGGCTGTGTATTATCTGTGATGACAAGGACAGTCACTTTCACTGCTGTCAAGCGCGTGGAAAGCAGCCATTACAAACGAGAGCAGATGGGAAGGGTCTGGTGGCACAAAGAAAAGAAGAGGGAAGAAACAGAATTCAAGAAAAACCTCCCATGATTCATTTGGTGATCATGTTCTTTTGTTCATGTTAATGAAGGATTCAGCATGATAGAGCCATATCTGGTTAAAAGGTCATGCATTTGAAAAGGTTATAGCAGACAAGTTCATACAATTTCTAGTAAAGTTAAAGAAAATTAAAGTTTTTAAAGTGCTAGAGTGTCAGCCTTTGCATGTAGGAATTTCATGAGGATGATGACAAAAAAGAGAACAAAGAATTGTATAGACTTAACAAAGAAGAACCGAAGGAACATATCATGGTGGCATGCAGAAATACAGTATCACACTACTAGTACAGTACTTCATAGTGTCTTGGTTTGGCTTCATATAAAACTCCTCTCCTTGATTCATATCCACGTACAGCATGCTTGAGTATCCTCTGAAATTCCTAGGTCAGGATTTAGATAAGATCTTTGGATGCCCAGCAGATGGGGAGGAATTATGAGAGACTGATTGGAATGCTGACAATCTAAGTTTGTCTTGAGAGAAGACTGTGAGAGCCTCCCTAGGTGAATTAACAACAGACACGTGTCTTATCAGTGTTGCGATAAGCTGACCTGTGGGTAAACCTTAAAAACAGCTGAAAATGATTCTGCCTGCTGCTGTAACATGACTACGGTAATACCTCTGTTCATAAAGATGTCAGATAAGAGGCCCACATCTGGCCTGAGGCATGCATGTTTATATGAATTACTTGCATACACACACACACACACACACACACACACACACCACACACACACACACACTTCTGCACACACATACACAAAGATATGTAGACATACGTGCATATGCACACACACAAACACACGTACACAGAAACAGGCAGACACACACACATACACATCACTCACACACACAATATCATAGGCATGTGTAATCATTTAGTTGTCATCCATTCGTTCCTTTTATGGTCTATCAACAACGCTGTTGAAGTGCAGCCACTCTGGATAATGTGATGTTAACCACGCATGCCACTCCTTCTCTTGTCCCTGCTGATGTGATGTTACTGTGACAAAATGCATACACACATGACATAAAGATGTGCGCCCTGCTTAGCATCAGATACACATTAGGCTAAGCTGTAGTGACCAGAAGCGCACTGTGAAGACACTGTAAGGACCGTAATGAAATTTCTCTGAAGTTCCAAGCTAAAATGCGTCTTTACAATCTATGAAAAAGCCTCCAGAGAATCAGAGGATGTTGATGATGACTGTGGAAGCAAGACTTTCCACAAAGAAACTTTTGACGCAGACCAGCTACCTTTTTTTGCACTTTCAAATCTAGAGAATACACAATTACATACCGCATGTGTCTGAAAACTGGTCCGTATGATGTCTTCCTCCAAACAACACGTGAGGAGCGAGGTAACACCTGGCAGGTTTGGAATGTAGAGTGCTCATGTGGGAGTGTGGGAGAAGTATTGCTGTAATTAACCATCTACTGCTGAGGTATCTGTGCCATGTGTCCATTGCCCCTGAGGTGCAGCCCCTCTTGTGTTCCAATTCACATGCCTTACAGGTGTATATTATGTGTCCAAATTGGCTATTGCAAGCACCGGATTGGCTTACATGCCATCTACATGAGTAATGTTTCCATTAATGAGTGGCTGTTTGCTGTGCATGCAAAGAATCAAGACGAGATGAGAAAGAGAGAGCGAGAAAGAGAAAGAGAGAGAGAGAAAGAGAGGGAAGAGAATTAGAGAGAAAAAGTCCTGGCCTGGGTCTCTGCATACCGCCTTCCAAGCATCTGGATGCGCATCCACGATACACACAATGTTTGAAATGGGAAGGAATTTTAAAGGGCTTTTCAAAGGCTGCGGTTGAATGCTAATATTAGCGCATAGCTTCAAAAGGACATTACTCCGTGCCTGGGAGTGGGAGTATTTACTCAGCAAGGCGCAGTTGTGTCCCAGAGCAATAGCCCTTGACCATCGATCAGGGGGTCGCCATCCATCAAATGCCCGTGCAGCTTTGGTCCCTGTGTGACTAGCAAACATCTCTAATTCTGATGCTGATTAGCGCAAAGCCTTGCTGGCAAGCTCGCAAGGTCCATGACAGACATTTCTCTTGCAATGGCCTTTTGGAAAGCCCATTTCCATAGAGCTAGTCACCGCCAAGACAACAAAAACAACAACAACAACATTTCACCAACATCATCAATCTTCGGAAAAGCCATTTTATTTTGGTCTTTGATTACCAAGATGTCATCGTGTACTTTTTTCACTATTCCCCTCCATGTGTTTTACACCACAGAGACGTGCAAGACGTGACTTAGACTCCTGAGGTCAAGCCATTTTGGTTTGTCCAACAGATGTTCCCTGTGTTCCCCACCACCAGGCGTCTCGACAAATCCAAAGAGTCAGTCCAAGATGAGTTTCAGATCTCCAGCCACAATATAACGTTTGTTGAATCACAATGTAGCTCCTATCCCTAACCCCTGAACTCTTAACGCAAACACTTTATGCTGTTTTTTGGTTAATTTACCAGCTTCGTAGTCACTTTGATGGTTAAATGACTCATTACGGGGTGAGTAAAGGCTTTTTCAGCACCCTCTATCGCTCAGTAATGCAGTTACAGCATATGCAATGTAAAAGCCGTGCCCCAGTTTTAAATGTCATGCAGTAACTTGTCTTGAGGCCACATTCCTTACACTTAACTATTTGAAGGTACAGGGCTTAGGGTTTGAGGGGGGCACTGGGACTTAGCCTTTCAGTCTTCAGGGTTAAACATGATGGAACTCAGTTATCAGTGCTGTCTGAATGCTGCCTGTGAGTATATGCCAAAGGCAAAATGTTTGCATAGAGCCGTTTAGCACAGATAGCCAAAGAAAAAAGATAGCACTTTATTTGAAGGTGTCGTTGAAGCTGAAGGTACATCAGAGTGACATGAGCCTGTCATTAACATGACATTACACGTATTATAAACATTAATGCCTCTTCACTAATATTTATGACAGTTGTCATTAAGTGTCATTTAGCTTTAGTAATGTCAGCACCCCAAACAGTTACAGCTCTACATTACAAAAAAAGAATGACACTTAATGACAACAGTCATAAACATTAAAAAAGTGTCATGTAATGCTAATGACAGCCTCATGTCCCTCTTATAGACACTTTCAAATAAAATGTTGCTCAAAAATATGTATTTGGCCCTTTCACTTACAAAAGTTGGACTAATGGGTCACACTGGCTGTCACAGGACAGACAGATAGTACAGGGAATTAAGTCATTTATCAGTCTAAGAACTGAGAGAAATACTCACACGCTTTCGGGAAACATGGGGGAAAATGAGTGAAATTAATAAATGAATAGCTTATTAAACATTAATCATTTAATCAACACTAATGCATATTACTGACACCATGCCCAACTCTTACTTCAATAATGGACCTAAAGTCATGTAATGGGAGACAGGCCTCTTGTTCAGACAGATAATGAGAAATTATGAATTATAAGTATGTAGAAAGTACAAATGATTCCAACATAAGCTTGATGAGCAAAAGCTCAAGGCTGATCTTTGGGTTGATGAATAATAGTCTTATCGTCTAGTCATTAGTCTAGTCTGTAGTCTTGTGTTTGTGTGTTTGTGTGTGTGTGTGTGTGAGAGAGAGAGAGAGAGAGTGTGTGTGTTTGTGTTTGGTCTGAGATTATATCTAGTCACTAGTCTAGTCTATTGTCTTGTATTTGTGTGTGTTTGTGTGTGTGTGTGAGAGAGAGAGAGAGAGAAAGAAAGAGAGAGAGACAGAGGTAGAGTGTGTTTGTGTTTGCTCAGGGATTATGTGTATGCAACATGTCAGTCTGTTTGTTTTCAGAGCGAAGAGTAAAACACTTACTATATCCAAGTGTCACATGATTTTCAAATCCATCTTGAATTTAATCTACCTTGTCAGAAGTTTCTGTGGGCTTGATACGGTACACTTTGCCATGTTTGCTTCCATAAATTAACACAAATTGCAAGGCTCTATTGGCTAAAATAAGGGCCCCCACGTCCCCCATGAGTCAGGAAATGACCCCCCTAATAGCGTGCTAACGTCTTGATTAGATTACAGTGGCATATCCAATTCCTTGGTGCAGCAATTAGAGTCTTTTCTTAGGGAGTCTGTTTGGGGAAACTGTTGTGCCATAATGGGCAACAGCTTAGGGCACATGGGTGATTTCAGAGGGACAAAAATAATTTTCTGTTCAGGGTATTTTCACAAGAAGACCTAAATCATGAGCTTGCAAACTTCCTCTGATGACGGTGTTGCAAAAGAACAGCAATTGCTGAAGGACTGGCAGCTATCCTCGGAAGTGAACACAGCCTTTACTGGTTAACTAGTAGACATTTCGGCCTTTCTCTAGTTAACTAGTGCGCATTTTGGCTTTCACTAGTTAACTAGTGCGCATTTTGGCTTTCACTAGTTAACTAGTGTGCAGTTTTGTCTTCACTAGTGAACTAGTTCAGAAAAATGTGGCTCACTAGTTAGCTAATTGACAAAAATAGCTTTCATGCATATGACATTATGCCTGATCAATGCCTATCAAGATATCAGAATAATTGCTTAATTGGCTGGCCATATTATATACCAGTTGGGTAGCTGGAACTTGACATTCATTAGTCAACTAGTCAACACTTTTGTACATTACTAGTTAACTAAAAAAAGAAAGTAGTCTTTTACTAGTTCACTTGTGAACATGCTGCATGTAACTAGTTAAACAGTAAGATAAGACAAAACATTAACTAGTTCACTTACTAGTTAAGATTTTTGTCCTTCACTAGTTAACTAGTTCACACAAACATGGCTCACTAGTGAACTAGTTGACAGAAATAACTTGCCTGTATATGATGCATATGCTTGATATCAAGATATCAGAATAAATGCTCAATCGGCTTGCCATACAGGCTGTCTGTCACTGTGGGTTCTAAGAAGAACTCAGGCTGTTACTTACTCTTGTGTTCTGTTTTACATATTCAAGCCTCAGACTTTCCATTTTCCTGATTTCCTTCCTGTTGTTCATGGGCACACACACTCTCTCTCTCTCTCTCTATCTCTCTCTCACACACACACACACACCACACAGATGAACAAACTCTACATTTGGTGGCATCTCTGACTTCATTCCTTTCTAATTACCATCCTGTTCTGAATGCGTCTGGGTATAGATCTTTATCTGAATACCCCTTTCAAGGCCTCCCTCTGATTATTGTGGATTCACCCAATCCTGCCACTGAGTGTCCTTATATTGCCCACTAAGAGGCCAAGTATGCACGCTGCAGAGGCAATTACACAGTGAATGATGCAGATGCCGCAACAAATAAAGTGCTTGAGAGAATGATTTTTCCATTAGCCAGGCGCTTTGGTTTCAAGCAGGACCTGTGTGGTCCTTAGAGATGTGTCAGCTCTTCTTCAAGGAGCACATTGTGTGTGTATGTGTGTGTGTGTGTGTCTGTGCTTGTGTGTGTGTGTTTGTGGTGGTGGTGGTGGTGGTGGGGGGCATGAGTAAGTGTGTCTTTGTGCTTGTTGTTAGTGGGAGTTAGTGTGTGTGTCTGTACTTCTATGCTGTTAGTACATCAGCTTGGTCTCAGTCTAATCAGGTCAGGGTCTTTGCAACATTCCCTCTAGAGTGTGTTCTGCTCGTTTCAGGGGCTTGTGCATCCATATTCACATACCATATTCACACCTACCACTGAGTGTGTGTGTGTGTGTGTGTGTGCGTGTGTGTGTGTGTGTGTGTGTGTGTGTATGTGTGTGTGTGTGTGCGTGCTTGTGTGTGTACATGTGTGTGTGTGTGTAAACTGCTTGCATCGGACCAGTGTACACATTTGCCCTTAAAAAACAGTCTGCTAATGGAAGCAACTGTGCTGTGTGGTGTGATGTGGGAGGCCTCTCTCTCCGGTGTGTCGAGGTGAGAGGGTGTTTTCAGTAATGAGGAGGCTGACACTCCAGTTTCCCATCACCATAAATCCAAGCAGCTCCCTGCCTCAAATGGCCTCTATTTTAAACCTCTTGGGTTTTAATCAGGAGAAATGTATATCATTCAAACAGCCGACTAGGCCCTTGCTAACAGCTATTTCTCAAAAGAGTTTCTTAATGCCACTTCACCAGCTGCTCAGTGTTTTTTTCCTACTAATAAGAACAGGGACATCAGGGTGATAATTTGGGCTGGTAACTTATCGAGCCAATTTCATTGTTCTTTAGGCCCTTGTGCTGTGGGTGCCTGAAGCTTAGCCTCTGTACATGGCCATTATTATCGTCGTAACTCTGTTGAGAGACACATTATCGCAGTAAAACGTGACTCTAGGCACCATTGTTGTTTCGGGTCATAATACACTGCCACAAGGAATGAAAAGGGTCAAACTCAAATTTATTGGTTTATTGTGGCCCACTCTGGTGATAATACACGTCTCCTCAGTGGATTCAGGCCAAATCAGTTAACATAGTCAAGGCCAGTGCTATTATCATTGCTTTCTGCCAGTGCTGTAACTACCTTTTTCAGCACAGTTGTTTCATACAACAGTTCCTTCAGTAGTATAGCCCTTTAGTCTTTAATACAGACTATTGTGTTTATTTCTTTAAGGTATTGAAAGCATGCTGGTCAGTCATAAAAAGCTTGGGATTATGTTATGAAACAAATTCATCAGCTCACCACATGGTCCCGAATCACTACAGTGACCTGAGAATGCCTTGTCTTCCATTTAGTTCTGTACAGAGAGGTTGTATTATAGATTGGGCTGGAGTCCTATTATTTTTTCAGTTTCAGGAGTTTGTTGAATATTGATGTGAAGTAGTGATGACCACCCCAGAGTAGCCTGTAAAAATGTGGTTGCAATTCTTTTGCTTTCCATTCCTGAGAGAAAAAGGGATGGGAATCTGACTTTGCTCGAGAAATGTTGGCATCATTCTAATGCTGGCATCACTCAAAACATGTTATGTGTCTGCTCACTTAAGAATGTGTTAAACATCTTGATGATTAAAGTGAATTATCTGTAGTAATATTTTCACTTTATTGTTGTTTATGTCCCCTTGGTTACTGTCTCTGAGAAGAAATATTAAAATGAAAGGTTACTTCCTGTGAAAGAAAAGAGCAACTATATGACATTTATGATAGACCTGGCTTAAACAAATAAATCTGTACCATCAACAAAACATTGTTGACATCAGCTACAAAGGTCCTGAAGGTGCAGGTAAAAAAAAAAAAAAAAAATCTTGTGGAAATAGTTAAAAAAAACCAACTATGTAGAGATTGTGAGTCGAACAGGATTGATGTATTGACCCCCAAATTGGTGCCTGGCCCACTTGGTCTGCCCTCTATCAATGTGCCACGTTTCATTAAGACAGGCCGCAGGGTGCCAGTCCACAGCTAAATGTTTCCTTAGCTGGCCACACAGTCTAACGTAGAGATAGGCCATACGAATACGAATGGATTTATTACACATAAATGAAACATCTATAGTTAATAATGAAGTGACACAAATACTTTGTGTTGGTTTAAGTTCAACAGCAAGTCTTGTTGATGTAATTAACTGTTGGGATTGCCCTGGATATGCCTGTGCTGGCATTCATGTCTCGTGCAATGTCTTTGATGTGGAGCTCAGAGTTATGCCTTAATTAGAAATTCGAACTGTGAATAGCAACTGATCATTCCTTACCACAACTCAAGCTCAATCAGATTTACAGAGTCACAGAAAAGCCATTTCAGGTCTGGAGAGAACAATAATCATGAACTCAAGATAAAGGGAAAAGCACTATCTTTCTTATTTGAAAACAAGAATGTTGCCATTTCATTTTGAAAGCAAAGTGAATAAACAGTGACTCTTATCTGTCAGTGCCATGGCTATTTTCCCATTAGGTTCCTCATCTGATCCTTTCCATGTGAAAGTAAAGGTGATTTATAATCAGTTCCTCAGCCCCTTAAACTTCTCTGTTTATTTCCTTTAATCAAAGCATGGCCAAAGCATGAGGGTAGAAGAGACGAGCAAGAGGAAGGAAAATGATGCCATTTCAGGAGAGGCCTTATTTAATTTACTGCAGGTCGATGGAGGTTCTCCAATTGCCTCTCCTAGATTAATAAGTAACCAACACGCGCTGTCCATCACTGTCCATCTCCCATTAGGCCTCTGAAATGGGGCCCCAGATTGCCTGGGCCAGTAAAGGCTGATGGAAAATGCTCTTTCTTTTGAGCGCCTTGGCATCTGCCCCCCTCTCTCCTCATCCATTACTCTACTCTTTAGCCTCTCTCTCAGTGCCGCTGAGAAAATACATTTTGTGATATGGTGGACGGGAAGTGGGCTGCCCTTCAGTTATTAATATCATTTACTTTGCTTTTGGACTCTTGAATAATGAGATCTGACTATGGCGAGAACAAATCTGGAATTTTCAGTGGGTGCTTTTCTACATTACATAATCACGCCATGTATACTTGTCTATGTAACATGACTGGTGATACCCCTGACATGGTGTTTCCCCCCTACACGCATACAACACTACACACACATTCTTTATCAACATATTGATGGAAACTGTTTTTGCTCTTGATTGCCATCTTTTTAAATCATCATGAGTCATCATGAGTTTGCTTTCACTAAATGGACCCTCAGATCAATCCCTTCTTATACTGAACAGGATGATCACAGAAATATGAAAACATTTACAATTGCTCAGTTCTGAACCGTCATGCGTCAAACGGCAGACACTTCAGCGTCACGTCTTAAAATAAGACAGACCGAGAGACAGTCAGGAGAATAGATGTCCTCGCTTGTCCTTTTCTCTCAAACCAAATATGGCCACAGCGCTGACAAAACATGGCTATTACTGCACCCTCACACTGTCAACAATAGGTCTGAGGGAGAAAGAGACAAGAGGGAAAGAAAGAAAAAAAATTGCCTGCTTGTCAGTGACTTGTTTGGCTGCGTTACATGACCACGTCGTTAAGAGGCTGTTCCTCTTTGTGCTTCTTCAGAGTGATGGCATCACGTTTCACTCCCCACAGCAAACGGCAGCGTCTAACAGAATGGGCCCCCATCACCTAACGGTCCGTGTAATCTTCCGCCCGGCAGCCATGATTCAATGCCCTCCTACTCCTGTTGGGAGAGAGAAGCAGCGTCATCTTCCAGGGATGAATACCAGCACACACACACACACACACACACACACACACACACACACACACACACACACACACAAAGACACCCGCACTCACACAGGTCATTGTTTGATTTCCAGCCCGTCGCCCTCAAACAAGCTCATTAGTGGGGATCGGCCACGTCACAGGCCCATGCTCATCTTCAAGAGTCATTACCCAATAAGGTGAGACAGTGCACACTCATAGGGATGTGTGTGTAATGACCAGGGGAGCCTTAATGGCCTCAGTTTCTCTGTGATGCTCCCTCCAAAATACAATAACAGGTGCCTTTGTACCTCAACAGAGAGATAAAAATAATGGCTACCGCCAAATCCAAATCACATGACCCAGATAGTTCAGGCACCCATCAGTATGATGTGAGTGTGTGAGTGAGTGTGCGTGTGTTTATATGAGTGTGTGAGTGAGTGCGTGTGTGTGTGTGTGTGTGTGTGTGTGTGTATGTGTATGTGTGTGTGTGTGATATGACAGAGAGAGAAAGGCCTTAGAGATTGCTTCTATTTAGTCGAGTTTAGTAGAGTAGTGCATGTTGCAAGTGTGTTTTGGTCTGAGGCTCTCCTTCACTAACTTAGATATTTCGTCTGCAGGCAGTCTGAGTAGCGCAATCTTCATGACCTTGTGCCCTTCAAAATTCCCTCCATGATGGCAAAATGGCTCTCTCCATGTCATGAGGAGTGAAGAATAGTCCAGGGGCCTCTGGAAAGAGCTTGAAAGCATAAAATAATATTTTTTGCCTGGGCATGGGTATGTATAGTCTAGAGCTCTGTGTTCTGTTTTAATGTGCAGCAAGTTATGTCCGTAGGCATCTGTCAATAGCCAATAGCCTACTTCACTTTTATTACTAAGTAATAATTTTAGTAAATTCTGCGATGTGATATTCAAAGTAAACTTACAAACAATGAGACAAATCATGATTTTATTGGTTATATTTGCTGCAGGTTTAGCTAGAGTTATCAAATGTAGCTGATATTTGAATGTTTCGCTATAGTAGTATTTTAGTCATTTATTCATTGTAAGTACTTCTGTAGCCAATGTCTTTGTAATGAGAGAGTCAAAATGGGAGTTCAAATGGGGTGAAGATACAAAGCTGTTTGAAACGGGAAAGATGTGGTGACCTCCGTTAAAACGTGTCAGTTAGGTTAATGCTACTACATTAAACCATTCCATTTTACAACTGCATTTACAGGGAGGCCTCCGTGACATGTGTCTTTTGAGGTCTGGTAAAGACCACATTAAGGTTTGGGCTATAAAAGCATAGGCAGTCCATTCAGCTGTTTAAATTTCTATTTCATGTGTGTGATGCTTAGGACACAACCTGATGCCAATATACGGTTCCATCATAGTAATAAAAAAAAAAGCTTCAATTATTATTAGTTATATTATTAGTTACTTAAATTCAGTCAATGTCATTTCATGGCTCTCCATTACTCAGAACACCTATGAGTTGATCATGCATAAAGGATCATTCTTCTGTATTGTCATTACATGCTTATGTCTGATTTCTCAAATTGATGTATCTACTGAATGCACCACTGAGACACTGCCACTATTATAACACAATTACAGGTACACTATACTGTAGGGAGAGCTTAGTCATTAAAAAATCCCTTACATGGGACTTACAGTAACCCTAACCCCAAACCCTGACAAATTTTCCAAATATGTTATTTGCACAGTGTGAATTCTAACGTAACATAATATAATGCTGTTTTCACTGTGAAACTAACAAAAAAAAAATGGCAAGAAATTATTTTAACAGAAAAATCAAAGGATGTTGTATTTATGCTATTTATTTATTAAACTTCACCTGTTAACTTGTCTATCCACTCGCTTACTACAGCCAAGTAAGAATCCTCAGTCTCATCTTTCCACTGCTGGGCATCTCCAAGACTGCCATCCTGAGGGAATGATAGGCTTTTAAGCTCCTTGCCCAAAACAGTATAGGAGTGGAGAATCATCGTTCAGAGGAGGAAGAGAAGATGAAAAGCAAAGATTCTTAACCACCCCCCCACACACACACACATACACATACACACATACACCCAACCACCACATATACTCACACACACACACACACACAAACACACACACACACACACACACACACACACACACACACACACAAACACACACACACACACACACACCACCAATGCTGTACCCTGGACCATAACTCACACTGGTCACTCATTACAAACAATTTCAGCAGCCTTTCGCTCTCTTCCAGCCCCTTAATCCAGCACTACTGGCCTTAAGATCATGGCATGGACAGTGTTCAGCAAAACTCACGGCTTTGCCAGTTTTGTAGTTGTGTAGGAGTGTAGAGAAAATATGTTGTATATGAGTGTGAATCAATTACATACATTATGAGGCGTTATCAGTGTTTCTGTAAAACGTCATGGATTGAATGGAATTTCATGGAAGTGCCACATGATGTGACCCAGTGAAGCACCTGAGGGCAGTAACATCAATAGCAGACAAAACCACATCTGCATCTCAAGAGCAAATGTTTGCATAGAGGCAGAGAATGAAAAGCCTGAATGAAGTGTCTCCATAGACTCGTGATGAGCAGTCCATGCAATGACATTTGTGCTAATTAAGACTGCTAACTGCAAATGTCACTGACTGGAGAGGTTTCAGTTGGCACCGAAAAACAAAAGATTTATCCAGGAAAAATCCAAGATGGTGGCCAATGGGGAGTCTTGTGATTTGCCAATGAGCTGCAACCCCCCAAAAAGAGCATACGCCACAGCTAAGGGCTATCCTGAGGAGAAGAATAAGGGGATACTCTCCACAGAACTTGCAAAATGTCAAAAGCAAACAACCCTGAGCTCATGAATTTTACAAAGATGTATTTGTGTTAGCAGTGTGCTCCTGAGAAAACTACAATATGCAAATGAAAATGCTCTGAATATACACTGAATATTGAATAACTTTTTTGAACGAATATCATCATGATTGCCATTTCATTACTCACTCCATTCACCTGACTTTCAATATGATGAAAGAGTTCAGCATGCCATGAAAAGAAAAGAAAAGAAAAGAGTGCCCTTTTTTCATATTGTGAGATGAACAAAGGGCCCAACTTTACAATACAGTGACTTTTGCCTGTTCGACAGAGCTCCTCTGTATGCCGTTAGAATGGGCCACCCTGGATGTCCTGGAAAGGTAAACACAGCAAAAGGTCACAGCGGAAGTATCGATGGGCTCTGCTTAGGATGGTGACATTTGAGCCAGGCGTGTGCGTTTTATTAAGTGTTCGATTTCGCCAGGATGCGATGGCTGGTTTGAAGGGGAGGTTGGGGGGCTGGGGGGAATGCGAGGAAGAGGAAGGCTCGAAAGGGTTTATGAATGCATAAACCCTCCAACCCACTCAGGGGCTGGACGCACAAGGATCAGCTTCCAGTCGGCAGCCTTTGTGGGTTTGGTGTGAGTGACAGCATTTGGAAACCGCTCATCTGTTAGTGAGCTCACAACAACACTGCTGACCATTTCACCATTGGATTAAAAACTGTGTAATTATAGCAATAATAATAACAATAATATAACATTTTACAGATTTATCTTTAGACATTTTGCTTTTTTAAAACTAATTTTAAAACTATGTGTTCTTTTAGAACGTGTCTAGTAGCTTGAATATTTTCTGAAATCTTGTGTCCACCTCATAGTCAGATAGTGGTAGTAACTGTCAGCATCATTAGCAACAGCAGTTTTATAGTGTAACTGTGAAATGAACAGTGTGCATTCATGAAATTCATATTGCACAAACATTTTTGCAGAACTTGACCTGACTACAAAAAGTCATGTGACTTTGAAATGCAGCCTGCATTGAGTGTGTCAAAATCATGAATCAGTACTCAGAAGATTAACAGATCTCTACAACCCTATTGATTCAAGGTGTTTACTTATATTTTTAAATTAGCGAGAGTTTAGCTATAATTCTCTTTGACTCATGTATCCATACAATATACAGTATATCCTCTGAGTTTCTACTCAGACACACGATACTGTACATTCAGAGCTGTAACTTCCCTTTGTCAGATTAGACCCTTTATAAGATTCAATCAAGATGTAATCCCAGGCAGCTGCTGAAACCCAAATTAGGGCCAAAATGTGATCCCATTGAAAGGCCCACTGTGATAAGGCTCTCCCAACCCCAACAGCTTCCAATCACTTTTACCAGCTGGTCTGCCCACAAGAGATAAGAGAGGTCTATATTTGGATCTAGCCAGTCAACCAGCATCCAAACAGCCATCAGTCTGTGCCCCTGAAATCCAATACTCAGGGGGGCAGACAAAGCCATCATGTTGGTGGTCAACTGATTTGTTTGCAGTGTTTGTCCTTGCATTGAAATGGTAATGTGCTAATGTTTATGCCATTATCTATCAACAGAGTTCATAAACATGCACACCTGTCTCCTCCAAATATTCTCTCTGGACCACAAATACAGTAGTAACCATAACCTGCTCATATACACACATTTTTTTCTCCAGTATATGCTGTTCCAAACATCCTGCGACAAGCACAAATATGGATGTATTCTTCCATTATAATCTCCATTGCACAGGCAAAGCTTCAAGGTGTGCACAGGACAACCAATTTTACATTTCCTGAAATAACGGGCAAGAAGAATGTGTCCTATCCTGCATGCTGTTGTGGTGACTATAAAGAATCGCATGAAATAATCATATTCAGTCATAATCAGGCTATATCAACAGTCACTTTGGCATAAAATATGTCATAAAAATAAGCAAACAAGTGCTCAGACTGTTAACATACTTGTAGTTTAATTAGCAAGTTTAATTAGCTTATGTGTGATGAAGCATGAACGAGCCTGACACTGAATTTCTGGCATCTTTGTCAACGGAAGTGACCCTCTGTAACCTCATTCTGTCAACACAGACCTAAAGAGATTTTCATGCACTGATGAAGGTCTCCAACATGACCCCGGCCACCTACTCTCTACACATCAACTGTTCTTTCATCCCAGTTGACCTTGTTTGTGTTTTGGTGCTCACTAAATATAGTAGGTCCCTGTTGATGAAAGTGTGGAAAGATTCTAAATGGCCTGTATTCGACATGCAGAGGTCATTTTTTAAGTTTAACTGCTCAATGGGTGTTCCGTCAGACACATGAAGAATAACCCCAACACCTAACACTTATTACAGGTCATTTGTTACATGGTTATTACACCACTTGTTCTGGCTATTGCACAACTTTTAGAATACAGTCAGCACAATTCATATTCTTTGTATGCAAACCAGTATGTGACAAATGCGTTGCTGTTTTTAACAGACAGTAAATCTGTGCTAATTAATACAATGAAAAGGTAACTACAGCCCTTTTAATGGCTGTACTACAGTATTGTGATACAATTTTTATCAACCTCTGCAGAAATGCACTTCATGGAAAGACTGACAGTCATGCCATTGCTTAGTGATAAGGCTTTTTTCAAATGTACTTGTGTTTCAATGTAACTTCAATGAGTCAATTTTAGTAGCTGTAGGGCCTGTAAGTCGGCCAGAGCTTTAGGGATTGTCGTAAATTCTTCAGGCAATGGTTGCCATTTCTCCTAACTTTGCATCAGGCCAGTTTCCCCTAGAGCAACTTCAGGTTAAATGGCAAGGGCACAACGGTGGCAGTGGGGATTCAAACCCACAATTTCCAGGCTAGTCCTCTACGCTATCACCACCCTTTAGTTTCCAAGCATAATGCTGATGAGAGCATTTTGCAATCTGACATTTATTTTGGCACAGACATAACTGATGATCTCCTCTTAGTGGATTCAAACAGATACTTCATCATTGATTCCTTTTTTCAACACCAGGATGTGGCTTGTGGTTTCATCATCCTAACTCAACTTTAACTCATTTCATTCTGTTTGCGTTTTGCTCTTTTCAAAATGAGGTCCACAGACATTCCTGGGCACCGGCTTATATAACATTTATAATTCATTTGTGTTGTACATTCAGAATGAGATGTACAGACAATAAGGGTTATTCATTTGTGAGTTTGAGACACCCAAGCTAGACACACACTTTTCATAGTTTTATAACATAACTGCTAGTGTGCAGACTGAAAAGACTATAAAAACATTTACCTTTCTTCCCCCTATTTTATGTCTATTCTCAGTAAATGTTCTGTCTATTTTATATTTGTCCATGTGTTAAACATATGTTAGTGTGTAAAGGCTCAAATTCTATTATATAGTTGCGTGTTAGTTCATGTATGATTTTGTGTGCCATTATGTGTCAGTAGGAAAACCCAGACTGACCGATTGTAACATGAGACATCAATCACCATCTGTTTATCCCTAAGTCATGGCTTGAAATCTAGCTAATTAACATTTTGACTTTGTTTTCTTTACCATATATATCCTGCCATTTCGACTCGCTAAGTAGACAAAAGAAAAGCACCAGTCGTCACATTATACTTGTTTGTGTTCTTCAAATCCAACTCAAATGCTCACATCTAATCTATAATCTTCTTACATTTTCTCAGTTAACAAATTCCCTCTGAATATGACACAGAAATGCTTAGCTTCTTTTCATAACTCATTTAGACTGCATCCTCATGTGACATAAAACCGTCTTTCTCACCTAAATAGCATGTCAAAAAAACAACAGTTTGTCCCAGAAGGATGTGTTGAATCTTTTCCTAGCACGAGAAGCACTTCCTTTTTTAAGTCAAGGTAAAACTCTGAAATTGAAAATTGAATCCAAAGACGAATATGAATCTAATGTTAATGTAATTTCAATATTAATGGAGGTGTGTTTTATTTCTACTCAGAATGTTTTTTTTCTTTTTTTGGGGGAGTGGGCTGTGCATATTGAGCTGAAATTGGATTTTGAAATTCCCGGATGGTGCATTAGTGTAGTACTGCTTTCAGTGCATTTACGTCTTGCAGGTGCTATTTACGCTTCATGAAATGAATAGCAAAACCTTTGCCATGTTTGCCTCAATTGAGTTCCATTAGAAGGGCTTGCAGCGCAAATCATGCTGGACTGTGTCTTACTTCGGCACATATCCAGCGCTCTTGCGGTAAAGACATGGAGCTCGAGTGTAATCATTGTTCTCCTAGATGCCAGCTCATTTTACTTGTGAAAGGGAGGCAAATGAAGATGAATTTGCAAATGCACAGCTGTCAGGACTGTTCTACGCAGAGCATTTTCCTGAACCGATATTCTGTGTTTGTAAACGTGCAGAGGATTGGATTTTTTTTTTTTTAAGATTTAAAGGAAAATGTGGAAAGAGGGAAGTAGGATATCAAGAGAATTGATCTAGCCTCCTTGTGGGATACAGGAATGCTTTTCAGAGCTTAGGCCCCATAAGCTTTTAGAGGAAGAGAGAAGGGAAAAATACATGACTGTACATTCTCTATACATTATGTTAAAGTCCACTCCACTTCAAAATGTGAATTATTACTAATTGGGCAGCTGAAACTATTTGTTAAGTGATCAAAGGCAAATCCCTGTTTAATGATCAATTTTTTTCACTCAGTCACTCGCCCACTCAGTCAGGGCTATACAGAGAATGGCAGGGAGAAAGAGGGGGGCAAGAAATGGCAAGTCCCCTGTGGCTCAAACTGTAAAAAGCCCCCTGCAATCATGCATGTGCTCAGCCACAGATTAGTCCACTGAGAGTCCTTCTTTTCCTTCCACCTCTTCCATAAAACAGTACCAACATTTCATTTCATACATTCATGTTTGGGGGAAGGGGTTTCAGCTCATCAGGTGAATACCAAATTCCTCGCCTCTCTTGTCTCTCGTTTGTTTACGCTTACACAGCATCCCCCAAATTCACATTGGAGGAAGTTCCCGTGTCTGGTTTGCCGTCACACACGGCAATGACTCTCTTTGCACTAATCCCAAGACACTTCCTGTATAGCTCCCTGGCCATTAAAAGCTGGGATCAACAAAAGGGAATTATGTGATTAGGCTAATTGCTGTAATTTCCACAGGGGTATTATGAGTCGGCTTTGTTTAATGAAACAACATTGTTAGTCTCGGGCAAATCAACACCATGATGATTCTTGACATAATTGAATAAATGGGCAAATCGCCAAGGTGAAAGCTTTAATTTTTTTTATCGACAAAAAAGTGTGTGTGGATAGAGTATGTGTGAAGACATTCTATTTAGTCATTTAAGAGAATTTGACATGTATACTTGAAACTGAAGATATATTAAGGATTCCACTTGCCTACACATCCCTATATTCTCCAGAAATGTGATTACTTTAAGTGACCTTGTTTAATTAACAGAGAGAATTTACAGCAGTATCTACTGGCAGTGTAGTGGTCATGAAAGCAATTTGCTGTTCTGAATGTAATGTTGAAAATTGTTCTACTTGAAAACGTGAAAAAAGGTGCATACTGTACTAGGCTGTTGATACAACATCAATTATTGTGAATTTCATTTTGCTAATTTCACAAGCTCAGAAAAACAGAGTTTTTTTTTATTATTATTATTTACAGTTCTTAATCTGCCATCTTAATTTTAACCTTTTGGGTTGGATAAAATATTTATCAAATAGCAGTCATTAGAAAAAGATCAGTGCATTTATAAGACTAACAGTGCATAACAACTTCCTATCACCTCTTTACACAGGAGAACAATTTGTAATATTAGTTTGTGGAAATACAGTTGTGCAATCAGCCCATTCACGGTCCGTAACCGTCCGACGCTGTCCATTCACTGTCCGTGTGCATCTGTATATTCACACCAGAAACTAGTGCACGAACCAGCTGCCAAAGCACTCACTTCAGGTCTATGGAGTGTGTGTAATACCGTGCGCAGAACACATGGAAAAATAGAACTCTTTTCTAATTCAAGTGGATGTGCGGGACCTGCTCGGTGCTGCCACATGAAGCACGTGTACAGTGTATATGGTCTTATCCAGGGGAGGCCAAACTATGGCCCGGGGGCCAGTGGCAGCACTCTAATGCCTTTCATGCAGCCCGCCATAAAGGAATGATTAAATGTAAGTTAATGTGGCCCATTGTTACATACATCTAATGTTATTTATACTTCACGCTAGTATATGTACTGATCTGACATATTTGTCAATAGTATCATTAAACAATGTGACATTAGATGGATTTTTCTGATCTAAAACACAGTTGTACTCTCACTTAAAAACTGGCGTTCTTCATTTTGCATGGGCATTTGGCACCCCGCAAACAGAAGAGTTTGGCCACTTCTGGTCCAAAACCGTGTCCATGCTGCACACGCACAGATTGAGGTGTAAATGAGACTCAGACCCAGACTCATCTCCCTTCCCAATTCCACAGACGTGACAAGTATGGGAACATTTAGGCTAAATTGGTTCATTAAACTCTTCCTATGTATTTTCAGGAGTGTAGCTAACACATCTTCCTAAATTAATTTTAATTTTAACATGTCCATTTGAATTAAAAAGGAAATAAACATCCATATGATTTAACATTATCACTGGTAGTGTATAAAGGCCTCTCCATGTCAGATAAATGATGATGGTGATGATGGTTCAAAAAATAGTAAAATCTATAGTATTTCAAAGCTATAGTTTTTAAACTCAAATTAATAGGCCAATGATTCAACTCATAATTTGTTTAAATCTGAAAATACGGCAGTCACACTATAATTAGGTATTTTTAGTCCAAATGGTTGCTCCAACTTTTATATTATTAATGATCAGTGTGTTTCATCCCATCACCAATTCAGCATTACATAGACTTTTGTATTGTACAACAAATCCTACAGACGCAAATTGTAGAAGAATTATAAATTAATCTATTAAGTCATAGGCAACATTCTGAGTAGCATGCATGATAGCTCACTACCTGAATCACTGGTTGTTATTTGCTGGAAGTCTCAACTGCTTAGATGAACACAGAGCGGATATATACCTTTGCAGAGAGTGCTGTCCATTTACTGGACCTGAAATGCTGTCTTTTCTTGTTCCCTCTTATCATTAATGGCCTGAGAAAGCATCTCCCAGTGTAGGGAGTTTCAACAGGTCAGCGATGAAATGAGGACACCTTGGTCATGAGTGTGAGATAGCTGGAGGAGTTGGTCAAAGATCAAGGGGTGGCTGAATCTATTGGAGCTGACCCAAGTGGAAGACTTTTTGACATCAGCCAAGATTGAAACAAGACCTCATTTAAACCTCAGATTGTGTATGTGGTCATGTGTGTAAGTGCCTGTGTGTGTGTATGTGTGTTATGTGTGTGTGTGTGTGTGTTAGTCACTGTGTGTTTGCATGTGTGTGCATGTGTGTGTGTGTGTGTTGTGTGCCTGTGGGTTAGTGACTGTGTGTGTGTGTGTGTGTGTGTGTGTGTCTGTGTGAAAATGCATTTATGAATATGTGATGCGAGGGAGAGAAAGAGAATGCCTATGTCTGATAGTGCATTCAAAGTACATGCAGAGATGGGATAAATTACAGCATTTACATAAGAATGCATTGTATTTAGGAAAGCAAAACAGTGAAATCTAGCCAAATCCAAATCCACAAATGACCTCTGTCTTCCATACCTACATACTGCCTGACCAGAAACGACCACGTCAAATTCAAACCTGCATCCCAATAGGCACTTTTCAAGGTATTTGCGCCCCCCGGTAAAAACCTAATTTGATACACTGGACGCATATTGAATAGTTTGGACTGAGAACATGAGGCTCACAGCTCACACCCTGATTAAGTTTTTGCATGCCTTTGGAGGTCACATGGAGTTCCATCACCACTTATGGAACAACCTGACCAGGTCTTTAAATAACAAACACAGTATCCTCCTTACTCTGCTCTCTTTTAGTAACAAACACAGTATCCTCTTTACTCTGCTCTCTTTCCATTTTCCACTGCCCTTGTAGATCTCCCCCATCGCTCACCCAGCCTTTCATGCTTGTTGGGCCCCAGCCGCCCACCCCAAACCCCGAACAGTTTCCTGGCCACCGTGAGTCTGGGCCCGTCTGTTTGTGAGAGCCTTGGTGGTCAACACCATATGTGTTTGCCTTCCTTTGCCTCAGGCCATGTCCAGAGTGCAGGGGAAAACGTCCTCTACTTCTCTCCCTGCCGTTGTGCTGGTAGCCATTAGTTATAGTTAGAGGGTTGTTTTGATGTAATCACGACCATCTGTTGTGCTCAAACTTGTCCTTTTGGAAAAGTTATTGTCTTTTTTTGTGGCTGTCAGGTGAGGAAGTGGTCATGGAGTTTTCAGACTCCAGATTTAATGTCTCACCCTGCACATTGTTCATATGCTTGTAGGACCAGAGCTGTTATGTGTTTATGCTGATGCTAAACCAGCTGGAATTTATTAGTAGACCTATATGTTACCTGCTGAATTTGGTGAATTGGAGCTGGAGCAGCTATTTACTAATAGTCACCTTCTCAAGTATTACAGTACACATAAACAAGTACATGCAGTCAGTGATGTCTTTGATGACTGTCATTTTCCTCAACTATCTAAACTTGATTAGATAATTATTATTTTTATAAATAGATATCTTTAAAAATAGTAAGTATGATCTCATTTACAATTAATTTATCTTCCTTCATATCACACACAATAAATTAATGAACACTTTCTCATCAAGCCAGTGAACAGTTATCGTACAGCTAGAAAGCTGCGTACTATTTGCAAGATACAACTGCAGGTAGATGCTGCTGTTCTTAGCCAGTACACAGAGGCCATGTCTGATCTGATAGCCTTTCCTTTCCACACCAGCAGGTTTCCAAGCACTTCCTCCCCAACTCTACCCCCAAGCCCCTGGTGACTGTTTTACAGCTGTCTTCTCCAGCCAAGGGGTTGATTTGAAGTGGGTCTAATCAACATGGGACCCAATTTGCCTAGTAACTGATGGAATATGCAGTCTTTTTTTTTCACTAAGCTGAGCTCCATGACTTTAACCCTCACGATGTATGCAGTAAGAAACATCCAATACAGACAATACAATACTGTCAGAGTCAGAGACAGCTGACTCATATGCTATGTATTTACCAGAGCACGTCAGAAGTAAAGACCCAGACATGACTAACACAGTCTGACATTAATGGACAGCCATGAATACCATAAGTAATAAGTCATTATGAAGAAGTAAAATTAGGTTTGTTTTGTAAACATGAACATGGTTAGTCTAGTCTGTGTGATAGATGAGGCAATAAAAGAAAATATTGAACTAAATTATCACTGCTCAGTATGCGTGTGCGTGTGTGTTTGTGTGTGTCATGTAAGGTATCATATCTCATTTCTCTGTGTCTCCCTTGTGCCTGCCTGCCTGACGTGCACATGCACATGCAGATTGTCCTGTAGTTTGGTTCCTTGAATGCCTGTTTTGACCCCTGTGCACATATACATTTCTCTCTCTCTTTCTTTCTCTCACTGTGTGTGTGTGTGTGTGTGTGTGTGTGTGTGTGTGTGTGTGTGTGTGTGTGCTGTGGTGGTGTGTAAGAAAAGAAATGAACATGGAAATGATTTATGTTGGAAATAATGCTTGTACAGACGCAAGCAATTTGCACATCTCAGGCACCATTAAAACAACACAGGATGCAATCCCAATCACATTTGATATGCAGCCACATTAGTGCAACCATAAGGGACCAATCCATACCTACTGTGTGCATCTTGTTTGGCATACTATCTCAGGAGCCGTGTAGCAACATCAATTAAGGGGCAATTCAGGCTCGCTGCAGGCCAATTTAATTCTTTTTTTTTTTTTCCTGAGTGCTTCCCTTGGCAAAATCAAATAAACCATGAATTGCTTCCAAGAGACCCCCAGAGTTGCAGGTTTAGATACAGGCTAGGGAACATGATAATTTTGTGTGGTTTTCGGTAGATATATTCACAAGTGTTTGGTGGTGTGTGATTGAGTGAGTGATTTTAGTCTTGCTAGGTTAATACAGCATATCAGATTTTCTCTGTTGATTTGTGTTCTCCATTTACAGAGTAACATGTGAGGCTTATTGTTTACCTTTGCACTATTGATACTGATGTAATGTAAGCTTTCATGTCTCTGTACTGGCAGTCATGATGATTTTATGGTTTTGTATAAAGAATTAACTGCATGAGTTTCACTGTTTTGGTATTTTTATGTTATTTTTGAATATTTTGCCAACATCAAATTATCAACTCATGGTCTATGTTAACTATGTAATTTACTTCAGTGACAGCATGTTCAGAGAAAAAAAAACTATTCTCCAGTTAGCTCTATAGTGTAGTGTAAGTAGGAGTGAATCTGTCATTGTCAGGCCTGGCTGTTTTGCTGAATGAGACCATCATTTCATAACAGGTATCTCAAAGAACGCTGGCATCTCTAAATAGTCCCTCAAACATTTTTCAGTTGAAAGTGTGCATGTGCACATGCACCTTCACCTACACAATGCACCATCACAAAACCCAATTACTCTCTCTTTCTCTCTCTCTCTCTGTCTCTCTCAGACACACACTCTCACACATTCACACACACACATACACACTCCTTTTAACAGTGAGTATGAATGCCTCTGTGTGGGTGTGTAGTACGTTAAGAACAATGACGCTTTTGCAGTGAGTCTGAAAAATGAAGCAACAAAGCTCTTTTAAATGGCAAGGCAGGAGGCAGCCCATTAAAAATTAAAAGCGGTGTGTGGGTTGGCAGTGTTAGTTCACAACCGTACACCGAAAATTGGGGAAACAGAGAAAGCGCGAAAAAAGAGATATTTTACATTAGATTAAAACGAAATGTGTTCATACCCATGCCATTTGCTTTGAATATAACTGCATTTTAAAGTTATTCATGTTAAAAAAAATCCTCTTGGCATATGGAAAAACCAAGGCTATTTAAAACAAGAGAATAAAATAAAAAAAGAAACTGATAAGCAAAATGAATTTTACATTTGGCAATGGAGCCAAGACGAAAGCGGCACACATGCCTTCTAGGTTGGTGGAATATGAATGTACTTTTGGAGGAAATTTGGAGACTTTCTTGTTACTCTGCCATTCTCTCAATGATCTTTGGCCTGGCTGTCAGTTTCTTTTGCATTATCTAAACTATAACTCAAGTCAAAGGAGATTCCACTGAATTGTGGAATGAAGGTGACAGTATATCAGATACGTGTAGTACAGATGAAATCACAGACAAGTGCATGCCGTACCTGATGCAATGTGTCTTTCGCATAGTCTTTAGCAGCTATCTAAACTCCAAGATACAGATAGATAAAACTGTAATTTTACAGGGATATCGGGCAACATTTTAAGTTAATTTATCAACTTTGTGGTCATTTCAATGGTGAAACTCAATACAGGGTGAATGGAGGCTCTTTCGGCACCCTATATCGCTTCATCGCAAGCACTTGCAGTTTGAAAATGCAAGTCATGTTAAACAAAACCTAAACTGAATGAAACTGCAATTGCGTTTATTACCTTGTCAGTCAAAATAACTCCACAAAAACGATCATCACTGGTTCCTTTGCTTTCGTTTGCAAACAAATCCACATGGATTGGTGAGAATGTACAATGATGTTGCTATTTTTTTATAAATCAGTGCCTGCAGGGGGAGCTCCGGGGGTATACATAAAAAAAAAAAAAAAAACGCAGGCTAGGCTGGTACCACTTTAAGACATTGATGTTTTTTATTTTGTCACCCCTAAATGCTCAATTTTTTATAGATCTTTCCAGTTGTGTGCAGAGGTATTCCTTCCCTGTATCGGGAAACAAGCCCAAGATAAAGAGCCAGATTTGAATTCTGATAATAAATTAGTAGTTTTAGTAATACTATTAGTGCACACACAACGTTCGTAATACATTTAGCACATATAAGGCCTCAAAACATTACGTTGACGAGTGTTTTCATCTTGGCACTGTGCTCACAGCTTCTCCAGCTTTCATGACCCCTGATCCACTCTGACCATGACCACTCTGCCATGCAAAGCCTGCTCTACTAAACACTCTGTCACTACCTTCCCTTGCACTGAAAAGCTGAATAGAAATCCAAGGTTACTGCCTGACAAATCAATACTTAAGATGGAAAGTGTTGTAGTGAAAAGACTGACAGGCACAGGCTTAGGCTGTCATTGTTTCAGTGTTCATAAGCCATGTGGAAAAAAAACTGTTCTGGAGTCTAGCGGTCTGAGCCTTAAGACTACGGTATCACATGCCAGATAGTAGCAGTTGAAACAGTCCATGACTAGAATGGCTGGGGTTCTTACTAATTATTTTGGCCTTCCTGATGCCTCTTACACAAGTCCTGGATGGAGGGCAGATCACAACCACACATGCTTTGTGCTGCTTGCATTCATTAAATATCTAGGATTAGTCATCTCTGTCCTTGGAAAATCTAGTGCTACTAATGCATCTGCTTTTTTTTTAATATTCTAAAATATTATCAAATTACTTTTTTTATTGAGGCCATTTAATATGAATTCTCTAAGAGAGTCCATGTAAGCACCTGTCAAAGAATTCCTGTCTCAACCTCTCTCAGAGCAGGCCAAACGATCCAAAATCTCCCTATCAATACTGCAGTATTAGACAGAGGAGTGGATAAGTTTTATCTTACTGTCTGAATACTCCCTCTTCCACTAACACAGACTGAGTAATTGATTTAATGGACCACGTAGTTTGTTATGCTCTTTACTTCCTTATGCACTTTGCACTGTAACACTCACTAAATCGAAGTGCGTGCGCTCGTTAAATGTTTCATTGTAACCTTTTGCAAATGCTGTTGCATATCCTTCAGTCACTCTGACAAACTTTCACAGTCACTGGTACGCCCTTCATGAGCAGTGCCCTAAACACACACACACACACACACACAGGAAGAGAGAGAGAGAGAGTCTAAGACCCCCTGAAATATGAGATACTCTCTTTTCCGTCAGACACACACACTCAAGTAGGCCACAGTGTCCATCACTCCCTTGCTGCCACTCAGCAGAGTTGTCTGAAAGTGGGACAAAGTCTCAACCCCCCCAAGAAAAAAAAAAATTGACATTTCATTGGGAGCCACTGGCACCTGTGCTTACACTCCACCATTCTAGAGCTACTCTCTTCCACCATCCACCAAGGGCCCTTGTTCAGAGTCTGAGAACACATAGCCTAAGAGTGCCATTAGCTGTGCAGGTCTTCACAGGGGCCTGTGCTTGTCCTCCTATTCCCTAGAGAGAGATGTTCCCAATATCTTACCCTAGCTGGCACAGAAACAACAATAATAACAAGAATTTGGTGGAGGGGGATGGATTTCCTGAAAGCACATAACATTATTTCCAGGGCTTCGGTTTCCTTTTACAACATGGAAAGAACTTTCACACTTGCTTTCTTCCTTCTTGCTTCCCATTCTTCTGCTTGGTTGCCAGGCTCTTTTTTTCCACAACTCTCTGTCACCAGATGTCACCAGGTTTTCACCAGTTCTGATCTATCTGAATTTGAAATATCTGAAAACAAATACTCCATTTGTGCTTTTTTTCCCCCCTGTGTATGCATTTGCTCATTGACATTACTCTCATGCTCTCTGTGCCCTTCTCGTGCTGATGAATCCCCTGGGGCCTGGACCCCCATGCTGAGATGCCTCCGGATTCTGCACGGGCCCAGACGAACCCCTGCACGTGGTGCTCGAGTCTGGTCCACAGGCCTGTCTATGTCTGCGTCTGTGGCTCCGTTATCTGTATTCTGCATCAGTGGAAAAGGTCGTCCTGGAATGCTGAGCACAGGCGGCAGTACAACAGGCTGTCTCCCTGTTGTGTTAGAGGTAACAATATGTTTGTGTGTGTGTGTGTGCTTCCGTGTATGTGTGTGTGCGTGTTTGTGTGTGTGTGTGTGCGCACATATGTGTGTGTACTCTGTCTCTTTGTATGTCTCCCTCCCTCTGTTATGTATGTCAAAGGAGAAGTTTTGATCCAGAAGTTTGAGTCCTTTGTCTTCCACCAAATGAGTGATCATTGCTGTAAAAGACAGCCTTTTTAAAAGTCTATTACAGTCTGTACAAGTGGTTCAATTATTATATCAGTTGATAGACTTCACACAGTATAATAGGATGCTATTCAAGTCAAAGGTATAAGGCATACATTACTTGTTGCATTACTTAAGAAAAATACCTGATGCTTGCTCTTGTGTTCACAAATGCATCTCATATTTACGTTTGTCTTTCCTCTTGGTGAACAAATACAGAGAGCAGAGAATAGCATATCTTTATGTATGCAGAGAGAATGATGTGTGTGTGCGATTGTCCTGAGACCTAATAGTCCAAAATTCACACTCACAGCGCATCGATCCGTGGCTTCTGTGTGTGAGTGAGATATCTGTCTGGCACCTCATCGGTTTGTCTTTCTCTCTCTTTCTCTCTCTCTTTCTGTGTGTGTATGTGTGTGAGTGTGTGTGAGTGTGAGACACTCTGTCATGATAACATCCCACCATTATATCCACATAATAGTGTTATTGATCAGTGCCTTTCTCAGAGGCTCCAAACGCCCCATGAGTGTTGCACAACTCAGACACACATTGATACATCACCACTCAATCATTTCCCATCATTTGTGGACTAGGGCCATCCCAACTCACTGGGACGTGCCTTTGCAACACTCAACTTTCAACGCTTGTATTCATCCATACATCTGTGCATGCATGGTTGGTTTAGAGACACTGCTTGTACAACAGGTTGAAAATCCTCTCCAGTAATCAATCAAACCTTGATATCTTGCAACATCGGAGGAGGAAACAATACACAGCATGATCAATGGTATTGAGTGGCATCTCCAAAAATATTAGGTCAGTGCAGTGATTGTGTATTAGTACCACATGTAGAGAACTGTCACTATGGGACACACTGTGTAGCGACCGTGGGACAAACAGAATGTTGCACTGGCAAACACGACATTTCCTCATGGGATTAGTTGTGTTAAATCAAGATTCATTTTAAAGCATGTGTTTCAAATACTGAAGCATTGCCAAAGAGCACATCAAGAAAGAACATTAACTAGCCAGACATATGGCATATTTCTATATATTGCTGCAAAAGCTAGAATGTTCTTTTGTTCAAACCCTTCTTCGGTGTTTCTGTTCAATTTACATATCAAAACAATAACAACACTCTTCTGCTTTCCCCAATGTGGACTCATCAATCGTAAAAGGTAGGGTCATCACCTTGGCAAAGGAAGCTTATAACACGCCAACTTGAAGTTGTTTAACCACTTCATTTACAGTCACTCAGAGAAAAGCCAGTGACCTTCGTCTTAATAGCCTGTAATATAATGCTAAGGCCAGGCTTTATGGGCCCTCATGTAAATGAAATATGATGAATAAGATGGTTGGTCTTTTTCCAGAACCAAAGGGTTCCTTTGTGAAATGAGAGCTTCACATGCTCATACAGTAAAAGCAAGGCCCCTGCCAAGGTTCTACCCAATACCAGCACAAAAATAAAATAAATCCACACACACATGCACACACACACACACACACACACACACACACACACCTTCGCTTGGTGATTTATTGCTCCATTTCACCTAACATATGCATCACAAGATTTCATTTTAGGCAAAGCACGCTGCTGGCCCATCAATCGAGCAAGGCGATTAATTTTGATTTGAATGCATTCCTGAAAATGACCGCTCCCACAAAATGACCCTAAGTCAATCCTCCGAAAGAGAAACAGGGCAATTAATTTCCTCCACCACTGGTGTATTTGTTTTTTCTGCAGAAATATCTTCTCTGAGATTATGGATGGAGGTAATAAAGGCTATAAGCACAGTCCCATTTCTCCAGCCATAATGCTGATTAGCTGTAGGTGAATAGTGTCAGGCGAAAGGGCTGCAATAAAAATGATAATGTCTATTTAATGATACTCATGAAAGAAGAAGTCTGTGTTCAAAACGAAGCTGAAAGACACAATTTCAGAGAATGTTCACATCAAACTATGATTACAGAAGAAACAGAGGGTGAATTGCTTGTGCTTATTGACAGGCGTGATATTAGAGCACAAAGCCTCTGCTCTATAAAGAACGTGCCTTTTCATTGGGGAGACGGAGATCAATACCTTCCATACTCATACACAATGGCCTGTCAAAAGAATATTTTGGAATTGGTTGTGACGCTATCGTTTGATTGTTATTCTACACCGGCAATCAGTTGAAAATGTCTGCAACACTTTGTTGTGAACAACATCATTTTTGCAATTTTGCCATATTGCCAGAGGTGTTTAATTCATGTTGTTTATCGGGTCAAAGTTTCAGTGAAATGGCCAACAAGATAATCACACATGCGGCGTACTGTGATGGGCTTATTTTCAGTCCGTTTATTTGTGCACAGCTGCATTCCCGGTTTCTACAGGAAGGAAAGCATATGTTGCACAGCACTGGAGCAGAACCTACAGAAAATGGCTACCAGACATCAAAACAACCATGCCTTCCCATCATCCTCAGTCCCAACAGGAACGTAAAGCTCCATCCTCCCCTCCACCTTCAAATGAACGTGGCTGATAAGGGAGACAATAGACCCAATTGGCATCGCTCACAATGGCATCCTCTCAAGGATAAGCTAAGCAGATGGGTAATTTGCATAGCCATGCTAACAGTGATCTTGTTAGGTGAGTACATTAAAGTGAGCTTAGTGGGAGAGGGGGTATCAGATAGTATTCTGTCAGCCATGTCTCCACTAACAATGGTTTCCAACCTAAGTGCTGGAAAATAGTTCCACAGTCAAGGAGAATATTTACCCATAAAGGACTTGAATAGAAATGAACCAAAAAGGACATGTCACTGAATAACATTATTCTGTCTGCGGAGTCTGAGAAAAGAAAGAAAAATATGTAATGAAATTCACACTTTTTGAACTTGGCATCTCAGCACTGCTCTGTCATCAAACCTAGTCCCTGAAATTCATCCTGTTGTTTAGTATAAAATGAGCAGACATGATCTAAATAATTTCTCACTGCTGAACACAAACAGAAAGGCAGCAATAGTTCTACATGAAATACAATACCATCCATATAGAACTCACACAGGAAAACTGCAGTAAAAACCACAGCAGGAGAGCTGTATATGGTCCATACTAAAGCTACCAAAGTTAACTGAATTGGTATTTACGTATTTAAGTGCTGGTCTAGTATACTGCAGCCCTTGTAATGCCTCCTGACCTTCCTTTGATGGCGTTGATGACGAGGGCTACAGAGTGCCGGTGCTATCAGGTGGCATAAGCTTCATGAATGCCCTGGTGCCTCTCTTCTCTGCCCACGGTTGCACTTTGTGAGCCCGCTCACCACATGGCAGCAGCCTGGAACTAGACGTCCAGCACAGCAGGCAGGGTCCTGCACTGTGTGGATCAAAGAAGGGGATTCATGTACATGGATGAAGTGCTTCCTCTGCTTTGCATCACACACAGCCAGGCGCCCATTGCCTCCCTCAGCAAAGCGCCACGGCACACCGACATGCTAGCTGATGACACCCCACGGTAGAGTGGAGGCACCTTTGGAATCGTGAGGTGCAGGTCATTTGAGTGAAGCCATGCGAATGGAATATAAATGAACACGGAAGCCAGTACACTCACACGTCAGTGTGCCATCAGTGGAGATTACAATCCAGTGACCTTGGATATGGATATTGAATAGGAAGCTGATTTTATCTGTATCCGTGCAGAAAGACATATGAAGAACTTACAGATATACTCAGATGTAGATATACAGAGAAACATATGCATGGACACACACATACACACACATATGCATGCACACATATGCTGTACACATCAGCACCACAGACAGCACAAACAGCCACTCAGAGACCATGGCCACTCTAAATTCATTGTCTCCCCCCAGGGTTTGCTGGGAGCAGTTGGGGAACGAATCTGTCCATCAGTCTTCTTTTGTCACTCTGCTCCTCCACCCCTGCCTCTCGCTCTGATGCCACTGATTGCTTCCCAGAGAGGAAAAACTACTGCCTGTCTCAGCTGAGCCCGAGGTGGCAGTGGAGGACAGAGAAGGGATAGGGGGATAGAGAAGAGGAGAGGACTGGGGGGTAGGAGTTGGGGGTGGGGGGTGGGGGTTGGGGGGGGATCTCAGAGCAAATGAATAAAACATGTGGCACCCACAGAAAATGCAATCTTAGCTTAATCGCTCTGCATTTGTACTAATTAAAGCAAACAGCCGAGAGTGAGCAAGCATTTTAGACTTCATTTGGAAGCCATTCCCTCTCTTTCTTATCACTTGCATTGAGCTTTTCCATCATCCCCCGAGTTCCATGCAAGACATTCAATATTCAGCCCCATCCAAATAAAACCCCTGCATAAAACACACAAATTGCAGATTTATTTACAGATACCCTCTATATAGGCAAAACATCTCCTGAAGAGAGTGTGTCTCTCATCCTGAGAGTCTTCTCGACAAGATCTATTGCGACAAGATTAACTGTGAAATCTTGACAGGTGCAATACCTTGAGGAGACCTAGTTCCTATTAAGAGCATCACAAGAGGATATTAAGATATTCACCTCACACATTATAATTAACTTTGGGCTTAATGGGTGATTAGATGTCTATTAACTGTTATGGCAGATGGTTTCTTCTCAGGTGCAGGGAGTAGTTCTGTCACCTTCAAGGTACCAATGCAGTAAAATCCTGCACTATTTACTGTATTTTATTTTGTGAGTGTGTGTGTGTGTGCGTGTGTCTGTGTGGGTTGGGGGGGGGGTACTTTGCCAGATTAATGACCTTAGTTTTAAATTGGTTTTGATTAAGCCGTTTTTCCATATAGGGCTGCTTTAAAAGTCGTGTGCACTGCCTAGACATGGAACAATCAATGAGTAATTTGATAGATGTTGTAATACTATAGGATTCATATTAAAAATGCACAAAATCTCCACAATCTTCCAGTCATGAGACATTTTTAGACAAGCCAACCAAAGGAAGAGAGAGGCAAGAAGGGAAGAAAAGCTTTTTGAGCGTTTTGATTTATAAGAAATAAAATGTCAGCACTTCACAGTGTTTCGCTGCAGTTTCAATGCCATATTCTCTCTTCTCCCAAGCGTTCACTTGTCAGCTCGAAAACTCCAAAGCGTGCTTAGGCCCAATTGCCTGCGGCTTGTCTTGTCCTGATACCGAGACACTATCGCACATCAATCTGTTCCGGAGGAGGGGCAGCTTCTTGTCTGACCGCGTCCACCTGAGACTCGGAGCGCTGGGCCAACACTGTAGCCAACAGCTGTTTTGTGACTGTTAAAATTACTCTGACGAACCCCACCTCCACCCTCCCATCATAAGGATGGCGCACTTGGCTCCCTTAGCTCTGGAAAACGCCCTTGTAACTGTTTCTTTTTTTATCCAGCAATTTTGTACCACCATCTGGTCTTACTTTTGTCCTGGGTTGATTGTACTGTAGGTGTGTAGATGTGGCATTGTTGAAGGAGTCAGGCAGGAGGGGATGGTGAAGGTGGAGAATAGATGTTTCATTGGATTGTTGGACCCCCAGAAGGAGCGAGGGGCAACTTGAACAGTTCAACACAAATGGCGTCTCTCTCTCTCTCTCTCTCTCTCTCTCTCTCTTCAAGGCCACCACATGGTCCCACATTGAATTGCAAATGAGGTGAGAGACACACAGAGAAACTACTCCGCTGTCTCTCTTATTTTCTTGGACAGTCAGTCAGCCAGTCACGCACTTAGTCACTCTAACACTCACTGTCCTGCTCACATGCCTGGTCACGGGCGCAGTCTTTCTGAGCCTTTATTTTCTGTTCTGTTTTTATTCTTATATCCATCTTCCTCGCCATCCCTACAGCACACCTCCATTTTGCTGTCATATCAGCCCTTTCAGAAGGGATAAACAGCGTACTGTATGGCAAGCACTGCTGTCAGATAGGCCATGAGATGACTGATGGCTGGGGGTCTGTGAGATGGCTGACCCAATGGGCAGTGGAACCACAACACAAGGTTGGCAAGATGGTGCCGCCCTGGACCATCTCATCCCACCACTCACCATCTGCCCACTATGGCAGTGGGTGTAGATCTGAAGCACAAAAAAGTGTTCTTGTCACTTCCTTTAGTGTGTGTGTGCGTGTGTGTGTGTGTGTGTGTGTGTGTATTTGCTGGGCTTTGTGTGGACCTAAGAGTTGGATGCCACACACTGTGCTCAGTTCACTGTGAAATTTATAGCAAAAGGTTTTTGACAGTGGACACTTAAAAGTGTCTTGTCAAGTCACAGATAAATGTCCCTATTTGTGTGTGTGTGTGTGTGTATGTGTGTGTGTGTGTGTGTGTGTGTGTGTGTGTGTGTGTGTGTGTGTGTGTGTGTGTGAGAGAGAGAGAGAGAGAGAGAGAGAGAGAGACAGAGACAGAGAGAGAGAGAGAGAGAGAGCATGCATATGAGTTGTGTAAGTATGTGTTTGTTGACTACACATTTGTCAATGACAATTTTAATCTAGGTTGCTTTGTTCTTACAAAATCCTGGGATGAACTCTTTAATATTTTCATAATCATCAGCATCCTGAAACCAAAGGCTTTATTTTAAAAACAATCATACAGGCCACCAAATGTTTTTGAAAGCACTTTCCAGTGAAATGAACCATTCTCCTCTTCCAGTGTACAGCTGACACAAAGTCTTTGTGGGAGACTGGTGATAAGAATAATTGTCCAATGACTCATCAAGCCAGTGGTCTAGAAAACGCCTTTCACAATCACTCTTGTAGACAAGCAGCATGTTTTGTACAAGTTGTTGAAAAATTTAAACAACAGATTACAGAGCTGACAGTCAGTGATTTGACAGCACTACAGAGGGTGCATGAATAGTAATATACATTATATTAGCTTTAACAGCTAGCTTTGTATAACTGTTCTTCAGCATTATGTATTCTATAGCACTTTTAGTGTACATAAACGCCTAGCCTTCATTATAGATGTTATCAAAGGCAGGTAAATCTGCCTATATTATGTAGCTTACCTGAGAATATGCTAAAGAGTGTCTTTGCAAAACACAAATACAAATATAACCCAATCCTAACACTAATAAATATATTGGATGCTCCCCTGTTATCTAGTAAAACATTGTATCCATGACAACAGGGTGTCAGCAGTAACTAATGAGGCTGATGTTCATGAAGTCAAGCGAGATCCATAATGTGAAAAGAAAAAAATAGACATGTGAAAAGAAGAGAGAAAAAAAGAGAGAAAGAAAGAAAGAAAGAAAGAAAGAAAGAAAGAAAGAAAGAAAAAAAGTGGTTGCACAGTACTTCATCGTTTTAAGGGGCCATTCATCACAATAGCCTCCGCTGTCAGCTCGCATTCCCATATTTCCAAGGGAGGAATCAAACATGAGCCAAACTCGTTTCCTGGCCCCAGACGAGGAAAAATGACACATCATAGGGGTTGCTCAGCAAGGGTAACGCCACGGTGCTGCACACACAAACACACACACACACACACACTGTTCCACTACTCTGCACAGACCTCCCTCGCGAGCCAACTTCATGTGAGTGTGTAAGCAGTACACCATGAGGGAAGTCGACCTACATCACTTCCACAGCTATGGGAATGTCACAAAAATGTTCAGTTTCATTTGAGTCAGAGAAAACTTTCATTGGAAACGTTTCACCATGTTTTGCCCACAAATGAATGTGTGGGTGTGTGTGATTTCCCCAAGAGCACTTTAGCTTTAATAAAAAACAGCTTTAATAAAAAAAAATAAATAAATAAAAAAAAAACAGTTAAGCATTTTGCAATAGTCAAAATATTTTGGTAAATCTTTTTGAAAAGTATGAATGCCCAATCAGGTATAATTTTTGTAGAATATTATCAGCGTGTCGTAATGCGTAATAAAATACAGATACACATACATGTGAAGGTGAACAGAATTGCTTCAATTCTCCACACATCCACATTATCACTTTTCTACTGTAGTAGCCTAATTGCTTCCATGAGTCTCACACGTTGAAAGAAGGGAGAAAGGAGAACGAAATGATTACTCTCTGCTGCCATCCATCCGTCACACACAGCCTCTTGTGACACGCACACACCATTTGTTTTCATCTTTCTTTCAAAAAAGGTGCGGGATTTTTTCAGGGTGCATTACCGTGCAGGGTGCGTTACAGCACAGAACCCTTTCACAGAAAGCTGTGCCTCTGGATAACTCAGAGAGACATGACGAGAGAGAGAGAGAAAGCCAGAAACAGAGAGAGAGACAGAGAGAAAGAGAGAGAGAGAGTGAGAGAGAGAGGGAGGGAAGGTATGAAGCCCTGAGCTGCATTGCTCCTTTTGGCAGCAGCACCAGCCTTTGAGGAGGTCTTCTACTAATGGCTCACTTCCCAGGCTTGTTTGATTTCACCGCAGACTAGCGAGCATCTCCCGAGCATCGACCCCCATCCCTCCCCCCACCACACACAAGCACACACACACACACACACACACAAACTCACACACTCACACTTCTCCCTGACATGCCATTCTTGCTGTTCAGAGAGGAACCAGGAACCTGGAAAATTACAATCGTCCACGCTACATTTGTTTGTCTGCGGTGAGAGACAAAGCAACACCCCCCCCCCCCCACCTCAATTTTAAAAGATGAGTTTGAAATACATTACAGAGTGCAATTGCCATGGGTAATTCAGCTCAGAAGATCTGACTTTTTCCACAGCATAGGAGCACAGCTCAGAACTACGATTTTCACTTTACAGGTTACGTTAAAGGTCATGACGGAAATATGTACCTTGTGCTTTGTGTAGGCAAGGTGCATGGTAGATCAGCAGTACCTGAGGAAAAACAACTGAGAAACATACTCTCCCTGTAATGCGTGTATCCAAAGGGATGGGGAAAAGGTAGTGCTTTATGACTATTTCAAAGCAAGCTTGGGGCTTTGCGTTGGTTATTTGATGATCAATAACCCCCTGAAGCAAGAGGTTCACCAGACATGAAAGGCCAAATCAAAACCGTCAGGGGAAATCCCTCCGCGCTCAGCAGGATCAATCCTGTCGCTCAAACACACGCCCCGTTATTTTAGAGTTTCTGGGGTAAGGTGAGTCCCGTAACTAGTCGTTCTCGCACTTTGTCGTATCATCAACATCAGTGATCCCCCCCCCCCCCCCCCCCCCCTTTATTTTGATGGAAAGGAATTCAAAACATACTGTATACACACCATTCTTTTTTGATGGAACCCTCAAAGGCTGTTCAGCCTCAAAGCACTGTTTGACAAACAGGCACGAGGAACAGCTGAAATACTGTCAGCATCTTTGTCTCAGGCTTTCATGTAGCTTCTTCTCAAGTGTGAATGATGAGTTTGTTTTGACTAATCAGTTTTAACTTGTAAAGTTGTGTTTTTTTCTCACGTGCACACTTGACATGTAGCCTGATTATCCACTTCATGTAATTTCTGATAAACCCGTATTGTAAATAATTAGAGACCAAATGACAGTTAAAGGCTAATTGATTAGAAAGGTTGGGTGAAGGTTCCATTGATACTCAGTTTGATGACTGCAAATTATGCTTTCACAGACACAAGGTATCATGAATATTTGCATTGTATTCCTCAGGCTGTTCACGACTTCATCCAGGCAAAATATGTCGTTGTCAGCCCAAGCCATGTCTGGCTGCCCTGAGATCAGCATTGGATTTGGGGAAGAATTTGGAGGAGCCACTGACAGTCAGAGCCAGTGTGCTGTGTTCACCCTAGACATGCACCATCAAAGCAAGGCCTCGCCATCAGAGTACAGACTGCCATATCCACACCTCCTGTCATTCAGAGAGTACAGAGAGGACAGGCATCTACCCTGAACCCACATGAGATGAGGACAGCTCCCCCACACCCGCCCCACTGAGAGCACCATGCCTATTACCCAGCACCTGTCAGCAGATGTGGACTGGGCTCAGGGCAGCACTGACACTCTTGAAGCCACTGTCGTTGTGTATGTGTATGTGTGTGTGTGTGCGTGCGTGTGTGTGCGTCTCCATACCATCAGCTGGAAAGAGATCTAGAATTGTCTGTCCTTGTCCACAATGCGTAGGGGTGTGCCGTGATACACACATGTCAATTCTAAGTGAAAGTTCTAGAGTAGAAGCTCAGTCAGAGCTCAGATTTAATAAAATGCGTGGCTCAAAAATTAAACCCTTATCCTATCCTGCACTCCCTGAGAATTGATGGATTATGGCCTCCTCAACAAACCTGGGTCATCTTTTATACTGAAAGAAGTGAAAGGAGTGGAGCTGCAAACAAATGACTAAACAAAGGCCAAATTTTGTTTGCAGTACTAAAAAAAACAAATATAAAAAAACAAATGAAAAACAAATATATATCACTGGTGTCATCAGCTCTTTAATTACCACGGTTGTTTTTGTGAGTTTTTTTGAATAGCAAAACAGCTAATATGGATGCTTGGCAGTGGCAGGGTGTCAACCTCAGTAATGAAAAATGGATTTAAGCGGACAGGTGGCGAAACCAATCATTTGTTCCGCTCTCCCCAACATCCTGCCAGTGGCGGCAGGATCATAAGTTACTGGCAAGACTAAAATTAGATGACTTTCAAGAGGTTGAGAGGGCTATTAGGCAACACATGCACAGGGAAGTATAAAACTCAAAAGCAGGTTTGGGCAGAGCATTTTTCACACAATTTTTTTTTTTTGAGATGTCCTGGAATCAGGTAATTTTTAACTATGATGTAATTTTGGCATTTCCCTTGTTATGTCTTATCAAGCGTTAATGTCCTTACCAAACACATTGTTCTAATACAAATTACTGTGTGACCACGCTTGATGTTCTTGGCTACTGTGTGATTACAGTACTTATCTAGTTTGAACAATGTACTCCCCAGCACTATAGCTTACAAAATACAGTCAAGACTAGAACAGCAATTATATATGGTAACAGAATCCTTGACTTGAGTCTTTGAATCCTTGAAGTACATACTGAACTATACAACTATAACTATACAATTAAACATACAACAAGATGTAAAGACTGAGTTAGATGAATCTAACTAAAAAGAAATAGTACACACAAAATGTTGTCTTATTTTATCAATTACTGCAAATTGATAAAAGATGCAAATCCAGCTTGCATCTACCAGTATGTGAAATGGACAAGATGAACAGGCTGCATTTTCTGTACTTTGAAGTAGAACACATTCTGCTTTCCATTCTGCTCTTTAAAGCCTTAAAGGCATTCGCCCTTTGTCCTTTGAGCAGATAGAAATTTTGAGAGCCTGTTGTTGTTCCGTTTTAGTCATCTATTACACATCCAGCAGCAGCAGCAAGCAACAAAACCTCAATTCATCTGAGTGTGTCAAAAGAGAATAAAATACCAGGCCTTGTGAGTTCAAGAAAAAACTAATAGTGATCCTGGGGAGGCATGGCTTTGGGTTGCCACACTCCAGGATAGAGTCATTAACTGCTCTGAAAGTCTGTGTGTGTAGGTGTCTGGTGTGTATTTACTGATCCGTAACACTGCTGTTACCTCCTTTACTAGGCGTGAAATAGCCTTCTGTCACCCGACAGGTCTATGAAGGCAGGTTTTATTCATCAGTATTGCAAAAAGGCACTTGATTCATTGGCCCAATAAACTATGATATTATTCGATGACCAACACAATGAAATGCAAACAATTCCATCCAGACACAATAAAGCTCTTTCAGCAGGACAACACAGCAAATGTTATGAACTTGCATTTCAGGGTAACATGCTTGATTTATTTTCATTCAGAAACATGAAACATGAAACATTTATAGATGCTATGAAACTCATAAAGCTAGCACTGTTGTCACAGTTGTGCAAGACATTTACTAGTTCCATGCAGATGCAAATTTGCAAGAATAAATTGATTTAACGGTGGCATCTGTAAAATAGTCTGAAGTTCAGCAATTATGGTATATAGTGCATACTGCCTGGTAGCCTATCTGAAAATGTATTTCCACAGTTTTTTATTTATTTCTACACCACACTTTTATAAAATATAATACTATTGAAGTATTCGTCATGAACCTTATGTGTCTGTATGCCATTTATTCTCTATTCTTTTTTTATCCGATGAAATGCGCACATCAATATTATGACAAATAGAGTGGAAAAGGAATAAAGCCCTTTCTCTGCTGGTGGATAATTTTGAATTTCATTTTGCAACTGAGGGGAAGGATGTTTAGTTCGCCTCTGTCGTTGCCAGAGGCTTGTGAGGGATGGGGTATCGAGGGGGCCTAAGATAGCAAATGTAATTGGTCTGCAAAATTACATGTGAGTTTGGGGCAAAGCCTGTCTTGGGAAATCAATTTGAGGGTGCTTCAAATGAAACTGGTGCGGAAATTAATTGCACTCACTCTGGCTGGTGCACGATTTTAAATGTGTTAACATTCCAAGTGGCCTGATGAAGAGCAACTTGCTGAGGGCTGTGTGTTATGCCATTATTTTCCATTTGTGTCTGTGGGTTTTAATAAATGTCATCTTATTTGAAGCTTGATTCCTTGGTTCTAATTTCTGCATCAGTGTTTTTGTCTAATTATATTACCAAAAGTCTATTGACTCTTTTATTTATACAGAAAAAAAAGACTTTTAATGTCAATAAAGTTAAAGTAGCGAAAGAAAGTAATCTCAAATGCGCTGTCTGCATTTCATTCTGGACCCTGTTAAATGATGTCTTAATCTTAAATGATGTCTGAAGAAAGTCTGCAAAGTTTACACACTGTTTACCCACAGGGACGACATTGACAGTCATCATTCTGGGGTATTTATACCCACCTTACCAGTCCAACTCATCAAACTCTCTGGCGTTGAAAAGCATCACCCTCCCCATTCTCCATCTCACCAGAAACACAAATAGCATTTTTTCAGCTGCAGATCAACTCACCTCAACTCTACTCACCTGTTGTCATTAGAAAACTAGTACTTGGTACTTGCTACCTGGTACCATTTTTGCCTTCGAGGTAAAAGATGGTGTGAAAATACTGGAGGTTACTGAGTGGTCATTATCACTAGAGTTGCTAATGTTGATGTTCTGATCAAGCCCTCCACATCTAGCTGTCAGTGTTAGCATGATATGATATGACTGATAGTGTACATAATACCACCCCTAAAGAATGTTCTTCTGTGTACTCTGTGGCTACCACTTACCAAGACGAAACAAAATCCCTTTGATTTTATCCACTGTAGCAATTGATGTTATTGTCCATTGGGCACTGATGGCACAGAGTTACCATAGCAATACATTAAGGGATACTTTTTTTGCTGTGGAAAACAAAACACCAGATATCCAAACTGAGTAGAGTAGAGTCAAGGTGAGTTGAACGGTGCAAAACTGACTAAAGATCACCTTACAGCTTATCAGGCAGACACCTGTATTCATATCACACTGTTTCCAGTGTAGACATTCTTGTATCAGCTTCCAGCCCCACACATGCTATCAGTGCTGTGAATCAAGCACTCCCATGGGTAGGATAGGGAGACTTAGGTTTGCATTCAACAGGTAGAGGCAGAGATTCACTAGAGTTAAAATGACTCTTAAAATGGCCTGAAGTAGAAAGAGATAATATTAACACAGTCTTAACATCTTACACAGTGTGATTGTTGTTCCCCTCCACTCTGCAAAGGCTAAGCTGGTTAGGGCTGGACTAGAGTTTCCTCATCATAGAGTGACCTGCTATGTGACCTACAGTGACCTACTATTACACTCTAAATAGTATAAGAATAGAATAGCACCCTCTCCCTTGGCTTGAAAAAGGGATGTCCACATGTTGTTTATGAATTATGCAGAAAACTATCCTTATTTGTAGCTTCTCAGCACTCTCTGTTGGCGTGCATACTGTGATACTATTTGACAGATTCAACAAGAGAACAACTGAGCCATCATAATGTTAGATCACAGAACAATTAGTGCACACTAATAACAAACATAACAAAATATTTGAATGGTCAATGGACTGTATACACACTGTTGCATTGATGAGTTGTTGTTGAGCCTAACTCAGTGCTGTAGAGGAAATTAACATTTGTAAGACAGCATTAAAGCTGTGTTTACTCATTCCATCTCGGGACATTTTCCTTTCAACTCAGCAGCCGATCCAGGCCCGATCAATGGACTCATTCTGTCAAGTGACTGCACTAATTACATGTGCACTTGTTTGCAGCCTGCTCCTTTACTGTTCCCTTGCTCTTCTCCCTCTGAGTTCACTGCAAACTATCTGCGACTGTCTGATTAAGGTTTTCGCAAGAGCTGCGTTTTGAGGCGACCCGAGCTTCTCCACCCAGTCTGCAGCGGCAGAATTAGATGGCAATCGGCTAATCAAGCCCAACAAACAGGACCCCCCGCCAGCACATTAGCATATAATCATGAGTCCCCCAGGAGCTAACGTGCACCATGGCTTATTTAGGGCTCCTAGCCTGGGGAGACTCACAGACTCACAGACATTAACCAGCAGTGGAGGATTAGCCTGAGGGGGAGTGAGCACACCAGTGAGTTTCAGTCAAGAGGTGGGTGTGAACTTTCAGCTTAGACATATGGAATGCAGATGTGCTTTTTGAAAATACTGCAAAAGAAGGCAGGGAATCTTAGGATGGTATGACCTTGCCAAACTCCTCCTGAAGTTTTCCAGTTAGCACCTCTCTTCTTGACAGACGTATCACTGCTGTAACTCAAGTCATGTAACTCTCTTCTCCTTGTTTGTGTCTTGATTGTTTTATGCCCATGTACAATGTGTACAGGATTAATGTGAAATTTAAAGCATTTTACTGTGGAAAAGTGCTATATTAATGCACTATTTCTGGCCTACATGAAAGAGTGAGTCACAGTTAAAGTCAGGTTTAATAGATGGAGAGAAGAAGACTAGGTGTGTGAGGGTGTGTGGGTGTATGTGTGTGGGTGTATGTGAGGGTGGGGGTGTGTATGTGTGGGTGTGGAGGACGGTGAGGGTGTGGGTCTATGTGTGAGGGTGTGTGGGTGTTGGTGGGGGTGTGTGGGTGTGGATGAGGGGGTGTGTGGGTGTTGGTGTAGAGGAGGGTGTGGGTCTGTGTGAGGGTGTGGGTGGGTGTGTGTGAGGATGTGTGTGTGTAAGGGTGTGTGTGGGTGGGTGTGGGTGTGTGGGGGGTGTGGGTGTGGTGGAGAAATGCTGTCTGGGATTGAGGATGAAGGAGTGAGAGAGAAGGTACTGTGATTGAGTAATTGAGTATATCAGGAATATCAGGGTAAGAGGGTGAATAGGCAAGAGAGAGAGAGTAAGAAAGTGAATGAGTGATAGTAGAGGCTGTCTGCAGAAACTTGCTGTGTGAAATGAATGAAAAGTAATACATGAGAGGGAGTGAAAAGGTTAGTCGTAAACTGAGTGAGTGAATGACTGAATGAATGAATGAATGAGGGAGGGAGAGAGTGAGTGAGTGAATGAATAAGAGAGAGTGGGTAAACGTTATTAAGTGAGAGAATGTTTAAGGGAAGAGTAAGGGAGACAGACAAAGTGGAAGAGCTAGGAAGTCCTTGAATGACTTGCACTTTATTCATGAGTTGTATACTTCATGGGTTTGTGAGGATTTGTGTTCAGTCACTATTTTGACTAAGAGAATAATTTATGCATTCATTTAGTCTAAAGTTCAGCAAGCCTGCTCTCATGTCAATGAAATATTAAAGATGTCCTCTTCCTAGAGACCATTTTCCAGCATCCATCCATCCATCTTCCAGTTTTATACACAACAGCACACACATTGCTTGGTGAAGCAACAACACAATACATTAGTATCCTCTGCCTCTCAAATTGAATTGCCTGTACCACAACATCCAAAGTTGATGTTGTATTAGTGTTTTTGTGCAACACTCAATGTGTTGATCTCTGAACAGGGCCATATCAACAACAAAGCAATTTCAAAACAACCGAGAAGGTTATGGTTTCTTTCATACACTGCCTGACTAGTAATTACTTCTCTCTATCAGAATATTCTAGTCTTTGTTGGATTGAAGAAAAACACTTCTGTTTGATGATATGATTAGAGGATATGACTCATTTTTTCCCCAAATATGTTTGAAATACATTAACAAGCTGTGAAGAGAGAAAAGAGAGGAGGGAGGCAAAGAGTCTTCAAGCTGTTTGAATCTGGTACTGTTAACCCAATTAAACACCAGTACAGCTGGGAAGGAGGTGGCCACCTGGTAGCGTCAGTGCGATTGGTGAGGCATGTGCCACTCACACACACACACACACACACACACACACACACACACACACACACACACATACGCACACACACACATACTCTCACACACACAGACACACAGAGCACCCCTGTAGCCTTCCTGGCGTAGGCCGTCACACACACTTCCTCTGGGCTGTGTGACAGTGATGGCGCCGGCGCTGTGACAGGGCCTCATAAATCAGCGTCATCTCCTGCAGACAGCAACACACTATTCGTCCTTGAAAAAGCGTTTGTGTGTGTTGGTATGTGTGAGTGTATCTGTCTGTGTGTGTGTGTGTGTGGGCAGAAGCGAGTGTGTGTCAAAGTGGAGGTAGAGGTTGGTATTCTTGTTTCAGTTGGCCATCAGGATGCCCACCTCACCTCTCTCACCCCCCACCCCCCACACGTCTCGCCGTCCTCAAACTTCCCCACATCCACATTTCCCCATCCCTCACCCCACCACAGGGACCAACAAAGAAAAACTAAAAACTCCTGGGCATATTAGTATGGACTTCCAGTGTGACAGCGGTGCCTGAAGCATGATCACCGGGCGCGCCAGGATCCCGTTGTAGCTGAATACCCTCCTAAGTCCCTGCTGGCACTGTAAGCGCTTACTTATTTATCCACAACAGAAGGGGTTTGTTTACCTTCTTACATCCTCGCATCATGCCATGCATATTGTTTACTCGCAAAACTGAGAGCGGTCGAGTGTTGTTTTACTTTTAAATTCAGGACAGCTTTGTTAACACAAAGGCACACACACAAACACCTCAAAGTGGAAAAATTATACACGTATCATATTTTGAGGGTTGCACTCGTTTTCCCATAACTACAAATTATCCTACAAACGAGGAAGCAAATTACCTTCAGGGAGCTCTGATATGTCACACACAGAAGGCCATTGTCATTCTGTCACACCATTATCTCTGCCTCACACACGTGGTGGGGGGTGGGGGGTTCATTGACATATACGTCCTGCTCGTATATCAAATTAAATCCATAACCCACACGGCTTAAGGCTCCAGTAATACATCCAGCAGATTGACAGGTTTATTGGCCACAGAGACGCAAATATGTTTGCCTTTATCGACGATGCCGCAGAGTAATTTGGGATGTAATAATGGTGGCTTCCTTTCACCGGTGGAGGTAGCTGTCAGAATCTATTGTGTTGTAATGAAAGGTGTAAAAATGTACTTTTCACCCACAGAGAACGAGAACAGCAATTTTTACCGTCATTCTATTTTTTTTTTTTTTTTATTAGTTCTTCTGTAACAATTCACAGTGTGGTAGGTGCAAAACTAGAGGGAGGGGGGATTTGGTACTTAGGCCTGCAATAGCTTTTGATAACTCACATTCATGGTGTTTGTCATATTATTTAGGGAAGAATGAAATATTCATGTGGCAATCTACGAATTCCAGGAGGGTCAGTGTGTGGCATTTTTTGTACTTTATGGCTTACATTATCTGCCAGATGCCTGAAAACTCATAAATAAATTCTTATCTCAGCCAATTATGTTTTAAAGAATTTTTGAAAAAGTTGTTTTTTTTTTAACAATTGAAGACCTTAATGGACTAAGTATTAAGTTATTCCTCTATGGATATACTGTACCCACCAGGCCTTTCAGCAGCTACACTGTGGCTCAAAGTGACCTGAGGACATAACGAGAGCAACAGGAGAGACTGAGCAATGACAGCAGCGGTGAATGATGGGGTGTGAGGGGAAGGACAAGGCAGCGGGAGAAGATGAAAAGGAAGAGGGGGAAAAGAACAGTGAGTTCTTATTAGAAAGAAAGATGGAGAAATGGGAGAAAGGGAAGAAGAGTAGAGAAAGAGAGACAGAAAGAGAGAGAGAGAATGAAAAGAGAGAGAAGCGTGTAAAATGGAGGAAGTAGAGAAAGACATTTGCTGGTTGAGGGGGAAGAGAGGGGGCTGATGGGAGAGTGTGCTCGTGACGTTTATCTCTCCAGTGCGCTGCTCCTTGCTTTAATCTAGTTAATGGGAGATAAGGGAACAGCATGAAGAGCAAACACAATATTTACAGATACTCCAGTCCTGATTAAATAACGACTTGGGGATGCAGCAGAGGGACTGGAGGGTGTGTGTGTGTGTGTGTGTGTGTGTGTTGGTGTGTTTGCGTGTGTGTGTGTGTGTGTGTGTGTGTGTGTGTGTGGGCGTGTTTGCGTGTGGGTGTATGGGGACGAGTTCTCTCTCAGCTGCATCTCCTCCTGTAGCTTCTCTCTGTGACTGGTAGATGGAATGCATGGATGGAATGCAGACACTGGTCAGAGGATGAACTCTGTGACCTGAACACTGCACACAGGGAACCATGCAGCAAGGAGTCCACTGACACAGTCTGATGCCTTCAAAAAATAAAATAAAAAAAAAATTGTGGGGGGTGTGGGGGGGTTGGCATACAACTCCTGCTGTTAAAGTACAAAAAGTTTTTCACATTCTTAGAACTTTGGGCTTAAATGGAGTTTTGAAATTAGAATAAATAACTGAAAGATGACTTCCCAGCCATCTGACTGGGTGGCATGGACCATTGGCAGGAGATGCCCCATTGCCTGTGGAAAGCCAACAAAACATTCCCATACAACTCGCACTTGTCCGGCCACACTTGTCCAGCTCTTGGTGGAGGAAGTGTCAAACCTCCCCCCCCCACCTCCTCCCCTGAGGGGTACAGACAGGAGCCAAGTGCTTTGGCAGTGTGAGGTCGGCCTGGAGATTCCCCCTGCGACAGAAGCAGCCAAAGCAGATCTGAGGGGGACCAGGGGCCACATGCGCCTCTGCAGGAGCCAGACGAGGTGCTGGGGCCCTGGAACAGACTGGCATTCCAATGATGAAGATGGCCAGAGCCACAGAGAGAGACAGAGAGAGAGAGAGAGCTGCGCACCTGTCACCCAATAGATCAGGAGAGAACAGTAATATTCCTGGGAAAATGGTCTTACTGATGAGGTAATAGCAGGGCAGTGAAAGCACAATGTCTCACTTTTATTGGCCAGCAGTAATGTTATATCTGCATCATTATCCGGCACACTGTTCCATTTTTGCAGCCCCCATTTCACACTAAGCTAAATGTCATAGTGTATAGATCCAAAGTTATTTTATGGCAGTTTGTCTTGTAATATTTGTAGGTACCATAACCTGCCGCACACTTGGGGTCAGAGTTTTTTTGACATACTGTATCTGTGATTTTTTTCTTCCTCTCTCCTGCACAGCAAAGATCCTGAGATAGACTCACTGCATTGATCCACTAGGATACCACTGTGAATCTCAGTCAGTGAGTGAAGAATTTAGGATGTTCTTTCTTTCTTTATTTCTAAGCTTCTACCTCCTACTTTCTCCCTTTTTTCTCTCCATCATTCTAGCCATCTTTTTTTCACCCTCAGGTCTATATCTCTAAATTCCATACCCCTTCTCTCTTCCTACCTATCTATGTTATTACCTCCATCTCTGAATTGCCTCCCCTGTTTGTCTTCTCTCTTTGTTCTCTGTCTCTCTCTCTTTCTTACTCTCCCTCACCCACTCTGTCTCACACATCCCCCCTCCACACACACACACAGACCTCGCCCGAACACCTGTCGGCTGCCTGCCCCTTTGCCCCGTGCCTATCAGCGGCGGGCGCTGACAGGTGACCCCGTCTTTGTGGTGGTCTCGCCTGGCTGAGTAGGGCCCTAGCAGATGCCTCTCCTCTCCTTGTCCTTCCGTGTCCCCCCGGCTAGCGATGTGACCGTCCCTGTCTGACGACTCCCCGTGGGGGTCTCCGTCACACAAGCCCCTTTACACACACACACACACACAAACACAAACCCTCTTCAGTCCAGCCCCCCCCCCCCCCCCCCCCACTCCTCCATACTTCTCCACCGCCTGCCCCATGCTCTTGTCCTCCCCTGCTGTCCTTCCCTGTCCTCTGTTCTGTTTCATGGTGGTCATATTTGTTTCATATTTGTTTCATATTTATTTCATATTTGTTTCTTAGGCTTCATGTATCTCTGTGCCCACCATGCTGTCTCCTTCATTCTAATTTAGTCTTTATTTTTTCTTTTGTTTTTTTTTTTTCTTTTCTCGCTGCCACTTTCATCTTATCGGTTCCTTTCATGCCTGTTTTGCTCGCTTTGTCTGTGTTCCAAAACTCCAAATCAATCACTCCGTTTCGTGGCAAAATTCACATGCTCACCATATGGAGGGGAAGTAGAGAGCCTGCTTCAAAATGCACACACACACGCATACACACACACACTTATACACATACACACATACACACACACACACACACAC
>PYXC01000047.1:225000-305000 GCA_015244755.2 Tenualosa ilisha | reverse complement strand
AGCCAGATTTGATTGCCGTCTTCCCCACAAAATCTCTCACTAGGCAGAGCTGATACTGCCATTAGACTACACTTGGTGAGAAAGTAGTTTCCTGCGTTTTTCTCCAAATTTTACATTGAAAAAAAAATACACACATTTGGGTTGGCTTCACTCTCTGCACAGCACTTTGGGTCAATGATTGTTTCCATGCTGAAACAAAACTAAGCATTTTTGGGTAAGGACACCTGCTTTGTGAAAATGAAAGCAACAAAAAGGGGCCTCACAGTAATACTTAGTGACCTTTACATTGACAAACAAATATCCTGCGAAGGGGAAAGATGACAATTTCGAAATGTGACTGAGAAGCATTTGATATTTTGTCAAATGCTAAGCCTCATGTCAACACGTGCAAGGTGATCTGTACTCTCATCGGTCAAGCTGGCTGTGAAATGTCAGATCAACTGACTGAGTGAGCAGAAACGTTCCAGACAAATATCTGAATGGCAATTGGGCTTGGGCATCAAAGTGCAAGCAACCATACGCTTTCTTCTTTTGGTTGCTGGCATCTTTTTTTTGGTTTTGTTTTGGAGGATGGCCACCACCAAACTTCGAAGCCAAGCTCTGAAAAAGTGCTCTTGATGGCGAACAGACAGCACACAGGCTAAATGACAGATTCAGCCATCAGGATCTGATTGATGTCGGCTGGCGAGTTGGCAACGTGCTGGCTGGGCAGATTAATGACACGAAGCCTGTAGTTCATGCCAGGATCCCGGGCTACAAAGAACCAGCATTCCCATCAGTCACATAGCTTCTCTCCTGCTCCTCTTTTCTAGGTGACAAATGGTGACACCATACAAAAGCCATTTTGCCAGAGTAAATGTGATGCAATCCTGCATGCAGCCAATCTAACTGAATCAATATCAAGCTAAGGACACAGACTTTCTCTCTCTCTCTCTCTCTCTCACACACACCACACACACACACACACACACACGCGCGCGCGCAGAAACAGTGGGTCAATAATAGCCCACAATATTAAAAAAGGCTTTCTCAATGAAACAAAGCCAGATGCGAGCTTTGAAGTCTCTCTAACGCAGGTATGCATAACAAAGGACATGCTGCCCTCCTGGCTAAACTCAACCACAGAAACATAGTCACATTTCACAAGCCCACATTCAGATACCGCACACTAAGGACAGCAGGTGAGACGTGGCCCTATTACGTTATGTCTTTCCAGAAGTACAAACATACCAACACTGAATAACCTTAAACATACTGGATGTGAATCTGTGATGAGAACGATGGAACGAGTAAATATGCTAGTTCTGTCTCAGAATGTGTATCAGCCTCACAAGGATGTAAAATTACCTCTGCACTAAGCCCTAGCTGATTAATTCAGTGATAATACAATGGGGAGTAAATTGAGATGGTGATGACAATGATGATGCTGATGGTTCTGCAGTTCATCACCATCATGAAAATGATTTCCTGTTGTGAATTCCATGCTGGTTTCCTGTTGAAACTGTGTTGATCCCTTGTTGATTCCTTGAGCGAACTGGAGTTGTGTTTTGTTTTTTTTTTTATCCCCTTTGGTTTCAATATGTTTTATGTCATCCAGGGAATTTACCAAGCTGTGTGGCATTTTTAAACATCCCTTTCCTTACTGGCAGACATAGTAAGGAAATGTATTCACACAGACATTTAGAATGAGTATTTCATCACTTTTCTACAGCCTTGCCTTGTTTTCTCCATTTTGTCTTTTTGTTCCCATTTCAAACGATATGCTTCGTTGGGCAAACCCAATCGATTCAACCCCACATTGCAGTTTGATCCAGCATCCCGACTGCTAAGTAGACGAGGCGTAGAGCATGAATGAGGAGCAGGCAGAAGCAGCCGCTCACAGACACTGCTCTTACTCCTCTTGTGCTTCGCTGCTCGGCTTCAGCTGTCTGATGTAGTTGTTGGGGCGGTACACCACCGTCTGTGTTTGTACGACCATTCTCCCAGAAGAACAGAATTATACATGTATACAAGTACACAGTATATTGGAGGGATGTGTGTGTGTGTCTGTGTGTGTGTGTGTGTGTGTGCGTGCACACTTCTAGTTGTGTGTTTTTGTGTATGAGTGTGTGTGTGTCTTTGTGTGTGTATGTCTGTGTGTGTGTGTGTGTGTGTGTGTGTGTGTGCGTGTGCGTGTGCGTGTGCGTGTGCGTGTGTGTGTGCGTGTGCGTGCACGTGCACATGTGGATGATACAGCCCTACAGAAAGAGAGAAAGAAGAAGGACAGAGAGACAGAGAGACAAACAATGAGGAAGAGAGCACAGCTGGCCTGTGCTGCACCCTGCAGATTTTTGTCTAATCTGCTTTTGCTGTGTTTTCTCACTTGGAGCCACAACCATGGGGACCATTTGTCAGACACATCATCAAAGCCAGAGACATTATGTTTGAAACATGGCCTGGAATCTGTCTGTGATTGGGTAATGATGGCAATTAAAATTATTAGGGCCACCCATGAATTTGACTTCAGAATGCTAAAAGGTGATTTATTTTATTTTGTCCTGATGGTTCATCATTTATTCCGACACAAACAAGTGGCCCGGTCTTTGTCAGTGATTGCTTGCTTTCTGACTGTCACGTAAGGAATGACTGTAAGCGGTGCTGGCAGAAAATGCAGGTATATTGATAGCAAAGGGCAGGAAAATACACAGGTTCCCCCCTAGTTTTCAGCCACTTCTTCTCTTTCAGTAGACTGAAAAATCAATTGAGGCCATCAACCAAGCAAACAGTCACTCACACAAATACACACCTGACACACTGGCATGCACGCACAAACACACAGTGACATGTCGGCATGCGCACACACACTAAACAGACATTCACACACACACACACACACACACACCACCACACCACACACACACACAATAGCACCTTGAAGATGTCCATCCATCTCCTCTGTTGCCACCCTCAATTCGCCACCAGAGGCACTGGTAAAGTGTGTGTCGTTTGGCCCGTGATGACACCTAATGGAGTCGTGATGTCTCGGCAGCCATTGTGGCAAAACAGACGGTTATTTATGCTGAGCAAGAGGCCAGCAGAGGCAGGGCAGAGCACATTTAATTTCTGGCCCGGATCATGAAGACAGATTCTATTTACTGCAGGCGGATGGACGGGCAGGCGGTGGGGCCGAGGACGAGGAGAGAGAGGCGATGTGTGTGTGTGTGGGGGGGGGGCGGGGAGGTGGGGCGAGGCGGGGCGAGGCGGCGGCGGAGGGTGATGGAAGGCTTTAATAGGTCATTCTGACAAACCTCATTAAGAGCAGTCGTACGAGGCCAGGGGAAACCCCCCTCTCTACCAGCCGGTTCGCCCTTTATTTTTTTTCTTGTCAAAGACCCACCCTTCACAGACACACACATACACACACCACTTTCTCCCCATCCTCAGCCCTACAACTCAAAGCCCCCCAACCCCTACACCTGTCCCAGCCATGTTGTCAAAAGAGTGTAACTGTCCCTGAGCACTTCTAGCAATTTGTACTGGAGTGCAGCAGGGTTACAGGAACAAGCAGTCAGCCACATCCGAGGTGCCATACAGTTGATGGCACTGTCATTGCACTGCATTGTTTTTAAGGGAGAGTAAGGGAAAATGCACAAAAAACTACACAGCAGGTCAGTGTGTGTGTGTGTGTGTGTTTGGGGGGGAGGGGTGTTCTGCGTGTTAGGATTCTTAAACGTATAGACAATAATGAGGGCTGATTTGTGAGATAATGGAAGCAAATCTCTTTCCAGGATCTTGTGGTGTGGTAAAATTTGAGACAGGAAGAAACGAATGGATCCATAAGCTTTTTAGAAACTTTTGTTTTCAGATTGTTCCCTTCAATTCCTCCCATTAATTGTCAGTCAGTGAAGTGTAACGTCTCATACTCTGCATCCTATAATCCTGTAAACACCCCAGACTCATAAAACCAAAATATCTAACTTCACTTAAAGCCTTTGATATTTATCCTCTGCTTGCCAAAGTCACCCCCCCTCCCCACCCCACCCCCACCAACCCCCCTAAAAAAACTGCAGTGTTATTGAATTCTCAGGATGATGTTTAGGGGGAGGCAAAAACAGTCGAGGTAAATGCTTGACCTTTATTGACACCTTTTTCCTGGGGTGAAAATGTGGGCCGGCTAGCTGCCATTCCTCGTTATGTGTGCATAATTAATGCTGATCAATGGTGCTGCTCTTTTTTTCTGCCTGGATGTGGACTGACGGCTGTCGACTGAGGCAAAAGCAGATGAATATATAACTCTGCTGGTCAATGAATGGAGGAGAGGAAAGGAAAAAGGGAGAGGGAAAGAAGGGAGGGAGGGAGGAGTGGTTGGGAGGACTCGTTCCACAGTCTGAATCCACACCTAGCACGTCAATAGGATCTCATACATAATATTGAAGGACATTATTTGAACATCAATGGATTTGTCTGCCGAATTGATTTTCTTTTAAAGTACATCACCAGATGGATACGCCAGATATTGAATTGGCTCAGATTTAGATGTTCAGACATCAATTCCTCAAATTCCTTTGAGCAAAATCAAGGGGTGAGATCCTTTCCATGCCCAGCCCTTTACAGCACCAGCTATTTGCATCAGACTAGAACTATCAGGCACATTATTAGAGTATATAGGCCGTGCCCTTGAGTGAAAAAGCTGATATAATCCAGTTCCAGCCATGCCAGATGATCTATGGTCTGATGGATTCTGTAACCACCGGCAAACATGCAGACACTCAACAAAGATACAAAGCAAAGAGCAGTAAGACTATTACAGCTATGTGACTTTCAGTCAGCTAACCTCAGCCAATTACACGACCTCTCCGTATATTGGAATCCTGCATGTGTAGTTTCATCATCAGCCAATAAAAAGCCCTTTTTATGAACACCTCTTTTTTTCTGGTAGGCTAATAGTGCTGAACTGTGTCTGTAAAAAGGGAAACAGGGCTTTAATTACAGTGCCCAACATCTGGAAGCTAAAATCGCAATGCACAGGTCCCTCAGATCATATTAATACTTTATCATGACAAGACCACCTCTGCCATTCCTGGTGATTTCAACCACCACCCCACCCACTGACACACACACACACACACACACACACACACGCACACACACATACACACACGAACACACTGAGACGCCTGTGGGGAGTCAGCAGGACCAGTAACAGCAGCTTCCCTCCACCCTGTTTGATCTCTATTTATATTTTTCACGTAATTAGCAACTCTGATGTTTGACTCTGCAGGAAATGTGCCTTGTGTGTGTGTGTGTGTGTGTGTGCGTGTGTGTGTGTGTGTGTAATTAGATTTTTTTGGAGAAAGCACTACCTTGCCACAGAGGGAAAAACAACAACAGCAACCAAGGAAAAAGGAGAAGAGCAAGTAATTTCTCACAGATGTTTTTCCCATATGAGACTTACTCTTTCTATAGAAGGTATATTAAATATTTATATATTTCTATATTTATGTCTGTAACATATTTAGGCCTGCTGGAGGATATCTTCCATAGGCTCACTAATGCTGTATTCAAAACACCCTGAAACTTAGTCACTATAACTGTTTGTGAACTGCATAAAACTTATTCAACACAATGGCTTAGTGTCACCATTTACTGTGTATTTCATTTTTTTAAAAATCAAAGTCTTTCTTTAGAACTCCAGACAATTCGAGATCTCAATAAGAGTCCCTTTTATTCATGCAACCAGAGGTCATCCATGCCCTACTGGTTAGGGCTTTGGGCTTGTAACCGAAGGGTTGCCGTTTTGATCCCCAACCAGTGGACCATGGCTGAACCAAGGCACTTAACCCCTCATTGCTCCCTGCTATAGCAGGCAGCCAACTGCTCTGGATTTGTGTGTGTTTCATTAATTCATGATTGGGTTAAATGTGGGGACCAACTTTCCTTCACAGGATCAAGAGTATTATTATTAGATCTTTGAATGATCTATTCGACATGTTAGGAATCCATAGTTCATGTGTTTCTCTATCTTATACTCGTTCATCCAGTCATGTATTATGTTGATGGAAAAATGGCTTCTCTCCACTGTCAACCACAATATATATGCATACTAACGCTCACCACTGAAACCACAATGAAAGAAAAAGAGCTAAATGCAAATGTGCAAATGCAAATGGAGACCGCAGACAGACAGACGTACACACACACACACACACACACACACAAACACAGGATCCAACCACTGGTTGATATCAGGCTCTCTCAGTATTATATGAGAGTTCACTCTGCATTCCTAAAACGTGTGCAGGACTAATCAGTACTCAGTTTGTTGCACTGAGCCCATTTTAGATCTTTTATTGAATTTTATGCATTAGCTGTACCCTTCAATTGAAAATAATGCTTGTGTATCTCCTAGAAAAACAAAACAAGATGTAGATACTAATGTTGCACCTCTGCAACTGCACTGGTTGGTTTGAAAGCGCATTTATTTTCATAACAGATTGCTTTCCTGCATGTTCCTGTAGGTCTTCTTTTTTCAGTTCTATTCTAACTATTATCACTATTATTATTATTATTATTATTATTATTATTATTATTATTATCATTGGTATGCTAAGGTATGCTTAAGATATACCTCTATAAATATGGCATTATTATAGTGACAATGAGGACTGGTCTTAGTATACTAGTGGGAGACAAACATCTCTCCTCATCCTGCTCTTGCTCATTGCTGTGTTGTGTGTCCCAAAGCTACATCAGATACCCCAATTACCATCTCATCTGAAGCAACCCAGCCGTAAAACCATACTATTCAACACTCCATTATTCCCTGATCAGTTTTATGAGCAAATAACTCATTCGCAGAAAGGGAACCCACCTGGTCTTCTGCCACTGGTAATATGCATCCATCTTTGGCGAGACAGCCAAGGGCCTTCCATTTATATTGTTCAGAACCAGAACAGAACCTCCGAAATGCATTTTTACCTCCCATGTATTTGATATGTAAATTTTAGATATAAAATTCTGCCCTCAGTTTTGCATGAAGCTCCAAATGACAAAGTAAAAAAAAAAAAGAAAAGAAAAACGAATAAGAAATGACCTGGGAGAATACACCAGCTTGAGCAGTTTTGCGATTTCTTCCAGCTTTCCACAGCAACAACAATGCCTGTCATGTTGAAAGTCATTTGCAAAAATTCTTCCCTGAGTATGGGAATAGGAGCAACCTGGTAGGTAGTGTGTTCATTGGGAATAAATGTCATTGTGCAGACAGGATGCTACCACACCTTCTGCTGTGGCCTTACCTTTTTAACTAGCACAGCATAGAGTAACAAGCCTCACAAAATGTACCATTTGCACAATGAACAACAGAATATCTTGCAGTGGCGTTGTATCTGGACCTTAAATTGTTTATGGTACATAAGTTGGAATGCCTAAGTTGTAACGATAAGAAAACCTTTGTAGTTCTCACACTGCAATTGGAGCATAGCTTCACAACTCACCACTGATTTTCAGCAAATTGAACCAAGCTGCCTCGGATTAGTATATTAAGTTGACCTTTAATTCACACACACACGCACTCAGACATGCACACACATACACACACACACACACATTTAATTACTTATTTGCAATGACTAATACTGAATAAAATAACAAAGCACAACAGTATGGTACAAAAACTGTGCTAGAACTTAATAAAAAATAGCAGGATTAAATAACTGTACATATTCTTTACATTTGTACACATATACATTACATCAGTCTGAGGGTGGTGGTAATGTAGTGGTTAAGGAACCTGGCTAGCATGCTAGTGCTAGCCTGGACCGTTGTGGGTTTGTATCCCTGTTGTGACCGCTGGGCAAGGCAAGGCACTTAACCCTCAGTTACTCTAGGGGAGACTGGTCTGAATAATTGATAGTTGTGTAGGTTGCCTTGGATAAAAGTGTCTGGTTAATGCATAAATGTAATGTCTATTATCAGTAGTAAAAAAAATGTAGAAAATAATGACAATACTGGGGGTAAAATATCTGTACATTTCTAAGGATGGAAATGGCACCGTCTTGTCCAAACATGCAAGCGATCTCTTACTGCAGACACAGAGCAGTATTTGGCTGCTTGCCTAGGGCCCTTCTTACTTGGTCCAGCAATTTGCAAGCCTCTGACACTGTGAACATGTCTTAAGCTACCATAAATCAGAGCAATCAGTTTTATGTTATAGCCAAACATTATTAGGGCATTTGTTAATGGTTGATACCTCTGAGAAACATTAGTCCATATATGCATCAAGGCAGCAGGCTACCTCCAATATCAGAATGTTTTTTGACTTATCGTCCACCTATTGCCAGCTCTTTGAGCATTTGTACTACTGAAAACCAGTCCATTTGTACGGTCTTGTTAATGTGTATTGCACTATGCACACTGGTTTTGCACAACTCCTTTGCTGTCCACACACACACACACACACACACACACACACACACACACACAGACACAGACACAGACACAGACACAGATGCACATACACATGCAGCACAGATATCTGATTTAGTTTGAATCTTCTGCTCTGTCAATAAACAGACCTATGAAAACAGCAAATCTCTAATTAGTAAAATAAATGAAGGTGGTGAACCTGATATTTTTGTGTTTCTTGGTTTTACTTCCAAAGAGCACACAGGCCTTGGTCTACTCCACCAATAAACACTTGAAACACATCCTTGATTAAAAATCCATCCTGTAATTACAGCAGAATCTTTAAAAAATAATCAGGCATGAAATCACTACATAGTACTAAAATCTGCATTTTTAATCTTGTGTGTTCGCTGTGTGCATGCAATGCTGTGGTAAAATATTCTATTTACATGGAGTCATTCAACAAAATAATGGTCTGTTTGATGTTCACTTAAGCTAGAGTGCTCACACACAATGAATCAGTGATAACAGAGAGTAACAACAACAACATCCACTCACAGTGGACCCACTAGAGCACCAAAGGCAGCTTCGGCTCCGAACATCTGGTCTGAGTGAACCTGTCATGAAGGGAAACAATGAGAAGATGGAATGTACACTTTCCCTTGGCTACATGGTGCGACCCGACAAGCAAAAGATTTTTCAGCCCTGATTGTGTGGCAACATGCAGTCAAAATGGATGGAGTCTGTGACTCAGTGTGGGGATGAGTGGAGCGACTCTCCGTATGTCTACACACTGAGCCAACACATCAAGCTTTTGGAAAACACATCCACTGTGAAAGCTAATGTCTACACTCAAAGAGAGCTCAAAGCTATCACCAAATGTATAAATATATTTCACTCATTGGCTTTTAAGTGATTTGGTGGATTTTCACTCAATTGCTGCAGAAAGACTCAATGGATCCTCAGAGTCACAACAATATCTAAATGAATGAATCAATAAATAAAGCGTTTTAAAAATGTCACCATCTGGGCTGAGTAGCTGATGTAAACGGTGCGGGTCAGGGACCCAAATAAATCCTTGACCAGGCTTGTTACGCCGACCGGACTGTCGACAAGCTTTGACGGATCGTGGGCCGAGGCTGCGGTGTTGCATGGCGCCAGATGTTGCGTTGCGATGCCGGCGGGGGTTTGGAGTTAAGCGCTAACACATGTTGGCCGGTTACCCCACGGGGGCGATCGCAGCAGGACGTGCTTGCGGACTCTCTTCCTGCTGCGAGGCCGCTCCCCTGAGAGTGGGGGGAGGCCGAAAAAACCATGGAACCCTGGACCGCTGAGCGGTTCTCACGTCAGGGCGCTCCCTCGCCATGTAAATCACCCGCCTTTAAAGTTCCCTCAGAGAGAGACGGAACCGGGGAAGGGAAAGGAAAGAACGTGACAGAACGAAAGGTGAGCGTCAGGTTAAGGGATAGACACGGGAGGAATAATGAGGGTGCGGCAGCGAGAAAGAGAAAGCGAATTTTGAAAAGTTTTTTGAGACACGAAAAGACAATGACTGGGTGATAAAAGCCTTGTGTATGTAAGAGCAGCAAAGCTGAAGAGCGAGATGGGAGTTCAAAAGGAAGGAGAACTGGGGACATGTTGGAGGAGGGTGGCAGTGGTGGTGGTGGTGGTGGTGGTGGTGGGAGGTGGGTGGGGGTAGCAAGACAGGTGACGGATGGCGTTTACCTTTGTCCTGCAGAGATAATGGGCTCTCCTGGGCGCCATAAAAGTTTCATTCTGTCTTACTTCTTGGCAGCTATGAATAATGGCAGCGGTGTTGGGGTCACAAGGTCACATGACTGAAATCTTCCAGGGCCTCTCCCGGTAGAGAGTGGCCCAAATGGCGTGTGCTTTGACGGACAATATTTCACTCCTTACCCCCCTCCCCATCCCCTGCACATCAGACACCCACAAAACCTTTCAACAACCATTCAGACACACAGGAACTTTGGAAATAATAACTTTTCCTCCCGTGCTCTCTTAACCATCCCATCACTCACCCACAGAAAGCCAGGTTCTTGAAAGTGCTGTTGCTTAGTAAATGTTGCAAACTCTGTCCATATTTTTTCAAGATTGTGTTTTTTTTCTCTGTGTCTGTTTCCTGCTGGCCACATGGATGGATGCATAAATAATAAACTCAAGCCTGGCAATGTACTTAAAGGCCTATATGTATGTTATGTCTCTGCAGGAAAGTATATCTTTATTATCTAGTCTCTCAGTAATTTATTATACCTGGTGTTGGACCTGAGTTGTATTCCAGGGGCATGGTGCGGCGTGTACCACAAATGCGACTGTAAATTAAAGACAAGAGGTTGTTTCAGAGGTACAGCCAGTTTGGCACAGTGGTCCTCCAAACACTGTAATGACCCTGAACCTTCTGCTGAGAGAGAACACGGTGTACCGAGTGGCAGAGGATACAAAGAGCTGCTCCTTTTTGTCTCCATTTTCTTTTCCTCTGAAGCTGCACACATTTCACCAGGTAAAGAGAATTAGAAAGACTGCACAGTATTACACAGCAGAGGACAATGAAATCAGGGTATAAGCAACATCACTGTTTGTCTCTACAATGCTTCCTTTTAAGAAGGGGTAATTTTTACTAAAGGAAAAAAAAAACTGTCCTCTCTTACATTGTTTGCCTGAGAATGAAAAAGATAATATCTCCTCATTGTTAGAATTAATGACTATGTAAACCCTTTTTTGTACTTCATTTTTGGCTGGCAATAAATCTACTGAGCAGCAATGAATCTAGTACACTTTTTATGCCTAAGCTTGGGAAGCTGGAGGCTTGATGCATGCAGAAAGGCTGTGCAAGTGTTATTTTCTGGCATAATTACATTTAGCATGAAGATTGACGAGGTCATCTATTTGATAAATTATTAAATCATTACACTGTAATTCAGTTAGGCTGCTGCCCCACCAATGTACCAGTCCAGCTAAACACTATACTATTGTCAGCTTGAAAAAGTGAAGAAGAAGAAGATGAAGAAAAGAAGAAGAAGAAAAAGAGAAGCAGGAGAAGGAGAAAAAGAGGAAAGGCAGAGAAGAGAGTAAGAGCCTTTTTCTGTAGGTTTGCTCCCCAAGTGAGCCCTCCCATAGTGGCCTGCTTTACAACCACTCACCTGGTGAAGCCTGCTGTGAACAGCACAGCAGAGTGATGTGGTCTCCTGTCCTGCACATTCCGCCTGGACCATAAGTCAACATAATGGACAACAGGAAGCAGTAAAGCGTCTTACATGTGACTACCTTTTTTAATCACTGACTCAACAGTGAGCCGGCCTCTCTCACTCCCTGGCACTAGGGGCCTCTGCCGTTGCCCGTGCCTCATCTTCAGATGATACCTGTCTCATGGCAGTGGATTATTCAGCCCTCCTCGCTGAGTCTCCCTTTCATCAATAAAGGCATCCAACTCTCGTTTCATTACTTGGAGGGCATGAGGCTCCCTGCTCCCCAGACCCAGCAGTGAAGTTTTCTTTCAAGAAGACTGATATTGCAATCTCCACATGCCCCTGTAGTGGACCCATCACATGAATGGGGACTCCATGGTACACACAGTCAGGGCTATCACATGTCCATTAGCATTCATGATCAGTTATTGGATTAAATACAAGATTTACTGAAACTGTTTATGACGTGTACCACATTTAGAGGGTGCTTGAAGATGTTGTCTAAAAGGAAGGATGTAAAAGGTTTACTAAGCCCTTCATTAGTGATTCTCTAAGAAGCATTACTTGACCCACTTTCCACCAAAAGCAGAACCTAGTGAAAAACATTTAGTTGGTTAAACACAAGGTTCTGTATTATGGCCATATGATGTTAACTAACAAAAACGACAATTTTTTTTCACATGACATATTATGTCATAGCCTGAAGTAAATCATATAACCTGTTTTAAACTGATAAATACTGTATATCCATGCTTAAAGATCACAAAACTATGATTCATGAATGCCACACTACACAACACACGGTTTACTACTGTACAATAACATCGGCTGTTCCATTAATCATAATTCCATCAACACCCTCCTCAGCCAAACAGCAATCATATCAGCATGCCAGCAGTGTCCAGGCCAACAGGTGTGGAGCAAGCCATGAGTCTGGAGGCACATGTCAGAAAATAGGAACTGTACTCCTCTTTCCTGGCTGGAGGGATGGGACAGGGATAGAAGCATAATGACATTCACAATTTGTGGGCTGATGAGTGGTGTAATTAGGATGATTACTGTGTTCGAAGGGATCGTCTGTGGCTGCCATACAGTCTAATTAACCTATTTCCAACTAGCCGCTCCTGTTTACGGGTCTAACGAGCGGTGTAAACGTCAGAGGGAGAAAAATCATCAACAAACGTGCAAATCCCCAGAGGCAAAACTTAATGGGAAACGGGAGGCTATATCTGATTTGCTGACACAAACACACACACACATACAAACACACATGCGTGTGGACACACACACACACACACACACACACACACACACACACAAACACACAGACGCAGGTAGGGAAGCGAGGGAAGAGTTAGTTTTATGCAAAACACAGCATCCTCTCTGTCCTCTCACACAGAGTTATGGCTATTAGTTATGGCTGTTCTGCTCAATGGCTGCCTTGCAGGGTCTGTTTTATGCATTTTCTTCCAGAAGAGGGTAATGAGAGACAGGATATTGTGCCTAGAGCAAAGGCTATGAAGCCACAGAAATGTGCAATAATCAAGATTAATGGCTAGTCTGCAGCAGCATCTTACTGTACTTAAGGCTCACACTAATTTCAGTGAGACCCTCAAAAATTAAAGATATTTTGTCAAAAAAAATTGTAATGAAGTATCAGTTTTCATCAGTTGTATCTACTTCCATGTTGTCATAATAAAACACTTGGGTAACACTTTCTATGAAGACCATATCTATAGCGCATTATGAGCGCATTCATAACACACTATAATGCGCATCATAATTACTCAAAATGCATTATGATTACACTCATAATGCTTCATGATGCATTATATCAACAGCTATACATAACTATAAATCTAGCTTATAATGCCTTATAAATCCAAGGGTGTTATGAGTGTTCATGACTGGTTATAAACTACAGGCTGGCTGATGGGGCTTATAATACATTATGACTACTAATACCCCTCTGTGCACACACCTGGATGATCAACTGTTGTAAGGGCTCATAAGTTGCTATAATGTTCCATGTGGGATCATAAGCTGTCAATGTGTGCTTTAAGTAAAGTTCATATGGATGCATCTATAATGCAGCACACCTCATCATAATGATGAATGAATGATGAATGATGAATGATGATGCGCATTATAGTTTGTTATGAATGCGCTCATAATGCGCTATAGATATGGTCTTCATAGAAAGTGTTACCATCACTTGTTATATTGAGACAATGTAGATTGCTCATATTTGTCATTTTAATCCATACAAATTGATTATTCCTTTGGAAAGTTAATAATTTATAAGTTGCTTTCTAATAACATTTTACTAGATTGTCAATGATGCATTTATATTTTCATATTTGCACTGCAAATATTTCATGATATCTGTGGTATTGGCAGAGGAAAACATTTAAATAGTAGATCAAATTTGTGGGACAAGAGAAATCTCAGCTCAGCATCAAAGCAAACTGACCCCAGTTTGTGCATTCTGTAGGACAAGAATGAATGTATCTATACTTGTTGCTGAAGAGGCCTCAGTTCTCGTTTCTTTAACATATCAATTTAGGTTAATGAGTTGATTATGATTGACTACTTTCAATTTGCAGTGTTTACAAAATATTGCAAAGAATAAAAAATGTCTTAATTCCCTAACAATATTGTCGTATGGATGAAAATTATTTACTTCATGAAAAACATAGTGTTGAATATTTCAGTGACTGTTCACATAAAGCCACGACTGAAAGAGAATCAGTTCAAACAGCTAATACAGCACTGCTTTGGACGTGAACAAACAAGGCACATTTACAGCCGAGCTCTGAAAATCTTATTTCAGTGATGTTATGAAAAGCGTTTATTGCCTGAGATTACAGAACATGTGTAACACGTTCCCTTGTTTGAGACAAATTACCACATAAAGTAAGCAGTTGCCATGGAATTTTAATGCTGATTGAGTTTAATTGTGTGAACAATTTTAGAAAGTCTTTGAAAAATTATCCACAAAGGAAATGTATTTGAAGGAGCCTTCATAGACTCCTTGGCCCCAGCAATTACCTAAAAATTGAAATTTATCAGCCCTGACAACTTTATGTAACACAATAGGCCTTAGGTATTTAGACTACAGTAAATGACAGAGATGGATAGAATAACAACATTTAGCTTGATTAGGTCTTCTGGGAGCCATTTCTGGGGTCATGTGTTGCTGGGAAAATATTTGCCTTGGCTTTGCTTTGAGCCTGTTCCTCCTTTGTTGATGACTCGACCATTAAGTTGTTGCTTGCCGTGACATTTTGACAGTTGTATAATTTTTGTCCAGAATATATGGCCGAAAATGGTCGACTGAGTTTCTAACTCCACAGCCTGCCCTGCAGACGTGTCTAAAGCAGCTTCATTTTATTTTCTTTTTTTGTTTCTAAACTCTGGCAACAGAACTGAAGGTTGTTTGGGCAAATTCCCTCCACAACTTTATCGTCCCCATGACCGTAATCACACAATGGGGTTGATAGGATCTTTTGTTCGGGACTTTAGAGAAACAGTGAATGTAATGATCAAGGATAGGTAATTATGGGCCAAGTGACCTCTCACTTATTGTGTATCAAGATGGTAAATGGGAGATTGATGAGCTTTTGTGCAGGGACCTGAATAAGACGTGTCACCCTAGGGAGAGACAAGAGAGAATGAGAGAGAAAGAGAGAGAAGAGAAAAGCTTCAAAAGTCTTTGTTCGGATAAATTCTGTACCTCTTCACTTTCACAGACCTTTGTCAGTGACTGTAGGGCCACATTATCTGGTTTGTGTACATGATAAAGTTTATTAACTTGATAAATGTGGTTATCTTGACAGGTAAATGCTTGTCTGGGTTGAAAAGAGAGTGCTGCTATCAGAGCAAATTAAGGCTTCTCCGGGGAGTGACCTTCACACAAGTAGAACGTTTTCTTCCTTCCAGACTCATGCTGGGGGGGTGTCTGGAGCCACAGGATGTGTGTTGGGGTGTCCAGCAGATGCACTTACAGATTAGATTCAGTTTCTTTCACTTGGCTGACAAGGAGGAGCAGTGCGGCTTTAGCGTACGACTTGTCAGGCCTTTGTGGGATCCTATTAAACCATTGTTCCTCAAGCTTTAAACCTTGAACAAAAGCAGTGGCTCAAGGTCACAGGAAGGTCAGATTGCTATGGTGTCATGCTTAGGCCTGGCTGTCAGGAGCAAGCTCTGTAATTAGTCAGCTTTTAAACTCAAACAGTTGTTTCTGGAAAAAAAACTGTGTTGTCTGAAAAACAGCCAACATGCCTGACACATGTCAAAACCCCTGCTGTACAACCTCTGCATGATTCACACTGTATGTTCACCACAATGAAATAAAAAAACGAGTGACAACATATTTCTTTATTGTATAGACAAGAGTTTCATATAATTTGACAGACAGTATGTCAATCTCATAACTGCACATTAAATTTCAATTTAATTGGCAATTTCTAAGTAAATCGTATGTTTTTTTTACAACAGCTTATTTCTGAAAAGCATCCAAGAACAGATTAATCCTGATTGCCTTCTTCTCAGGCAATCACTGCATGTTCTAGAGGCCAATGTGACATTCTGTTTTGTTTAAATAGGAACAAAGGAAACAATGTATTTTGTTGTATCCAGCAAAAGATAATAGTGTATACTAACATGATGGCTACAAGCACCCATTATATGGGCTTCTTAGTGGAGCTCACAACAGCATCTTAACATCCCTGTGCCTCTTTCAAGAACTCAGTAAGGACCCTTATGCAACCCTTTCCACAGAAACACTCTTGAGTGGGAACCAAGATTGAGTTTTTAATATTAGTGGGAAGGCTGTAGGCAGTGGAGGAAAAAGTGAGAGAGACAGAGAGAGAGAGCAAAAGAGAGAGAGAGGAGAAGGAAGGATGGAGGGAGGGAGAAAGAGAGAGGAGTTAAGATCAAAGACTTCTCTGAGCCCATGCCACGGCTCCTGGGGGTGGCGTGGTGGTATAATCACGCTGAAACACAAGCATCTGTTGCCCTCTGGCCCCCGTTCCGTGTGCCGCGCTGTGCACAATCCTCCGAGCAGAGTGCGCTGCCTCTGCATCACCCCTTAGGGAGATGGGCCCATCTTCAGGAGCGGCAGCAGGGTCCAGGGCAATGCGGTGAGATCCATTCTCACTCTCCTCTGGACCTCCTACACAGAACCAAGACAAGCATTGCATTTGTAATTACTGAAACGCATCAAGGGTGGAACAGGACTCAATAAGCCTAATGGCAAACCAGCTTAACTTAACTGGGAACTTGTTATTGTGGGGACTTAAATATTTACATAATGCTTTGTAAAAAGGCACGTGAGTGATATTGTAACACCAAGTAGCGCAACACCTCAATAATTTTATAATGTAACATGTAACACTGAGACAAATGCAGTGGTAAAGGGGGATGTGAAGTTTCCCACAGAAATGATAAACAAATAAATCTGTATAGTTCCATCTGCTGTCCAGGGGGCTGCTATATGTGTTTAACATATATATATATCATTTCTTTGGAGGAGACACGGAGAAAACATCTGGCACCCCTGTATGGAATACATATTTATAAAGTGCACACGCTAAAGCATATCTCTCATTCAGATGCAGAAATGTCTTTGAAATTGTTACTTTAACTCCGTCCGTTGAAAATACCAGCCTGTGATCTGTAGGCTGTAGCGCGAAATTCTGTTTATTCACACACTGGGAATTGTCTTTTGCTGATTTAATGCAAAACACATCTGGCATTTATTTCATTCTGCCATAATGCATTAAGGCTATCAAAATGGCTGTGAAACGATGACAAAACATGATCTACAGAGTTTGATTTATTATCATTCATATGCAGCACACTGTCCGTCCTTAGTTTGCAATCACGTGGAGCTTTTGGCATGGCGTGCAGGACACGTTGACAACAGTGCGGGGAATCCAGATGAAATCCATTCAACAGAATCCATTCTCTCTGTTCAGTGATCATAGCCCCCAAGTGCATTGTGTGCATCAAAGCCAAAGTCCCACAATGCTCCACTCGGAAAGAAGTCTTTCACACTTGGCTAGACCGCTGACTTTGTTGAGCTGTTGTTTTCGCTGTTGTTGTTGTATCCATTAAAACGACACTGGAAGTCTATCAAAAAGTCATTATCCATGCATAGCCCATTCGAATGCCCTCAAACCTTGTAGATTAATCATTTTAATCTAATTCTATCCTCTCAATCAAAAGGTTCAGCTTTTGTTTTATTTATTGTGCCTTTAACCTTGGTGATTATCTTATGCATTCATTTATTATTGTGTGAGGCCCCCCTGTTGACAGCTATTTAACATGCAAATAATTGCCAGGGTGTCAGATTTTATGCTCTCTTGTTTTGACAGAGAATGGCTTCAAACATCGCAGAATCATTCCTTTGCTTTCCTTGTGTTGCTTTCGTTGCTTTGAGCCACATCCCTTTGGAAGATGTGGGCAGTCTACGGGTGGGTGGGATGGGATGGAATGGGTTTATTTTATTTGTTTATTTATTTGTTTATTCATTTATTTATTTATTGATGTTCGACTTTGTTTAAAACTAAGGAAGTTCAAGGCACAAACACCAAGACGAAAACAAACAAACCTTTTGTCTCACATAATGTCGGTTGGCATTTTCCTTTCATTTTGAAAATTGACTAAGAGGAAAAGAGACACAAAAACAGCAACTACAATGATTGCTTGATGTCTGCCCCTGGACATTCATGTCATATTGTAGGCTCACAAAATGTGAGATGAAGATTTCTAAAGGAGTTTGAGATCTTTTCAACTGTGTATGCGTTTCTTTGGAGATATGATCTCTCTTGTGTGTGTCTGTTTAATTATTTTGGAAGACGTCCTGTCCAGCCCTGTTCAGTTTTTGTCATTCTGGAGCAACAACAACCCTGCAGGCGAATTGTGTCATGATGCCTCGGCTCTAAGAACGGAGACGGCTTTCGATGAGGAATGACAAGCGAGAGGGCCCCATCTCAGGGAAGGTCATCGGCAGGGAAGAAATAAAAACATTCCTGTGTTGCGCCTGTGAGGCATATCAGACAGCCTGCTGAGGCATGAACGAAACACGGACTTTAAGGAAGGAGCACCTTGGGTTGCAGCCATAACACCCACCCCCTCGAAAAAGAGGCCAGTATTAGTGCCTTCAAGACTATGAGCTAAAGAGTTTTCTGAATATGATCATCCACCTGTCCCTTCATTGAGGTGCTCGCTTGGTCAAAGTGAGCAACACAAAGGCGTTTCTGTTCTCATCGTGCACCTGTCAAAGTACATAAACGAGTAGTATTTACCCCATGGCTATTGCCTGCTTAAAGGAACATACTGTCACTAATGCAACCTGGGGAATTCATTTTAGATGTCAGAATGACTGACTTTAGTAATGAATTTTCTAACTTCACCAGCAGGCTACAAGATCCCTCATCATAAATTCACGTCTTCCCAAATCCATTTCCGCCTGTGCTGTAGCTTCACTACCTGTCTGTATAAATTTTCCTGCTACATTACAGTGTAGCATCATTAGTCCAAGGCCAATGGCCATGGTCTTGGTTCATGCAATGAGAAGACTCTGGACTCACTGATGGCTGTTAACATTCATTACTCCCTTGTGCTCACCATTGAATACTCTTCCAAAGCTGATTTAGCTTTACCTCCGCTATGCACACACCTATATCTATCTATCTATCTATCTATCTATCTATCTATCTATCTATCTGTCTATTTATGTGTTACATCATGTGGAAGTAAATAGACTACAACCAAGAAGCACATAAACAAACCGAGTGGTTAGTTACATCAGCTTTTCCAGACTGAGACAGTGTAATTCACAGTCAACAGTAATCGGTCGCTGGTCACATCCAAGCATCGTTGACAATACTCCCATTAGGCACGCTGAATCTCATACATTTTTTAAACCTTTGAACTGAACTCAAGAAATCAAAGAGTAAATGTAGATACTGTTGCGTTATGCCTTTGCTTTGATAGCGTCCTGTGTTTTGCCTTTTGAAGTCGTTAAAGCCAGTCATCTCTCTGTTTGCCATTTCCAATGAAGCACTACACAGTCTGGCTTCCATTTAACAGTGACGTCATCCATTGATTCAACATGCTAGCTCCCCCATGGTGCCTCCCTCACCCCCACCCCTTCCCCAAATGTCTTGAATTAATTCACCAGTGCTATGACCCTGAAGGACCATTTAGAAAATCTCTTTTTGATTCTGTGCAGCTCCTTAATGCAAGGCCTCTTCATGGTGCAGCCATTTTCAATTAATCCTCCCTACATAATGCTTGGTTACATTTAACAATCCAGTGAATTGATATGGACTCTCTGGCTTTGAGAGGACTCTGTTAATGGCTATAAAATGAAGTCATACCACTCTGAGGGAATTCATTAATTCACTTAGTGTTCCGAAGGTATGATGCTGATCTAAAAGCGCCAGAGGCCATTATCTTGTTTTGTTAAAACCTAATTTATATGCCACTTTTGCCAAGGTTTGTCTGTATGTTTAAAAGTGCATCTCAGAGATAAAAACATTTTTAAAAATTGGCTAAATGAAATGACATAATGTTCTAAACTAGACCAGTAATTGTGGTAAACAGGATAATAAATATACTGTATATGTCAATGAGAGCATCTTATCCCTCTTTAACTTTTTCACATTGTTCCACCTGCTTGTATTTCTATTGCATCGTCAACACATAATGAGACATACTGTGCATTTGTATCATTACCTATGCTCCCAGGAAACCCAAACTCATTACTAGTTTACAGGAAGTCTTTATTCAGTTCTGGGACTACTTTCTGTGCCAGTGTGGCTTCCGTGACTGCTAAAGAGAGGCTCTGGGATTATGAAGTGGCCGCTTAGCAGTGTATGTGTTATTCATGGTCAAACTTTCAATGGAGACTCGCAAGCCATATACGTTGGTATAGATCCATGAAACAGTCAAAAATTGGCTCTCTCCCTATCTGACTGGAGAAATTACTATCGTAATTTGAGACACAGCGAGAGAGAGAGAGAGAGAGAAAAAGGGACGCAGACATGTATGCACACACACACACACACAAACTGAAAAACTGCTGCCTGAGGGCAGTAAATAAGACTGGGCAAATGATTCCAATTGGATGAAATTTTAACTCTGAGCCCTTCTGGGGTTGTGACCACAGCAGCACAGCCAGCGTTGTTACCCATGCAAAGACGACCTCCGGTCACACACAGGACAGCCGTGCAGGGAAGTTTAAGCACGAGTTATGAGAAGCTATTAAGAAATCGAATCAATTGTACATTTTGGCATCGGTTCGTATTGGCTTGGTTCACCGTCGGAAGCTTTCGGGCCAGATAGCAGCCAAACACGGGGAATATTTCAAATTTCTGATGACCTGACAGCAATGTTAGCGAACAACTCCTTAGAATAAGAGAGGAGTAAAAAAGAAGAGAAAAAGAGAGTAGAAAGAAAGAAGGAAGGAAAAAAGGAAAACGGCGCTCTTGGCTCCTGCCTGAGTTGGCTCTGGAATACGAAAGATGATTTGGATTCGTTTCTACATCTACCTTCATCTCTCCATCCTATCCATCCATCGTTTTAATGACCTGCCAATGAGAATGTCTTCTGTCAGTCTTCACAGACACAGGCTTAGTCACTCATTTCCGGAGTGATTCATTGAATGCAACCGCGGGTCTATGTGAAAAACTGACAGAGTGACTGACTGACTGACTGACTGACGTATGCTCTATTTCTATAGCCCAGTGAGGCCTTTTCTCTCAGCACTCACACTGAGATTACACTGCTCTGTTATTAGTGTAGGAAGTCTGATTGGTGAGTAGCATTTGTGACTCTGTGTCTAAGTAGTACATTGAAATCACTTGTGTGGAAAAGTTATTTTATATATATATATATACCCTAATGTTTTTCAACTCCACCTGTTCTTAGCAATTTGCTCCACTGCCACGACTCAGTGGGAAAAGAAAGGTCGCTCTCATTTGTCACCAGGCTTCCTAATTGGCTATTGGCGCCCACTTGCGTTGCAAAATGTGTTTTTGTCATTGTCACAATCACTGTGTCATGCGGAACCTGCCTTCCCCAATCTCCCCCACAACCACCATGTGTACCAATGAGGTGACGGGACGCCATCTCAACCACACCCACACACACCTGCTGCGAGAAAGAGAAAGAGAAAGAGAGAGAGAGAGAGAGAAAGAGATGGAGAAAGAGAGAGAGAGAGAGAGAGGGAGATGCAGGATGGGATTAGTGGTTCAATATTGTCGGAGGCACACACCTACGTCGGACGCCTCCTACTTAAGCATATTAATAATAATGATAACGTTAATAATAGAGCTAAATTAAATGGGCCCTGGAGGAGCAGTGTTTGATTGTCCTTAATGAATTATGCTGTGTGCGGGCTTTTGTTCTGGCTAATGAAAGAAGGGGATGATGGCGGAAAGGCGCGGGCGGGCAGATAGATTAATAGATCACACAGAATTGAACTCAGTTCGTCGGTTCGGTGCGTAATGAGCTGTCAGGGTGCTGTTGCAGCGAAGCGTAAGGAAGTTCGTCCTCCTCGACGACAATGACAACGACATCAATGGTGTCGTCATGGCAAGAGCTAGGAGACAGAGATGGGCAAAATGTAAGGGAGGAAGCAAAAACTAAAAGAGGGAGAGAGAGAGAGAGAGAGAGAGCAAAAAAGAGAAAGAAGGGAGAGGGTCTAGAGCTTTTTAAAGCTTAGTTAATGGATGCCCACAGGATGCCCATGGATACTGGGCATTTAGTTTCATTCCCTTCTTTTGCCAGGGTTCAGATGCAGACGTCTGCCAATTCTACCTTTATGCCAACAGCAGTTGTGTCTCTTGACTTGATGGATGACTATAATGACATACAAACCCTGGCAAATACAGTTATCCCCTACCCCTTACTTGCCCTGGGCCAAGGTATCTAGTGAGAATGATCTATTATGGTTTTACAAAATATTGTTAAATCTAAGTTTTCTGGGAATTGAGCCCTATGGTCAACGGCTTGTTTACTCTAAAATCTGATCAATCAAAAGGAGCAAGTAGGAAGCAAAACCATTTCTGGCTGATTTTAGAACATCTTGGAAGCAAAATTTTCTATGCCATTTTGATTCAGTTGGATTCAAGATGGTGCTCAATCTCAGCATACAAAAAACTATACTATCTCACTGTCCCTTTGGCAACAGCTAGTTAATAAGCAGACAGCATTCTCACAGTTGGTCAACTGAGAGACACTGCCTACAGAAACAGCAACATTATCAGCCAATATAAACTCAATCTGCACAAGCCCCACCACCCCCGCCACTTTGTCCCTTGGCGGAGTTGTGGTCGCTCAGTTTGCCAAAGAAATAAGAAAGCCTCACACCCACAGTGCCTTAAAATAATTAGTGTATTCTGTCCTTCATCTTATGGCACATCTAATTGCATATATTCCTTGCTCATCTTCCAATAGCGATGTAGCTTTAGCTATGAGTTGCCAGCTGACTTTAAAATCAATGAGTCATGAGTTGAAGTTTGTGTCATTTGAGGGGTGGGTGTGATTATTGAGTCAAGTTTGTGTGTGTGTGTCTGTGTGTGTGTGTGTTTAGGGAGAGTGACTCATTATTGTCATTGTGTGGCATTTCAGCTATGTCTGTCTAATGCCACTGCGCTCTCATCCCAGTGGGAGAGGTGTGTGTGTGTGTGTGTGTGTGTGTGTGAATTAGTTGTGTTTACTTATTTTTGGTTACCAATGGGGGTGGCTTTCCAGAGGGTGGTGATGCATTTCACAACAATATGAACAGGAAACAGATATCAGTGCCAAAGATGTAATGACTTCCCAAGCAGAATTTCATGAAGAGAATTTCAACATATCCCAAACTGTCACGTCCATAACACCAACACAATGCCATGGTATGGTATGATGTGAATGATGATTGCATGAAATCGGAGCATTTACTCCTCTTAGTTGTGGAACTTCTATTAACAAAAAAACTTTTTACATAATCATTTGCATCATATAAATACCATGGCGTTTTGCCTATATATGTATATATGGGCAATTCCATGTATATTTCATCTGAGCCATTCAAGAAAATCCACTGGTGATTCCACAGGCTACTGTGCTATGTTTGCTGTGTGTCATGTGCCACCGGTGTGCAGAGGAAATTGCTGAATTCAAAAGTGCTCTACAGTGATATTAGAGCCGGTGCGCAAACTGAATTACTTTGATGTGTCATCATTTGCTGAAGCCTAAGCCTAGATGCTTTTCACTGTTGCTATTCCAGGCATTAGGAATTCTTTGAAAAATGTTATCAAATTCGATTAACATACTCTTGCTTTAAAACACAAATCAATAATTGATGTGTGGTAGGTGTGTGGTGAGCAAATGGGCTAATGTGGTGCCCCAGATTCCCAGGTCTCACACACACAAAAAAAATCAAAGCTCGTCAAACGCAGACAGGCATTTCTGTTGAAACTTCAGTCAAAAAGTCAGTCATGGTGTTCTACCCCTAAAGTCAAGGTATTGCAATATGTTGCAACACCTCTCTCCATAAGTCAGCATTAGACTCAGCGCCTGCTTCTTGGCCACAGAGCTGAAACTGTGGTGCTTGAACCAATTACACTGACCTCTTCCTGGGTAATCTTACCCCGGGGCCCTATGTTGACCACACTGTGTGAGAATGCCTCCTCAGCCAGTGCTTGCAAACCCGGGTCCCAAAAATGCACACTTTGCATAAATACAACAGAATTAAAACAATATGGGGAAAAAAACCCATCTTATTGTAAAATTCAGTTGCTGATGTGCCACTGACATTTACTAGTGAGACACAAGATGTCAGCAGGAATTCAATCTCTTGCTTATTATTTCTAAACGCAGTGTTGTTCCTTTTGGTTTGGCCCTAATTGGATCTAATTCGTAATTTAAATTATTTTGAGCAGCAGTGTGGGGGATAGAGCAAGTTAATCAGCACATTTAGTTGACATGTCGCATGCGCTCTGTGGTTTGTCTTATCTGTACAAGACTTGAAGCCTGATGAGCTGTGGAGGTGGAGGACTTGCTAATTGGGGGCGTTTCAAAAGCAAATAAGTTAGCACACTGATGACAGCAAGTGTAGACTTTGCCTGAGATTATTAGGTAGTTGTATTTGGAATTCCTCTAGCAATTCACAGCAAGGCAATAATACTGACAATGTGACTGAATCTCCAGTATAGTTGGCATCAGCTTTGCAGCAAGTGAATGCATGTCATGCCTTTTATTTCTGAAGTAATAGCCTATACATACAGTATAAACCCATGTGCCCAATGTAGTTTTGATGGTGTGTATAAGCGGATAGGGTGGATGCTTCTGAGGAAGGTGCCCTAAGTTGCCTAGGTTGTCCATGCCTTAAAGAGCTAGCAATCTTTTTTTTTTTTTTTTGACAAACTTCCAAAAGATTGACTTTGAAACAGCAACAGAACAAAGAAACAACCATACTGACACTATGTCTAAAACACCTAAGCAATGTGTCCAGATATACACAAGCAAATCAACTAGCTTCAGCCCAGCTCTCCTAATATCATATTCAACTACCTGTGTCCACTGAATTAAATACAATGCAAGCAAATGCAAACCTGCATTCAAGACAATATAATTAATTTCATGAGTCCTACACATTACCATTCCTGTTTTGATCTTTATAATTATTATAAGATTCACCAATCCACCACATTTTTCATGTGGATGTTGATGTCATGTGTGAAACTCTATGAATATGTGACACAGGGACAAGGCATTTCAAGAATCTATTTCACTTTCAGGGAATATATTTCAGAATTTCAATTGTGCAATTACAGGCGTTTGATCTTTGGGTAGTTATACCTATGATGACTGTAAAAGCACAAAACCACAGCCACAGGGACAGTTAAGGCTTAATTCTCTTGCCTTTGATCCTTGTGTCATTTCCCCACCAAATCTGATCCATTAGATAGCCTACAGATGTCTTCAGCCATCGTTCCATCGTCCATGTCTTTCTGTGCATTCCATTAAATATGTCTGTGTATTACATTTTCCTGTATGCAAGTGTGTGTGTATAAATATATATATATATATAGAGAGAGAGAGAGAGAGAGAGAGACAGACAGACAGACAGACAGACAGACAGACAGACAGACAGACAGACAGACAGATAGATAGATAGATAGATAGATAGATAGATAGATAGATTTTTTCCCTTCAAAATATGACTCCTGTCACCTGAAGCTGCAATAACTCTTACATGTGTTGTTATTATTATTTCATTGTAAAAATGTAATCTCTCTATAATCTGGTGCTTTATACCAACATCCAAATCCACAGGGATTTGGACAGCACGTTCATGAGAACACTGAATTACATGTTTCGAAGGCAACGGGCCATCCCGAGCTATTTCAAGATATAAAACATGTGCGCTAAAATTGGTCTTACCAAGCCTGTGTAAGACCAATGGTAGACCTACTAAGGCTCCAATGGTGTGTGGCTAGACGTCCCCCGCTCAGCAAAACTATTTGCCACCGCAAGGTTGCGTCTAGATTTCTAGGCTACATTAACAACCAAAAGCATCTGAAAACAGTTTGGTCTTTACTCTAGCTTTAAAAACAGCGACAGGGCATTTTTGAAGTTCTCTGGAAGCTGGTTCCAGGTGTGGTGGTGTGAAGCTGGTTCCAGAGATGGACACCATAGTGGACACCATAGAAGGCTGCTTTGCCCTTCTTTGTTCTGACAGTTGGTTTCAGTCGTATTTGCTTGGGTTGCGATCTAGGAGACCTTTTTTATAGCTATTTGGGAGCCCGTGCAGGGACTTGGGATGATGTGATCTCTATTTTTTTTTAGTGAGGACCCTGGCAGCACTCTTCTGTTTGATTTGAAGTGGTTTTATACTGTTGGGAAGTCCTGTGAAGAACACAGTGCAATAATCAGTCCTACTAGATAGCATGTATAATTTTTTCCAATAATAGAAATTAAATAATAGTGGCCCCAAGATTGAGTTCTGGGGAACTCCACAAGTCAAAGACGTTAAGAAACAGTTTCCAACTGTAACAAAGAGCCTCTGTTCTGTTAGTAGGATTTAAGCCACTGGATTACAGCACCACTGACACCAGTAGCAATTTGTTATTCAATGCTTATGAATATGTTATAAGATCCTTGTATAGTACCTTAAGTCTTAGCCCAAATTTACAGGCTGCAAAGCTGTTCTCTTCTCTTTCTAGCCTACCTCAGTGTGGTGTGAAAACTTGTTTGATTGCTGTATTCAAACAACATGTTGCACTGTGGGCTTATAGACTATCACAGTCAGCACTTTGGCCAGACCTTCAGACAGCTTCTCATGTACTTTGCCTTAGTCTGGTGACTTTAAGGGAGTTTTTCTTTTCATAGTCTTTTTGGACTCTCTCAGAACCCAGGAAAATATGTCCTTGAACAAACCAGTGCCCTTTTTCAGCTGTGTTTGACTGCCATTGGACTGAAAACCTAGAAAACATCACTGGTCTTTCTTTGAAAAGAGACAGAATCAATCGATGTGTGTCTGAGTTTACTTTAAGAGTGGATTTGGGAAAAGCAACATTCAGAAACTGTCTTGTAAGTTTTCATCAACTGTTTCACAAATCATACTCTGTCCACCCCATCCTTTTCCCCCTTTACCTTCTCTTTCACTGTGTGTGTGTGTGTGTGTTTGTGTGTATGTGTGCGTGTGTGTGTGACTGAGGGACGATTTTTGGTTGGTTGCAAATATGTATGCTTATGTGTAAACATCCAAATACATCAAAAAAATGAATACATCAAATGAAATGTTTTGAATAGATTGACAGCACTGCCTTTAGCTTGGTTCCATGACAGCAACTGAACACCTATTCACTAACAAGACTAAACTATGTGTCAACATGCAAACCAGCCCTAAGCAACACTTAAAAACAGTGGCAAACAGACTTGCGTGTGAACAGCCCAACATTTTTCCAAACAACCAAAGTAAATCAGATCTCTTTTCTGTGTACCCTCAACATCATGGTGTGACTAATAAGATCTGCCCAAACAACCCACTCACTCCAACCGCAGAAAAACAAGAACTATGCTTCATACCTTTCGCATCAAGTGTAGTCAAGTCAAACAAGTGCAAAAAGAAATACCAGGAAGACAGGAGGTTATATAGTTTCCTTTATGGTTTCCCCTTCCCTTGACAGCCATATTTGGTGTGAAACTTTTTTCAGATTGAAACAAGAGATGCAGATTGTTGAACAGGTTGCTGAAATCCATCCACTCACATTTTTGTTTTCCGTGTAGTTTTCACAACTTAACTTGAAAACGTTAACATGATTTAATTTCATGCCATTATACGTATACTTAAAAATCTTGAACCAACACCGCCTTACACATCTCTTATGTCAAGTAGATTACCTTCATCGGAACAGTACAGAGAGAATTCTTCCCCCCGCAAGGGACATAATCAGTGGGTAACAGTATTTATTCCAAAAGCATGGCACAGATTTGCTCTTTAATGGTGTAAACATGATGAAAATGAGGGCAAATCTGCTTGTGAATGGCGCCAGGGCTGGGACTGTATCTCAGTGATGACTGTGGCATGCTATGTCTACATGATGCAATGCTAGCATGTTGCAACGTCCTCAATCCTTTCACACTGTGACTACTGCCTTGAGCTGGAGCTAAGTGGCCACATTAGCAAACCTGATAAACTGCTCAGCAGTAAAAGCAATACACATGTAAACATGCAATGACCTTTGTACGCGGCGTCATTTTGAATAGATGATGGTGTTGTATGATGAGTTAAAACAATGGTCATGACTCTCACCACAGGGAGAGCATGGCTCCCTCAGATCTTGCCCTTACTGTTCTGGATGCTGTTTCCAAACACCCCCCACCCCCAAACCCACACATACATGTGCGTGCCCATGAACACACAATCACACATAATCTCTGTTTCTCTCTCTCTCTCTCTCTCACACACACATACACACGCACACTTACACTCAGCAAATCCACCCCCCACTACCCCACAACCCCACTACCCACAACCCAGCCATGTGTAAGCTTCCCTCCAATGCCCCTTACATTTTGAGATCCATGCCCTCAGGAGGCCCTGGAAGTTTAAGAAACCAAACAGCGGAGAATAGCAGCCATTAGCATCTCATGTTCGCCCGGGGGAATGAACACACTCACACACACTCTCTATCTCTCTCTCTCTCTCACACACACACACACACACATACTCTCACTCTCTTTCTCTCTCACACACACACACTCAAGGACACAGACACACACACAAGTATTCTCTCTCTCTTAGATGCACAAACACATAGATAACAACACTCTCCCATCACATACATACACACACACTCACACACACACACAAAAGCTAAATATTCCAGCGAAAATGGCTTAACGCTGCATGCAAGCATCGCTCCCTTGTTTCCCCAATTCCAGACAGGCCTGTCAGTAGGCTTTGGCGAGGTCTCAGTGGGTGCTGTCAGCGGCGTCTCCTGCCCTGGAGGCCTCTGTCTCTTTAACCCGCAGAGACTGAACCAGCGGGGGTACACAGTCACTGAGCTCTGCCTAGGCACCATTTGCACCCTCATCCGTGCCTTTCACTTACTGCTGCGTCCTGACCCAGTAGGGGATGAGGAAGAGGAGGAGAGGGAGGATGGAGAAAGGGAGGTGTGAGTGGTGGATGGGAGGGGAGATGGTATGGGGTGGTCAGATGAAGGACTTTCTTCTGCTATTTGCACGGAGCTTAGGGCAACTGCTGAGGACTCAAATGCTTTTGCTTTGTGTGCGTTTGAGATGAAAAAGCATGCAACAGACGTGATGGTGTTAGAAAAGCAGTGTCTCAGGAGTAGGGAGGCAGGCGTAATGGAGGTAAATGTGAAATGGAATGTGAAGTGATGCCAAAATTATAGTTGCAGGTTACAAGGTTACAGTGCAAACACACATTCCTTTATATGATTCACATCTAAGTACATTTTGAGGATATGGGTTTGTGAGTATAAAAAATAACAAGTTTACTACTATGATCACCATGACATCGGATAATTATCAAGAAATAATAATAAATCTGCTTATTGTCTTTCAGTCGAAGCACTTCGATGCCAACTAGTGGGATTTTTGGGTGGACCTCCTGACTTGTGTTCTCTCTTTCAGATTTTATGAATTTTATGAATGATTGTTTTCGACAAAACTTGCAAACATACTGCGAAGGGAGATATCCGAGCTAAAAAAAATGCTATCGTAATAACTCCCCCATTGACTGGATGCACGGATTTTACAGCTGTTACTTTGTTGTCCCAAAAGGGGCGGAGGCATAAGACTAATCCTCGACGTGAGACATCTGTACGGTCATCTCATGCGTCCTCCATTTTGCACACTTACCCTAAAGCAGGCTATGCGCAGCATACGCCAGCACGACTGGATTGCCACTATAGACTTCTTTGCGTTCTTTTGCATATCAGTGGCAAACAGATACAGTTTTTGAGATTTGCCTTCAAGAACATGATGTACAAGTACTACAGTGCAGACTGGCACTACCCCCATTTTGTTTTTTACAAAATGCATAGAAGCGATTACGTCCCCCCATACGAAAACGAGGTTTCGCATTCTAATGTATCTGGATGGCTGGGCTATTTTAGGAAAGGATGCAATGTTAGTGTGGCAACACTCATCTGAGGTTGTTCGGCCTAAGAGTGAATCAGGAGAAGAGCACCAAAATCTCAAATGGGCTCAATGAAATGGGCCTACTCTCAATATGCTCCTCCCATCTCCCCAGCGCCATGACCTATTGTCCAGGGGCTGCCTGAAATCCACAGTCTGGAGAATCCACTCACGGGAGACTTGGATGATGTGGGACAAGTTCATGTCAGCTCCAGTGAACCTTTTTGAGTTCAGAGAGGAAACCCACCATCCACTGTAACCCCCTCTAGGCACACTAGCACAGCCACCCCGATCCCTCTCCTCCAAACAGTGCTGGACAGAGAACATGTGGATCGACACACCATGATCTTGATAGCTCCTCACTGGCCAACACAGACATGGTTCTCTGAACTGAATCCCCAGTTGTAAAAGGGAACTGTGGACACTGCCCACTCGCAGGGATCTGCTATGCTAAGCCAGAGGCACAGTGTGGCACCTGTCACCTGCGCTATGATGGCTGACAGCCTGGGCCCTAAATTGGAACCACTACTAATTCATGGTCTACCCCATCAGTGGTGGAGACAATTCAAAGCACTAGAGCCCTATCCGCTAGTTCTCTAATACAGCGAAATGACAAGTATTCGAGTCATTGTGCACAGAACACCACCATGATCCTTTCACATGCTTTTATATGTCCTCCTACACATATTCCAGCAGGGCCTTGCATTCTCTACACTCAAAGTGTAATTGGCAGCCATATCAGCTTGCCATGTTGGCTGGAACAGTGTAACCCCCATTCATCGAAGGTATGAGGCGTCTATGCCCACCCCGCTCTGGGTCGGTCCCCCTATGAAATTTAGCGCTGGTGATGAGAGCTCTCTCCAGCGTGCCATTCGAGCCCCTTCCAGATATTGATCTGAAGCTGTTATCTCTCATGACAATACTCCTGTTGGCATTGGTGTCAGTTAAGCGTGCAGGGGATCTCACTGCTTTAATGGTCAACCCAGCATGCATGCAGTACCTAGGCATACCAGGGTAATTTTACATCCTAACCCTTTCTATGTGCCCAAAATCCTGACCGTCTCATTTAGATCTCAAGTCATTGCTCTGCCTGCTCTAGACCTTTCTGTCTTACTGTCTGAGCCAGAGCTAAAGTCTATCTGTCATGTCAGAGAATTGCATGCATATACAGAGCACACCCTCTCATTACATGAGATGGAGCACCTTTTTGTATGTTTTGGTGCCCAAGCTTGTGGGAGAGCTTTGTTGAAGCAGCATCTGCCGTTGGCTGGTCGAGGCTATATGCTTGTCATACGAGACAGCCGGGGCACAGCCTCCGGAGGGCTTGAGAGCCAATTTGACAAGGAGTGTAGCTTCGTCATGGAAAAGCGTGTCTGTTCTGGATGTGTGTCAGTCCGCAAGCTGGGCCAGTGCGAACACTTCAAGTGTAAAAAAAGGAAGATTGGGGAACATATGCCTGCGTTATATAGCTCAGGAGCCAACACTGTAGCGCATGCACGGACAGCCTTTTAGACGTTGCTTGAAGAGGGTTCAGCAGAGTAGTTACGCCCAAAGGTGATATCCCACTAGGTGGTGTCTTGTGTTCTCCTTCAGAGAACTGGGATTAGATTCATAACCTAACCTAACCAAATTTTCTCTGAGAGGGTATGTCAACAAAAAACTTCAGCGTTGCTATCTGTAATTGTCATGGGAACTGACTGCACTTTTATAAGCTGAGGGAGAAGAATGACTAGAAATCAGCTTAAAAGTACACTGATCTGATTGAAAGGAAATTACATCCTGAAAGTGCATCCATTAATCCCATAATGCATCTATTTTTGTGGATTCCTAGCCAATGGCATATTTAGCCAATTACTTTGGTGTTGGCTTTTCACTCTGTAACTGAACACAACTGATAGACTGTTATTTTTCTTTTCATTGATATTTTTGGAGCAAGTTCATACACCTGCATATAACATCGTCAAGAGACGACATAGAATAAAACAATGGCCTAATCCTCAAAGCTTGAATGTTAGTAACAAAGCTAACTGATCAATACCAACCTTAACTGTTTTGATGTTATTCATGTCATGCCATATGCTGTATTTCTCCTTTTATTTTCTTCTGTTAAACCTCATTACAAAAATCACTCTGCGTCATACCATAAAGATGGACGCTGTGATTTGTGGGTGGCACATATGCTGCACCTCACACGCTCTCTCTTCTATTTAGAGTTCTGTCTGTACTTTACTTGTGTAATCTGCTCCGAGACACATGCTACAGTCATTTAAGGCTTTGAGAGAAAAGATTAAAATCGCCATTATCTGTGGATTTGTTTGCCTTGCCTTAGCCAAGTGACTCATGTCATGAGCATGTGAGATGTTTTGCCACTTTCAGGTGGTGGCAAACACAAGCCTGCATGGATTTGTCAGGGGGAAAACAGGACAGAGGATTAAAGATAAATCATTGGCACTGCTGATGGCTATGTGGGAGGCTTTTAAAAGTGAACAAGATGAACTTAACACACAGTACACACAGCACAGCAATGCCTTACTTTGTTGTGGTGGAGGCATGCAGCTATTTGTGGGAATTGATTTAGCATTTTATTCTCCAACAATTCTTTAGACAGAACACCTTTTAACCACTGATAACAGGGGGGAATGAGGAATGGTTTACCTCTATGGCAATGGTTCACCTCTCAGTTTAATTCTGTTATATGAGTAGCAGTGAATGAGTGGCAGTTTCTGTTTGTATTTCTGATGATTTCAAGCAAAGGAAAAGGGCTTTCTGTGGTGGAAGTTTTGTAATTTTGTATTGGGTAGTGCATTCCCTGCTGCGTTCCAGCTGCAGGAGTAGAAGGGCCAAGCTTTGATTTCTTGCTCTAACACCATCACGACTTTTTTCAGGCATCTTTATGAAGTCATGTGCTGCCTGTTTCATATTTTGGTCTCAATTGCCACTTGCTACCTTTTTGCTCAAGGCAATACCTGTGAGCATCCCTCCTCTTGTGGCACATCGTACCAAAGAGGAGTGTGGTGAGCTAATCTTCAGGTCACCATGTCTTCTTTCAAGTCTTCAGAGATAAAGGTCCCTCGATTCCATTTCCTGTGTTTGCCATGTGGAACAAATTCCCTGTGAGTTGCAATTTAGAGGAAAAAAAAATGGATTCATTTTCATTTGTTTGTAAAGAAATCCTTGTTAAGGCTTCCCCAAATACTTCCTTTGTGCAAAGCAGAGAGCGGAAAAAAGGGGAAGAGGAGCAATCCGTAAACGGACAGTGTATGGATTTTCACGCCTGATTTAGTCTCGGCTCAGGCTGACACTCTAGGCCCTGGAAGGATCCATAAAAGATGAAAGACGGGAAAGCAATAAAGCGATGCTTCACCTGTATTAAAACTGTGTGCAGCCAATACGCTTGTTTTCAGCTCTTCCCTAAAAGGTGATAAATGTCTGCTTTTAGCACCGCAAAAGAAGACTGGGCATGAGTGTGTGTGGGTCGTTTCTCTCCTCTCCCACATATTCATCCATACATCACCACCACGGGGTCTGATGTCTTTTACAAAGGCAGCAATTCACACTGGCGGGTGTAGGGCTTGCTTGTGAATATTCCCTGGGGATTTGCAAACTGCACTACAGAAGTTGTTTTGACACTGCTAGCAAAACAGCACACTCATATGCACTGACATTTAGCCAACTGTCTGCTGCTGAAGGTGGCAGAAGTGTTCTGTTTTGTCTTAAGATTCTGATCTTTTTCCTGTGATGGCAACGGGGAAAGTGTGAAATAACAAATACGTTTTCGCAGCCATTGCAAAAAAAAGTCCTTTAGTGGTGTCAAACTTAGACAGACACAAGTGCCTGCTGTCAAACCTTTGCTTGTCCAATTACAGTAGGGTAAAATAAGTACTAAATGCATCATCTTTTTTCAGTAAATATATTTCCAATCTTTTGATATGACATTTTGACCACATTTAATCTGTAGTCTACAGTAGCTGGAACGTAATTCATGTACTTATATGGAATTTATGGATACAGCCCCTTTAACCCATCTGCTTCAAATTAGTTCCTCCTTATTCCTGGATTCCTGCAAAATTTCCTGAAAATCAGGTCAGTAGGTTTTGCGTAATCATACTTAAGACAAACAAACACGGAGAGATAAACGAACCACACAAAAACATCATTTCCTGGGCCTTGGTGGAGGTACTAATTAAGGAGACCTTGTAAGGCGAACAGGAAGAGGAGATAGTTCATTTGCAGCAGTGGCATTTAACGGCTGTGTGGAGGTGGTATGAAAAATATCCACTTTGTTCCACTACCACTGTGGAATGGAACCATTTTCGTCATCACCACTGTCTAACACACCAACATGCACAGCAGCCGACAGCAGGACTGGGAGGCTGGGACTCAGCTGGGGTGTGAAGCTTTACGTGCGCGCACACACACACACACACACACACGTACATGCACACACACTGCACACATACCTACGCACACAGATACACAGACACAGACAAAAGCGCACACACACACACACGCGTCCATGCACACACACTGCACACATACCTACACACACAGATACACAGACACAGACAAACGCACACACACACACACACACGTCCATGCACACACACTGCACACATACCTACGCACACAGATACACAGACACAGACAAACGCACACACACACACACACACACACGTCCATGCACACACACTGCACACATACCTACGCACACAGATACACAGACACAGACAAACGCGCGCACACACACACACACATACACGTCCATACACACACTCACACACACGTCCATGCACACACACTGCACACATACCTACACACACAGATACACAGACACAGACAAACGCACACACGCACACACGTCCATGCACACACACCGTACACATACCTACACACACAGATATACAGACACAGACAAACACACACACACACACACACACACAGTCCCTCTCTGTGTGCGTCACACACACTCATACATGTCTTTTTGTGAGACACACATAAGTGACTATACACCCACAGTCATGCATAGGCACTAATGCACATAAATACACACACATACACACAAGCATCCCCACACTGGCCCATACAAGCTCACCTAAACACTGTACATCTACCCACACAAAAACACTCAAATTCTCTCTCTCTTATACACAGCACTCACACAAACACAGACACTACTCACTTACACAAACACACACATGTATATACACACACGCACGCACACGACTTACTGACGCAAACACACATACATACTCACACCCCAACACACACACATATACAGAGACCCACCCACACACACAGACACTACTCACTTATGCAAACACATACACACACACAAAGACTACTTACTGACGCAAACACACACCCAAATACACACACACACTACTCACTGACGCACACACACACACACATACACACACCCAAACACACACACACGCACACACACAGACCCACATGGCACAGAGTGTCGTGCTGCTCAGAGCCACTCTCCAATTAACACCCAGCTGTTTCATTTTTCATCTCAAGCTCCCTGCCTGGCACAGAGAGGAGAGGAGAGGAGAAAAGAGGGGGCAGCTCTCAGCTCTCTCTCACACACCTGGGTGGGACCTCCAGGAGATGGGCACAGGGCCGTCGTGTTTGGCCCTGCCCTCCTTTTTCCTCGACTTAGTAGATCCAGTAGGGCACTAACAGTGCCACGGACGATGCAGGCAAACCAAACCAAAAAAGCCAAAAGTGGCCAAAAGGGTTGGATTTAGTGATGTGTGTTGGATAGAACAAACAAGTGACTTGTTCAACATGATTGCTTCGAGAGAAAGTTGCTCTAAACATGCTGAAAAACTGTATTATTTTAAAATAATTTTACTCCAATTGAAAAATAAAACGTGACTTTTCTCTGTTTGATTCTCCAAAACTTGCCAGTGTGAGCATTTCATGGTGGCTGCAGTCACAATAGCCTCATAATAAAAATCATAATCCCCCCAAATCGTTGTTTGTCAACATCAAAATGCCCCAAAGAAAAGACTCCTCTTCACCATGGTCTTTCTCAGCTCGATTTCCCCTTCATTTCACCTCAGTGCTGATCAATAAATAACCGTCTCCAAACTACAGTGACAAATGACTCACGGCTAATTTGTGACATAAATGGCCAATTTTTTCCTTTCAGTAATGTTGACGGAGCTTGCATAGGGAGGGAATCTATGGACATAACTGACATGCCCCCCCCCCCCCCCCCCCACCCGCACTTGGCCCATGTCTGAAGTGTCTGTCTCGTTCATGATTTGTCTTCCCTGACTCAGAATGGCAGTTTGGGAAAGTAACATGCTAAAGAAAGAGGGAGAGAGGCAGAAGAAAGGGAGATCACATGCAGTGAAGAAAGTTGGTCTTTCAGGATTATTGAAGGATTTGAGGCTAATTCTTCCTTAGTATTTTGCCAGTTCTTTTCTTCTCAGTGTGGGGTGGAGTCCGGGGATGGGGAGGGGATGGTGGGTCTTATGACATTTTTAAATACTATTCTGAGATCTGTATGTAACAGACAGCTGTTTCTGTCAGAGGTGTTATGTCTGGTAAACATTTTGAGGGTCTATTCACAAAATCATGGAGTTGTTTTATTCTTCCATTTCACTACTGTGAATTTCTTTCTCTCTGTCTCTCTCTGTCTCTCTCTCTCGCTCTCTTTCTGTCTTACTCTCATGTCTGTATGTTTTTAATTTCCTAATTTTCATTTTCTGCATAGCTCTGTTTCTCTCTGCTACATCTCTCTCCTCCCATTTACTTTCTCCCCATCTCCCCTCTTCCTTCTTCTCCTCCTCCTGTTTGCTCCTCTCTCTCTCTTTTCTTTCTCCCTGGACTGGAAGAGATGGATTGGGCCTGCTGCCCAGGTGCTGCAGCATTAGTCTTTGGCGGCCCCGACGCCAGCTGGAGAGCTGCCCTACATGTGCCTGTGCATAATCAACGGGGTCCTCTTTAAAAAGAGTAAGTAAACTGGTAATGCGAGAAGCCTCCTCTCTCTACTCTCTCAACACCAAACTATTGCATTACTGGATAACATAATCATATGTTAACACCAAGGGAACATTATTTATGAAAAAAAATGGTTAAACAATAATTACATGCCGACAGCAGCATTATGTGCCTTGCAATAATTTTATTAAAAAAAAAAAAAAAACTAAAGGATAAATTTACCCGACAGTGGGGAATATTGATTTAGATTCGGGGCAGTGTTATTAGGACTGAACTATCTTTTATTTCTAAATGCATGGTCTCATGTGTATTGCTGCCTCATCTAAAATAAGGCCAGGCCTTGAATTCATAATACTACTCTGTGGATGCTTATTGATCAGTTCCTAGAAGTAAGAGGTATGTCAAGAAGGTACTTTGGCTTCAAATTCTGGCTTCAACTTTTGCAGACTCACTGTTCAGCTGTAGAGGATGCAGGTGTTACAACATTGATGGTGTTTTGTGTACAGCCTGGGCTTAAAAACAATGCTTTTGGGTACTGGAGAAAAAGGTGCTTCACACATTTTAATGTTTGTTAAGGTGTTACACACATCAAGCAGTTGATTGGCTGCGTAAATGAGAGCCCATTTTCTACCTCACTTGCCAGAGAAACCACGTGAAAAGCTTCATTGCTACTTTGCCTTCAGCTATGCAAGGCCCCAATACTGAGCCCATTTAAGTATCTGATGATGTTTTTGCCTCTCATTTGGCCGACAGCCTTCACTGGTTTCCAAAAGCACATTTAGCCACAACTGACAAGCTCGATATGTTTTCATTACCAAAGGTTAGTGGGGATCATTCAATTTTCGCCTCTGGTACAATACCTAGAATGGGTTACCCAGACATATTAGATGAAGTTTCAGATAGTGCTGATGCAGTTTCTTTTACAAGAAGTTATAACTATTAAAACCTATTAACCAAACACAATCTCTCCAATTGTTTGTGCTGCACAACTTAAACAAAACTGTGCAGCAGACAATGCAGAACCACAGGTTAAATGAGACATAGAGTGGAAAACATTTTTGCCTTGTCTTGGTTGAATGAGGAGTCAAAGAGCAGTCATGAACATGAGACATGGCTGTGCCCTCCTTCATATGTAAATCTTGAACTTAAAAATAGCCACCAAAACATGGGCAAATTAAAACAAAGCCTACATGTGATGTCAAATATCACAAATCAATTTTAGTTCAATTGTTGTTGTCAAAGAGGGCGGCATTTAACCAAAACGGACAATTTCACTACTCAGTATAAACATAAATTTGTGGCTGAGCGTGTAAAATTGCATTTCAACTCAATTTAACTTCAATTAAAATGTAATATATTCTACTCTAACATCAGAGAACAAGGTACAATACTCCATTCATCCTTTCACCCATTTTATGTCCCCTTTAAGGTTAGATACAATACTACTGATACAGATGTGGAGGACTTAGGGTGTGTGTGTATGTGTGGGTGTGTGCACTTTGAGGGGCCCTGGATGCTAAGGGTGTATTAACAGCATGTGGAGGAGAAATTATGGGGTAGATGGATTGTCAGGGATAGGGGGGAAAGACGAGGCAAAATGTTGAGCAAGCCAGCTTAGAGAAAATGAAAGATGGAGTGCACTGAAGATGAAAGGAAAAGAAGGAAGAACTCGTAAGGGACCTGCACTCTCTGCCTTCACATATATAGAACTCACACTCTCTTTCTGCACTCTCTCTCTTTCTCTCACTCTTAACATTCCCATTCAATAAAGTTTTCAACTTTCTCCCCTCCCCTCCTCTCTTTCTCTCTCTCTCTCTCTCTGTCACTCTCTCTGGAAAACATGGGCACTTCCCTCTTTCTCCTAGGTAAAATCCAACAGGGACCCCGGTTCTTTTAAACAGGGCACAGTGAGAGACCTAGTAAGCCATGAAAGAGGTTTAAGCAACGTCTGAAAGTGTGGATGTTCGTGTTGCCTGTGGGTTAGAGGGGACTGTATGGCATTCATAAGTTAAGCATACAAAAGGCTTCCCTGAAGCACCAGGCTTCCCTGCAAGACTCACACCCAGGCCACAACACGGTGGATTGAAACATACAGTGCACTAACACAACGGTCTCTCTCTTATTTTCCTAGTGGTGGAAAATTGGTGATGAGGGGAGTTAATGGGGGGTGATGAGGGGAGTCAACTTTCCATTGGAAAATTCACCAATGATTTAGCCCATGGGCATGTGAAAAGAGACAAAGTGTGATTTTTCTGTATAAAAATTGACAGTCTGGAGCACATTCGTGGGTTTACGGTAACATTCTTAAAGATACGTGTTCTGAGAGAACAGTTATGCTAAATTATAACTGTGAGTAGCTCATTTGGGAGGTGTAAGTCTGGATAATGGCATATCAAATATAACAACAGCTGAGATTAGTCAAAATCAGTGGATTGTAATGAGTCTCTTCATGCAATTTTGCAACTCTGTGAAAATACATTAAATGAGATAATATTCTTTTCACATTGTTTATGCTGTCATTTTTAAGTTATACTTTTTTACTTCTTGTTGAGAGAGAAAACTTTCTTTCCTGTTTTCCGTTTCGTGCTAGTCTGAGTCTGACCCAGTCTGAATCTGACCTGGTGGCTCGATGAGGAAATATATTGGCTACCGGGATGAAACCAGACTTCATACAGACAGAGTGAAAGAGCTGTCAGCTTGGGAATGGGGGTCTGATTACTCTCACATACAACACCTGCGCCTTCACACACACATACACACACACACACACACACACACACCCCTACACACAACACACACACACACACACGCGCACACACACACACACACACACACACACACACACACACACAAACATACAGTATACACAGATAGCACCCACACTCATATGGACAGGAGTACACACACACACACACACTTTCACACTTTTCGCTTTCATCAAATGAGCACTGCTGCACCAAACCTAACAAATTGTGGTCTGGAGATATCAGAGAGAAATCAGAAGATCAGTCATAAAGGCTGCACCTGTGGACACATTGTGTAGACTACAACCCTACAAAAAAAAAGATGAAATTTGTCTCAAAAGATTAATTTCTTTTTATTTTAAAACACACAAAGATGACCTTTTGTTGGAATTGGGGGATTCTTTAGTGCTAGCCTACACTAGCTAAGACAAATGAACACATACCCACACCGACACAGACACACATGTATGCGTACACACACACGCACACACCGCCACAGACACACATGTTCACACACAGTATTCCAGAGACAAACTTTGCCCCAAAACAGAGGCTGTCTGACCCACTTGCTGCATTTCCTCGACAATGTTTCATATGGCTAAAAAAGTCTTTTTTACCCAGTGATGCTCTGAAAGTGCCCATCCTACCTCACCTGTGCATGTGTGTGTTTCTCTGTAGCCTGCCTGCTTAGAAACCCATATAGGATTTCACCTGTTGTTATCAGCACACAAACTTATCACAGGTGGTAACTAGCTAACTTTCGGTTTTAGGGCATACAGGATGTCTACAATATGCAAATATGAGGGCACAAAAGCACTATAAATAAAAAAATAGTCATATTTTGTTTGTAATAATAAGAATTTGTGAGCTGAGACTCACTATAAGTTGCTTTATATGAATCCCCAATGCAGGCACACCTGTGCTGAATCACATCTTCATGAACGAACCGCTGCACAGTCTAATCTACAATTAGAACTTGTGTTTCAAACAGAGATATAGAGACAATTTTCACTTTAGCTGTTTTGGGAATGATGTCCTCAGGTTTGAAAACAATTCGGTCATTCTCATTGTCACAGAGTACATTTTTTTCACAGCTTCTGTAAATAAATATTTAGCTTGTGCTCATTAACAGTGAGTGGACTGGGATTATTCTGTGAGTTTTTTTTACAGCCTTTTTATGTTGTTCAAATTATATGATTGCAATAATTACACTAATATCAGCACAAAGCACATAATGAACACCTCTGTCATGTGACTTTTGTCAGGGACAATCATGGCCACAATTTCTATTGCAAGACTGTTTAAGCATCAGACCTTTCTTTACTTCAGAGCCACATGGTAGGACACTAGTAACACACACACATATCTCTTTAAATTAGCATACAAACCATTAACTAACTCCAAATGACTAAATGAATTAATAATTATTGTGCCCATAAGAGACCATTAACTAACAATTTCTCCAGTATTACCTCCTAATTACAGCTGTTCCTGTTGTACTACCACCTTGTAAGCTCTATACTAACCATAGCATATTAAGATTATAGTTCTATAATTCATATACAACAACTACAATACTAATGATGAATAAATAGCAATAAAGAGTTTATATTGGAGAATTTCTTAGTTAAAGCGGTACTAAGCAAGCCTACAATTTTTTACTGCCAGAGCTCCCCCTACAGGTGCTGATTTAAAAAAAATAGCAACAGCATAGTAACCAGTGATGATAATTTTCATTGAGTTATGTTGACTGATAAGGTAATATACACGATTTTAATTTCACTCAGTTTAGGTTTCGTTTAACACGACCCGTGTTTTCAAATCGCAAGTGCTTGTAACTGCGCAATTACGCACTAGAGGGCGTCGAAAGAGCCTTCATTCATCCCATAATGAGCCATTTAACCACTGAAATGACTACGAAGCTAAGGCCATGCAGAATAAGGTATTAATAAGTGATTTGTAATGACTAACAAATAGCTCATACGTTATCAATTTGCATGTTAATAAGCAGCTATTTCATGGCGAATGTGTGTAGATATATAGTGCTAACCTATTTGACATAATTAGATGACTCAATATATTATTACCTCTGCCAAGTAGGTTATGTTTTCTTTTTTTGTTTGTTTGTCTATCTGTCTGTCTGTCTGTCTGTCTGTCTGTCTGTGTACAAAATAACCCAAAATGTACTGCACAGATTTCAATGAATTTGGATTCGGACAACATGGGTATGAGGACAAGAAACAGATGATTCAATTTTGGTGGTGATCCGAAACACTGTCTGGAATTTGTATTGCATCAGTGACCCTATATTGCCTTGGTGGAGATCTACACTCTCTGAGTGCTTTTCTAGTTTTACATGAGACACCTATAGTATAATTCACTGACTACTACTATTTTTTGCTTATCAGTGGCTATATGTAGCCCCTGGGTCAGTGGAAGAATGATTCACACAACTGTTAATTGGATGCAGAGGTCGCTGTACTTTATGCCGGGTCTTTCTGTCCTTTGCAACCTCACCAAGTGCCTCTGGGACCATCTGTAGGTTCCTGGGCTTGGAGCCACTTCTCAATCGATCGTTTGTCCCCTTTACATAATCCCTGGCCTGGACATCTCTGGGTGCCGGTGAAGGAGCGGTAGAGGTCACACACACACACACACACCATGCCTGTGCCATGTTGCACACATTTCCATTCTCTCGGCGTGTGTTCTTTCTCTGCACCTGACACAAGCTCATTGTACTCACGCTTGTATGTACCATGCTCAGTAACGCCGCTGCCCAACCCCTATCAAGGCCTGCAACTTCTCTGAGGCACTGTGGATAACCACTGCTGCATCATTATTGAACTAATGTCAGCAGCAGGGACACAGTAGAGTAGAGCAGCAGCCTTGTGAAAGGTGCCTCTTTCTGGAGTGGTGCTGGACATATTAGAGTAGGCTACCTTCAAGGACTACATTTTACTTCCTGTTAAAGCAACTCAATGCAAGAAGTACACTCCGTGTTGTTTTCAGTTTTAATATCCTAGAATTAAACACTATGGTGGCACCTAAATGCTGCCAAAGATCATGAAAAGGGTCATGTTTGGCACAACAAAGTCTCATAGTGCCACACCTTCTCTTGTGAATGGGTATCTGACATGGAGCTCATTGTTTAGATTCAGTTAACTTGGCTATACCCTCTAGAGCTACACACACAGCATTGGGTCAGAGAGTAAATTCTGTTAAGTCTTCATATGCAAGTACAGTAGTTAGACATAGGCTATATGTTTTTATTCATCTGTTCGTATATTTCAGTCATTATACAACCAGCGGGCTTCTTTATGCACTTTATGTATTTCTACCAAACTGCTAACATGTGCTGTCTTTTTGTGTGGAGTATTTTTTCAGTCTCTTTTAGTTTAAGATCATCAGTTTTCAGTAACTATACAAGTCTATACTGACTGTGTCTGTCAATATGCCATTGCAACTATTAACACTTTAGTAATAAAACACACACACACACACACACACACACACACACACACACGCATTTCATTTCTCACCTGCAATGAACCAAAGGCAGCTGGATGAACTAGCCTGAACACGAAGCCCAGCTGGTGAGCTGCATTTCACAGGTCCGCTCACAGTCAGGGTTTCCAGGGCACCTTGTGCAAAGCCAAGCTGCTGGTTATTATTCTGAGCTGTGAATTCACACCGACTGTTCTTCACTAGTAATTCAGGATGAGCCCCCGGCACACCGTCTCACCTGTTCTTTCAGCATCGAAACCCAATGCCGTTCCCAAACAAAAACTAAAAACAGTCACAAAAAAGGCATGTTTATTTCATTCTTTTTTTTCCTCCTGTGTGAGTTTGAGTAATGAGAGAGGAAAATCATGAAGCCCATCAGGGGCTGGTCAGTACCCACAGGAGAGTTCCAGTAGTGGTCTACTGGGAGCAGGAGATGATTCCAACCCACCTGCTGTGCTGTTCTGCCTGGGAGGGAATTGTGTGCTGTAGTGCTGTGGTGATAGAGGTCGGAGTACATCCATCCTCATTCAAACAGGCTTCTGTCCCTCATGTACCTGATTTATTCTGTGCACTAGGCCTAGAGTGGTGCCCCTGCTAAAATTGTGGGAAATATCTGTCAGACACACAGACACACACACACATGAACAAAAACATTTACAGATCCCCCCCCCCAACCACCACCACCACCACCACCACACACCAGAAACATAATGAAAAGATATCCAACCAATTAGGCTATATATATTTTAACTCACCAAAGATTCAAATCTCAGTATCATCTATCTATTCACACCCACATGCACAAACACACACACACACACACATCCTTCCTTATCCACTTGCATGGTCTGCAAGCACCTGCAATGCTCTCACCAACACACAACAAAAGAAAAGCACACACTGGCACCCACCTGACAGCAAACCCACTCCCCTATTTCCACCCGTTGATCTCCAGTGTCTCCTTCCGGTGAGAAGCCTCAGAGAGATGGCACACACACACACACACACACACACACACACGCTGTGATCGGGACTAATTACACCTTATCAGGAAATTAGGCGAATTACCAGGGTGCCAGCCTGCAGCAGTGGGAGAGGGGCGGAGGCTTGTCTGTAAAGCATCTTCCCATCCACCACACATGCGCACACACACACACACACACACACACACACACACACCCTGTAGCAGACAAAAGGCATGATTAGTGCAAGGGATAATGATTGCTTCATGCAGGTTTCCTACTTGCTTTCACAAATCTGGGGTGCTTTATTTGTCAGAACAGCTTGGAAGTGTTTCCCCCTCGACCTTTGAGTTCTGCCAAAGACACACGTTTATGAAGAGGGAATAACATTTGTGGCGGTCCACTGATCGGTCCTAGCAGGACTAGGATGTGAATGGACCATTGTCTGCAGTAATAAAAAGGCGTCAGTGCAGCGAAATCTTTGGAGATTACATGGAATCCCCCCAAAACTCTCTCACTGGCTGGTGCTTTTCAAATGGGTTGGAGGATTTGCTGGATTACTGGATTGTCTCCAATTAAAACAGCCAAGAGGAAAGAAAAATTAGAGCTCACCTGTTTCCTTTAACTGCCCCCATAGGCAGAATAGGGAGTAATAAGAATAGATTACTGTATGAAGAATTAAAAAAGGTATTTTGAGATCTTGGATTGGACTTGAAATTGGGAATTGGGAGCTTGAAGATTTCAGAATACTCCTATGTTATTTCCCCTCTCAATTGTGTCGCTTCTTATTTCTCATATAAGTGGAAATTAGGAGAAACACAGATTTCAATAAGAGCTGATTGTTTCTAAAATGTTTCTTTGAGAATATTGTTATAAACTTGTAGCATGTTATAACCAAGCAATAAACATGCAGCATATTTTTTTGCATGTTATAATGAACATAAACTGCCATGACCATGAATGACATTTTAGTATTGACTATTCAAAAATAGCATTTATTTAGTTATAACAGGTTATTATATAGTTGTGACATGGGTTACATGGGTTACAAGGGAAAGTTTTATCAAATAATCTGAAAAAGTCGGGCCAAATAATGTGAAGTTATCGGGGCCAAAGCCCATTCTAAAGTGGCGCCTCTGGTCAACCTCTGATATTTTTCCCAATGCTGTTTGGAGAGGAGAGGCTCTGTGTTTTGTCTGGGTCAAATCGTGTTTGCGGCAATGAGCCAGAGAACCACCAGTCTTAGCCAAAGGGCCGACCCCCTGTGCTCTGGTTGGCCGTGGCAACTACAAGCACACAAGCACAAATACATACACACACACACACACACACACACACCTAGTGCTCTGTGCTTTCTGCAGTGCCTTGGAGCACCACATCACCACAGTCACCCCACTTGGCACTGGCTGCCTTTCCCTCAGCTCTTGTCACTGCCCGCCAGTGGGCCCTCGCCACCCCTCGGGTGCTGCTGGGATGGACGCGAGACGACAGCCAGCACGAGGGCACAGGGCATGTTTCCGTTTGGCTGTGGGCCTGGCCATCAAAAGGTCAGTAGTTCAGCAAGACACCAGAGCCATGGGAGGCAGCGACACTTTGGTCTGAAATGTGTCCAAACCTGTGTCCAAACAACTAGGAAAACAGTTGAACATCTGACCAGCTCTCTAAGGCCTTCTCTAAAACTCCACATATGGTCTCGATAGTTTCCACATAAACACAAGTTTAGGCACAGTGACACTTACTTTTATCTAAGTAAATTCAATTTATGAATTTATTGCACAGAATTCTTTTTTAGTGTTGTTTTTTTTTCATTATTACTCATATCACCTCACTAACTGCAGTCAAAGCAACACTTTCTTTGAGGCACAGAAAACATTTTTCTGTTAACAGAAAATATTTTTCTTTTCCATGACATAACCTATTTAGTCTAATTAGACTAATAATTTATTTTCCACATAAACACCAGAAATAGCGGCAAATCCCCTAAGGTCAATGGCGACTCATGTTCCATCTCAACGTGTTGTCCGAGTTTTCATTGTCCTCAGAGGCAGAGAAAAGAATTAATGTAAACAGACCCATTGCATGCAATTGATGAGTCAGAGTGTGTGTGTCGTCTCAGTAGACTTTTGACGCGGAGAGAAGGGCGATTGCTGTGTCTGAGACCCTAAACCGAGTTGGCTTCTCCCTGCAGGCGTTCTCTGAAGCTCATCTGTCATTGCGAGCCAACTGAGGTCCCCTTTGATCAAGCAACACTTTGAGTGACGCACGCTGCTGCTGGGCAGGCAAAGAAAAAGCCTGGGACATGAAATGGATTGAAAATTTAATTAGGCTCTGCTCCGAGTAGTCCTATTAATAATGTTTCAAAGTGGGGGGTTTTGGGAAGGGAAGGGGGTGCTAGTTGTATGTGTGTGTGTGTGTGTGTGTGTGTGTGGGTAGGGTGCACAAATGTACGAGAGCAGATTTGTCGGAATGTCGGTTGTGGTTGTCTGGAAGGAACAGGCTCGGACAGAGCCTAAGTGGAAAATTGGTGGCGGAAGACTCGCGGCATGAAATTCACATTGGTAGCGGCCGTATGCGCTTGTCATGGGTGTGTATGACGTCAACTGTCCTTCAGCCTCTTCTGAGACCAGGCATGTACAATTAATGTCTGTCTGAGTATCCCGCTGACACCACTGACCGATGTAACAGGGCCAAGGGCTCCCACAACAGCTAGTGTGACAATGAATGCTTTGATCTTTTATCAATAAATGTTTTTGAAGGTTTTTGGAAGAGCGAATAAATTTATCATACATAGATTTTCAACAGTTAAAAATTAAATGAAAAAACAGGTAAAAAACAGGTAAAAATTAAATGAAAATTAAGATGAAAGAAGTTTGTTAACATGTAATGTGTTGTCTTTGGTTTCAATGTTAATTCAGTAATAATTCAGAGGTATTTTTCACATCTTTTTTCATATCTTGTTTTAGTCATTGGTAAACTCTTAGGGCTGCCATGTGAGTACCAATGTGCCAACAAACCCATAATAAGGAAAATGAATTATTAAGATGCTAAAACTGCACCTTCACAAATGTGTTCAAAAATAATCATGTCATTAATAATAATACAAACAAAGCTGCAGTTTAAAATCAGCACAGCCCAAATGTTTGACAGAAAGCAAGCTGACGAGGCAAATGACATATTATTATTAAATTCATCGTATATGGACAACTTGTTTTTATCTGAACCTTTCAAATCAATGTTAAATTCACTTGCAGGTAATACCTCTGTGATAACAGAACCTTTTCTTTAAACGCATATCCATCTTCATCAAGGCCTCTCTAAGTTGTTTGTGAAGGAAACAACCCCTGACACTCTTAAATCTCTTGAAGAGAATCCTGTATATTTTGTAGAACCACTCCACCCAGGGCTCCTTAAAACAACAGTGTACCTCTGTGATTTGAAGAACTAAGGAAGACATTTTCTCAAAGAACACAAGCTAGGAAGCCCAGAAAACAAATGAAGCAAAGTGTACTAAAGTGTTTAAATCTTCCACAACCTCAAGGTAGTATTGAGCTTTGGTTCAATACAGTAGTCCAATAAGTATTGAGCTGTAGCAATTCGTTTTAGCAGTGAAGTGCACTAAACTAAACTATTTTGCTCCAGTGTTAATTGTGCAAGTTATCACTTAATGGCAATGCTGAGTGGTCGTGAGGCAAATTGGTCAGACCACAACAGCACCTCAAACTCAATTGGCCCGACCATAACAATGCCTCAAACACCCCAAATGATGGCAAGCACCTGTGCTACAGAGAGCATGACTCCCACTCTCTCTTTCTCTGGAGTAGTCCATTCACAGACTAATTGGTCCTGGAGCCAGTGACAAAAGAAATGACCAGAGAGAGAGCGAGAGAGACAGAAAGAGAAAGTGAGAGAGAAAGAAAGAGCAAGAAAAAAAAGAGAGAGAGAGAGAGAGAGAGAGAAAGAAAGTGTGGAGAAGGGGCAAAGGAGACATCACTGGTGTCACCGATACCATGCAAGATTGAGTACTTTCTGATGAATCTCACCATGCTGTAGAGTTCAAAGGTCAGGGTCACTTGAGTCACAGGCATTATGGCTGTACAGTTAAGGTAGCAAAAACAGAGGAGCATTATGTTGGTGCTACCAATGTTTCAAAGTGAGTAAGGTGAAACCCACATTCTAATCGAGGCTTTTTTAAAACCCTCTTGATAGTTCATAATGGTATTCAGGCAACAGCTTTTTAGTGTATGTTTATCACAGGTGCTTTGTGCTCTGCTTGCTCACCTCCTCTAGGTGTTTACCGTCCACCCCAGAGAGAGTCTCCAGAGCTCACCAATCAATACTGCTTCTCGGTGCCAACCATGCCGCCTACATTTCTGACAGCTTTGGAAAGATAACGGTAAGGAAAAAGTCACTTCAAAGTAATTCAGAACTTTTTCATGGGGTTCTGAGACCACTGCAGAAAGAGACACCGGAGAATATTTTGTTGTTGTTGTTGTTGTTGCACAAACAGGGAGAGTTAGTTTAATAGTTCAGTTCAGTGGTTAGATAAACTAAAATGTGCTGCAAGGATATCTCACAGCTATGTTATACAGACCATTTCATTATTAGTATCATTGCTGTTCCCACAGGGTTTTCGGTCTGACATTTTATATGGCTATTTGATGGGATATAAATGTAGTGTGGGGAGTAGTTTGGGAATGAAATAGAAGATTTAGGCATTATTTTGGTTTTTACTGTTGAAATGGTCTACGTGACTCGATCCATGTTGGATCAGTTTAGACTACCATTTCACAAAATTTATGTTATCAGCGTAAAAGACAGCACATCCTGTGACTCTCGGGACACTTTAGAGAAAAACACTTCAGAGAAAAGGGAAATGTTTCACACGTTAGACAGCTTCATGATTACATGAATATACTAAAGGAGACTCTGTCTCTTACTTGGGTGATCCACACATCCTCCAACAATGCGCTCAATGATCCTTTAAAATGCCAATTTATTGTTTGAAATGTTGAACTTTAACCTGAAGACTACCAATTGCAACCTGATGCTGAAGTGTCACCTGTAATTTCACACAAACTACTCATGCTCATTTATTCATCTGATGTGCAGAGATGATTCGGTTTGGTCTGTGTGGCACAGCTGTAGTATTCTTGCTCTTCTGACCCAAGTGGGACAAACCCTTCACCACAAAACCCACTGAGGCTAAGCCTACAGACAAGAGATAAAATCTCTCTCAGTACTGATAACTTACTCAATTTATGATCTACACCATGCTGCATGACATGATCATGGCTTGTAATGTAAAAAACACGACCATTTTATTCTTGTTAATCATGTTTTTGAAACAAACTTTTATCATGCTATAAATGGCCATTAAAACATGTTAACAGTGCCTCATGCCCTATGAGTCAGAAAACCTGCGGGCTCACTGGTTAGTTGACTCGCTGAAGGACCTGACCCTAAACTCAAGGCGCCAGATTCCTTGGATACGTCTTCAGGAGACATGCTGCTTTGCTGCTAAATGAATTACTGATCCGTCGATGTCTCCCGCCAGCACTTTTGCGAGTGTCTCCTCTGCATCGTGTTTTTAGCCGTTATCGTAGACATCTCTCCATGACACACACTGATTCGACCTAACTTAAGGAAGACTCCCTCAAGGCACTCTGATTTAATTTATTGTCATAATCACTTCAAGCCATCTACTCCAATATGTGATTTTGCAAAAAGGGGTCTGCAAAATTACCCTTGGCAGCCTAAAGGAATGACAAGAATGCTTGCATAACATTCATATTCTCCATGAGGGTCGTGCTTTTTTATATTATAGTGTATTCATATATGGAGGGGTAACTATCTCATCATAGTTACATTGCAGGAGGACTGAAATTACAATTTTCCTCAGATTTCTTCGGCTGATATGACTAATGGCATACAGGTGTCTGCACGGTAGGTAGGTAGGTCGGTAGGGAGGGTGTGAGCATGTATGAACATGTGCACATTGACTCCAGTGGTCTGTTAAGCCTCCTCCACATCCACAGTTAGCATTAGCACTGACCTCCAGGGTTCCCCAGCATTCATGGGGGTCCTCTCTTACGAAGACTGACCCCTCACTTTTTTTTTTTTTTTTTTTTTGGACATCATGGCGGCCCCAGACACAGACGGAACCTTCTGTTTCGCTGAGGAATTCTAATTAAATTTGGAATCCAATTATTGGAATGGTAATGAAATTTCCAAATGGGGAAGCACTTAATCTGTTCATTGAGGTGTTTAATTACAAGCGGTTGTGTGAGTTGGAGATATGCTGTGTTACAGGAGACAAAGTAAGATCGTTGGTGAAGAGAGTATTTTTTTGTGTGTGGGCAAACAGAAAAAAGTGGAATTTGTGTGTGTGTGTGTGTGTGTGTGTGTGTGTGTGTGTGTGTGTGTGTGTGTGTGTGTATGTGTGTGTGTGTGTGTATGTGTGCATGTGTGTTAGTCTGCATCTGTGCATGCATACGTGTCTCGCCGGCTCTTTGAAACTGAACAAAGCAGCTCTGTGGACATTTCATTTTGACAGGGGATCAGCTGGGACGCATGGCTAATCTATGTGAGCAGGGTCGGAGGAAATCAGCATTTAAAAAGAGCCAAAAAAAGGTCTGCTGAGAATACCTCCATAACTGGACACTCTGCATCCAGCTGAAGAATATAGCTTTGATTCGGCCTCAATGAGCCAAGTCAGCTGGCATCTAGTGTTTCTGAGGGAGGAAATACATCAACAAGCAAACAGTCAAGCAAACATTGTTCCCAAACCTCAACAGAAATTACCAAAATTGTGTCACATGCAATGCAAATGCAATCCCTTGCGTTGTCATTTGTGCTCTTCCAAAAGAACAGATGTGAGTGTGCGTGTGTGCGTGTGTGTGCATGCGTGTGTGTATGTGTGTGTGTGTGTTTGTTTGAGTAGGAATTGGAGAAGCCAATTGAGTGCTGGAAATCAATGGAAATGTATGCAATTTATGATTGACAGCATCTGACAGTTTGCGTGTTGAACTTCCCAGTATAGCACTTAGCTCTGAGGCCAAAACACCTGTCACAGATGCCAGTGCCCCCTCCCAACACACACGCATACACACACACACCCGCACACACACACACACGCATACACACGCACACACACGCATACACACGCACACGCGCACACACACACACACACACACACTTCTTATCCCCCATCACGTCATCAACTGACCTCTGACATGAATCGGTGCTCTCCTTGTTTGCAACAAACATTATTACAGGTTTTAATGGCCATGCTAATTGTGTCTGATTAACATACTAATGATAATTATGATTCTGGTGAGTTGTTAATGATAAGATGACAAATCCGAGGCAATTACATTTTGTACATCAAATTATTTTCCTTCATATTTTATTTTCAGAGGACACCTAGTGCTTTTTTTAAAGTTCAGAATAATTTTTTCATCCTGTGAAGAGATTGAGGATGATCAAGGAAAGTACCTTTCAGATGAAAAAAAAAAAAGAGAGAGAGTTTAAAAGACTGGCTCAGACAATGAGACTGGAGATGTATTCACAGAGGGTCAAACCCCGATTACTCATGTTAAATCATCATTACTCACGTCTAGTTTCCCTCCACCATTTACTTCCAATCCTCTGATCAGTAGTGTCGGGTGGAGGAGCAAGATTAGTGGTGGGCTACAGGCTTTGTGAATGTGTAATGGCCAGAAAAGTCTGGACATAAAATACATTGTCCACGACCTGAGGAATTCACCTCTGCCGTTTTCAGACCTTGACTGTGAAGACAGTGAACACATGTCTGCAGCGAGTACTCATAATTTAAAGCATGATATGAATACCCACGCACAGCATGAGCAAGTGTATGTGTTCAATGACTGTGGAGACATACAGGTAAGCAGAGCTGCTGTGCTGATCAATATTATTCATTGCAACAATTTACCCAGAAACACGAGACAGAGGATTTTGGTTTCATAAGATACAAGCTTGGAGCCCTGGTGCGATACACAAATATGTCATCGACACCATCAGGCTGGTCAGTGTCTTTTTTTTTCTTTATGGAGAGAACAAAGTCATAGTTTTCACATATTTAGTTTCAGTTCCCCTGTGATCCTTAAAAGGTATCTGAGATAGCCTAATGTGATCACACAAGATCACGCAGCAGAGCAGCTAAGGCCGCAGTGCTTATGCAGGCATGGAAGCATGGTGGCACAATCTGGACACTTTGCCCATTCTGAGTTCTGAGGGATTTTAGAGTAATGGATTACTGATGAACACTCCACACCCTGGTCTGTAAACCCCCACCACTCACCCACCCCCCCCAACTTATACACACACACACACCACTTCACCCCAATCCAATTACACAAATTCTGGACTTCAAATGATGTGGCCTGTTGTATTAATTATGATTTCATTTTAATTTGCTCTAAATTTATTACTCATTACTCTCAAATGTAAAATTATCCAATGCATTTTGATAATGGAAGAAGGGGTTCTTCATTTCTGAACGTTTATTAGTAGAATTACACAACACTCAGCAGTCATTGTAACCCTGTCAGTTATCAAATAGGATTTTTCAACAAGCACAAAAAACTGAAACTTCACTTTTATTAATATTCTTTTAAAATACTTTTTTTTTAAAATAAGGACAGTACAGTTTGCTCAACTCACTTCAGGGGTTTTTGTGGGCGCCCCTGGAGACTGGTATGCTTTTGAAGAGCGGTCTCTTTAAACTGAGCTAAAATCTCCCATGAGTACCCTTCAAATAGATTATTCAGCATGCTTTATCACAAGGAATTAATCATTTCACTTGATAATTGGTAGGCATTCGGGAATATCACTGGCACTGCCCAGAATGCAGTACACCCCTTTTCTAACAAAGACGGTAAAAAGCAGACTGGAATACTTGGGATTGCACCAGTCTGTACAATGAACAGGCCAACCAAGCAAAAAACAGGATACTGGGCCCTTATAACTCTCCGCTAAATGGTGCTTCTCTTTAAGAATGTGAGCCGACGAAATAATATTATTATTTAATCCTTGATCCTCAGCCTCAGGAGGGGGCATGGGATTGAATAGTGCTTTCCTAAAGCCACCTAATGGATTCAAAGATCATCATGTCTGCAGGGAAGCTGGGTAGTGCTCGACTCAACCACATACTCTCGGCCCGATTCTTCTGATGTGTTGAAACTGATCAGACTGAAACACACTATGCCATTAAGCAGAGCGCCGTCTTTGTTATTATAACTCCCGGAGATTTTAGCAGAGTGTTATGGTTCTATATGCCATGCTATATCAAATGTAAAATATCAGTGTGTAGTGTCATTATCCCACAACTATCAATGTTGATGTCACAATTAGTCTATTCATGGCATGTCAGTAACATTATTACATTATCACAATAGTTAGTAATAGTTAGTTTTTGAAAACTGCTCAATTCTCTATGTGGTGCATAAGTTAGCAAATGAGAAACATTTCTTTAAAAAAAAAAATATTACCAACAAGTACATTGTATTCACAATGAGATTCAGTACTGACAAATGCTCATATGTCATAGGATGACTGAATGACTGAAGCAGTAACGGAGTTCCAGTAAATCTAAAACAGTCCATGTGTACACCATAGCAAATGCTCTGTTTGCCATCATCACAGTGGGCGCTTACAGGCCAGTATTCATTTCAACGGTAATACAATGCGAGTGCATAATAACACAGCCATAATGCATACTTATGGATCAGAATACAGAGGGGATAGAATGACACAAACAAAAATTAATATTTCACTCTTGTGTCCATGACAAGGGAAGAGGGGAAAAAAAAATGTCTTGTTTTGAATGTGACATAATGAGAAATATGCTCATCTCGACTTCATTATCACAAAGTATCATTTGATTTCGAATAATACATAAGCTTTTGTGCGATGAGAGCAGGACAATAACAACCTGTCACTGCTGGTGCTGACAGTCCCAAGAGGGAAGGCTACAATGAAATGTGTCAAGCTGAATAGTGATCGACTGTATTTCATGCTGTGTTTCGCTGCTGTCACCCTGTCCTGCTCAGAATGGGGAAAAAATGTGGTTTTGGAGCATAACTATCCTCTCTCCATTTCTGCTTCAGATATTTCTATTCACATGGCCAGTGTTCTTTTAGACACTCTAAATGCCACCTCTGAATGTGTGGAAAGGGTCGAAACACAAAATTATAGTTTGCGTGACGTGAATTATTCAAATTAAGTCAGCCGAGGAAATTACGGTGGATTTCCAGCCATTGCAGATATTACGTATTCTTGCTAGTGTCGTTCATGTTGTCAATATTGATTTATTCTTCCTTGAACATATTAACTGTATTTTGACTTTGAAAATGAACGGGGAGCTTCTAACTTTTAAGCTAAGTAAACATCCATTTCCCCTGACTGCGGCTGAATATTTCCACTAGTTTACATCATCGCCCATGTCCTTCTGTTGCCCGCCTGCCCACACACACATCCACCTGTTTCCCAGCCGCCACAAACACAACAGAGTCAGAGGACAACACGACCCTGCCAGGTAGAGAGAGCGGCAGAGAGAGAGAAGGGGGATAGAGAGAGGGAAGGGAGGGAGAAAGGGATTTGTCTGTCAGAAACCGTACATGGCTGTCCTCCTGTCTTTTCTTTTGTCATGTTGCTCGCTTCACTCCTTCACTTGCCCATTCCTCCCATGGCACACTTCATATTTGGGCGGAATAACCCCCCACAGGTGTCTTTGGCCGCACAGGCACAGTGGGATGCCAGGGCTCCTGCTGCGGTGGGCACACATGGCAACCTGCCAAAGGGGCTGTTATTTTTACTGCTGTTGATAAGGCCTGTGCTAGCAAGGGATGTGCCTATGGCAGGGAGAGAGAGAGAGAGCAGAGCAGAAAGAGAGAGAGAGAGGGAGGGAGACAGAGAAAGAAAAACAGAGAGAGAGAGATATGGGGGGTAGTGACACAATTAAAAAGGTTCAAGGCTTCAGAACAGCTCTGTGTCATGGTATTACTACTGCAACAGTAAGCCTTTATGGTTCACTGCCATTGGGATGGTCACTACCATGGGTCACAGAGTCATTGAGGAGCTTTTGTCTTTGGCGTCGTCCTACTGCTGATGTCTCATAGCACATCTTTATTTCTCCATCTGGATTTAAATCAACACTAAGGCAGAACTCATATTCATGCCCCTTGGCGCCAACATTCAACACCATTTTGCATTACAATTGTGCCCAGTTAGTCAAATGCGCTAAAATGGTCATGATGCCTAATGCCTACTGAACATCAATACATAGTGCAATATCAAACGTTCTGAACTTGCAGTGGTCGACACTTCATTCCCTGTATTATTAATAAAAGTAGCCTCATGAGTTTGAAACCATAATTTTAAAGCAACAGTAATAGATTTCTGACATGTAGCTATCGGTAAGCAGTTACTGAAATTACTTGCAAGGCCGGGCCAACCAAGCTAAAAACAGGATACTGGGCCCTTATAACTCTCAGCTAAATGGTGTTCCTCTTTAAGAATGTGATCTGACGAAATAATATTAAAAGCCGCTGATTGATATTGCAAGGGTTTTTTTTGCCATTGTAGGTTATTTTAGAAACACACCCAACATCCCAAAAACAGTCATTGTGGTAACTATAATGAAGACATGTTTTAACAAAAATGTCCACTAGCTAGATTTAAAACTTTTCTCTCATTTCACATGTGCGTGGATGTGTTGAGTAGAAATCACATAATGGTGTTTCACTACACTGGAACACTAAAGTTTGCATCTTCATGATTAACATACAAAAGTCGTGCAGCATGCAGAAGATTTTATTCTGCTGACGCTGCCGAGACATTTGTGATGGTGAGGGACTATTATTCTTAGTATCAGACAAATGAAATATTTAAGTAGTTCTAACAACACAAAATAATTACAGGGCAAACTTGTTTTATTTCCTTTTTCTTCCACCCAGTAAAGGCTTTGTATTCCCTCTCTGCTGATGTCTTCATAGGCATAACTAACAAGAGACTGGGTGAGAGAAACACCAGCTGCTTTGCTTTGCTTTGCATCATAATAAAAAACTGCTGCTACTGGAAATGAAGTAAGTTCTCGTTGTCATTTCACAGCACTCTTGTCACTACAGTGCCTGTGGGACATCCCATCAGAAATGCGGAGGGGAGGACGTCCAAAATACTTTCTGGAGAGCTTCAATCACTTCCAAGACCATGGCTCCCCAGTGATGATCACCATGACACACTATACAGCTTTTTATTATTATTTTTAAAGTGGACCCATCTTTGATTTCGAAATACTGTACATGCTGAGGCATACACACACACACACACACACAAAATGAGCGGTGCAGTAATGTTACTGTTGGCATGTGATTAAACACAACTAAGACAAGTGATAAATGACAGGTTTGTGGTTTGCACTACGAGCTTTGCAGGGTTTCAGGTAGTGTTAGGGAGCGTCTGCAAATACCAGGGTCATTAGGCAGACCCATGTGGAGCGAGGGCAGGGGCACAGCCAGATCACTGAGATGTGACCTTATCAGCGGTCCCCAGGCTCACTCTCAGCTCATTAGTGCACTGGCCACAAGATCAGCGAGCGCTGCGAGACAGAGGAACACATACACATGTGCACGTGCACACACATACACACACACATATGTATACACACAATTACACACACATACGTTCATACTGACACACACATACACACACACACACACATTTCACTAAGAAATCACCACAGAACAGCACAGTGCACATATCAATGTCAGCATGTCAATGTCAATGTCAATGTCATTTATCCTTGACAGAGTTGAGACAAAATCTTATCTTATCTTTCTATCTCTCATATTGCGGGTGTCAGCTCTGTTGTTTACACACCGGCAATGCCACATTTCATCTGAAGAGTCAGCTGCAGGTAAAATAAAGTATAAAAATATTATATTGAAACCCTACCCTTGTAAACACCTTTGAGCATGCAACATGCAACATTTATGTGCGCTAGTGTTTTTTTTTCCTTTTTCTTATCCTTATAATTCATCTAACTTTTTTTGGGACCGGCTACTTACACTTTTAAGCCAGCCAAAAAAACCATTACGCAACCAGTTTTGATTTGTATACTGATGTGCCTGCTGGCTGATTCAATTCCGGACACAAGTTATTCCGTCGATAAATTTATCATCATTAAATTCTCCGCCAGCTCTTGATTTCACAGTGCATCTCTGTTGAATCACCACTACAAAGAGTGATTTTTTTTATTTTATAAATTTTTTTTTAGCACTGACATTTTGAATAAATATGTGGTAGCTGGCATTGGGGCCTCACAGTTGCCTTTCAGCACCCACACCCAGCTAAGAATGACTTCAAGGAGGCTACTTTCACACAAGTTGGGTGATTTATTAATGCTCAGCCTTAATTGCTGGGTCATATCCATCATTAGACATGCGATAGGGGGTAGAGGGCTGTTGCCAAATGTTCCTGAAAGACAGACAGAAAGAAAGACAGAGAGAGAGAGAGAGGGAGGGAGACAGAGAGAGGGAGAGTGAGTGAGACTGAGTGCACTGCAGCTGTCAGTTATGTCACTAGGTCTCAAGCCCAGGGCCAACTGGGGCTGAAGAAACCTGTTAAAGCACATAGATGGATGTTACTGATACCACCCTGGTGCCCTGCCAGAGATGCAGGCAGATAGTGAAAGACTGCACTTTTGGCGAAGCGCTAAAAGAAACGAGGATTGTTATTATTTTTTTATTTCCTCACAAACTGTTCCCATTACATTATCAACCCAAGTAACAAAGAGCTGGAACCATTCGTGATAGTTAGGGCAAAGAGCACAAACAGCTAAACGGCTAAAGAAGGTGTCATTAAGAAACTGGACAAAACATTTAAACTTGCTCACTTTAATCAACTTTTTAGACTTGATTATCCCCCCTCAACCACTTGAAATAAAACAACAAAAAGAATGTTTTTTGTTAATTTTCTGTTCACACAATATCTGAGGTTTTTTCACCTCGACACTGGAGTCACTGCAAGTAAACAAGTTGGTTCTTACATGGCCCAGGGTAGGACTCTATTAGTCAAGGCTAATGTGAGCCCGGAGAATAGCTTCTCTTTGGCATCCAAATTAGTGCTAGAACAAAGGCAGCCTTGGGTTAACTCTCATCCGCTCTGTTAATTGGCCTGTGTGGGGACTGCAGCTCTAAAAAAGACTCAGATCTTTGCAGTTCTTGGCAGTGGGCAAAATGTACCCTATCAGAGAGAGCGAGAGAATGAAGGGAGAAGGTCAGAATCACACTTGCGTGTGTAAACAGAAGTCAACAGCAAAAGTGCGCACAAACACAATGCACATACACAGATACACACACATACACATAAACGCAGACCCGTGCTTGCAGGCTAGACACATGTACAAAGGCAGTCACCGCTTTTCTTGAGCAGCCAAGAAAGCGCAAACACTTGCATAGCTATTTGTCTCTCTGACAGCAGTGCCCTGGTATTTGTCAACTTAACATCTCTGTTCATGGCATCCTGAGGTTACCTCCTTCTAGGTAGCCTACACAACTGCTCGAGAACTAGGAGGCTATACAACACAGCAGCAAAGACAGCAGTGCTTTAACTTGAGGAGAGGAAGGCTGGAAGGCTGCAAGTCTCAGCGTGCAATAATGGGCGGAGTGAAATGATCTTGGATACTGACCAGACATAACATGCTACTGAACCTAATTATATCGCCAATGAGTAAGGCATGAAAAAAATTAAAAATATACACGTTGCATACACTTTTGTAAAGGGGTAGCAGACGGTGTGTGCATGTAATGCTTATGCTAACTAGATTTGCAAGTGTATTAAACAGCATGCTACATTCACAGTATTGTGGTATACACCAAATTACAGCAAATAAATTAGGCCTGTAATCATAACAGTCTGAAAGATTGCAATGGTGGCCAACGTGTTAGCAATTAGTGGAGATGCTAACATCATCTGAAAGTGTTTCCTTTGAACTGCAAGGGAGAAAAAATGAGAATGTCGTGTTTCTAAACATACTGAGGGACTGGAAGCATGAGGAAGGCAAACAGCTAAAAGGACTTACGCTAATGCGTCGCATTTACTTTGGGGTAACACACAGACTATGAATTTGTTTGTTTGTTTGTTTGTTTGTTTTTAACATACATTCCGGATATCAAAGTGCTGCTGAAACTCGAATAACGCAAGAGCTACTAAGTAGGTGTGAAGAAACAGTTTTTCCACTAAAATTCTCAACGAACACAACTCCTTAATACTGAGGAGCAGGGACTGTATGACCATATGCATGTCAGTTACCGGAGTCCAGGCGATGCGCCGCGTGTCAAAGACAAACCGAGTTGCCGGGGAAATACAATACTAAAGTCTATAGCTTTGGTACAGGAAGCTCTCAGCATCCACATTATTTTAGAGCAGTGCAATTATCCGAGCTCCAGCTGGTTGAATCGATTTTGCAGCCTTTTCAAAATGGCAGAGCCCAATTACATTGCTATTGCTCCTACAGAATTGGCTCTTTCCACGCCGAGCGCCAGTGACCGCCTAAAACAGACAGTGACATCGCGCAAGACTGACCGTTTGTGGAAGTGCTGGACCGGCCCCTTGCGCTTGACGCTCCAGCATCCCTCTCCGCCAATCAGCGCCACCTTCCACCTCCCTTTCTTACCCCCAACCCATGTGATCATAACCAGACTCCTAACCTGCTGCTCACATTCAGTGTTTGTGCGCGGAGTAGGTAGTCAGGATGGAAGCGAGTGCGGCCGTATGACAAACTCATTGCGCTACCGGAGCGCTCACAAACAACAGACCCCTGACAGCGGACATCTTCAAACCGGTGGATGTAACACTAACTTTACCGACTGTCTTCACCAGGATACCTTCTTTTCCATTTGTTGTTTTTTATTTGGTTTTACTTTCCAGATCCCGCATACATTTATTTTACCCTGTGTAATCAAGCACCCTACCTGCTTAACTCCCTGTCTAACTTCCCACCTCAGTAATCCGCCATCCCACCATCGCTTCTTTCCCACAGCATCCAGATCCAGCGCTCCTTACATCGCCGTTGAATCAAGTCGCTTCGGGCGGATCCGTGGGTTACCCTAACAGCGCTTCATGGGGAACGCTTACTCCATCGGAAAATGTCCCTCTTTTGGCTGCTAAGCTGTCCTCTGAAGCCGCCTGCACAAGCCCGGGAGTTGTCGGTGCGTCTCTGTGAATTATCCCCTATTCTCCAGCGTGTTCGGGGGACGCCGCTGAACTGAGATGGGTCTCTCGGCAGCGGTGCCACAGGAGCCCCGACGTCCGCAACAGTGGAGCAGGATAATGGGTGAATGGATCTGGATCACAGTCATTTCGTTTTTCGCTGCTCTTCCCGTTCAAGAACTTCGTGCTTTTCCGTCTTCATTAAGCGACTGTCAGACGCCAACGGGATGGAATTGCACCGGTAAGACGCAAGACAGCTCCTCACCTTATAACAGTAATTAATTTTAACAGTATCCTCGGGGCCTGACATATTTGATTTCGCCTGTTAAGGTTTTTGAAACGGATAATGATCTCTAATTTATTTAATGCTGAAACACTCATATACAGATACAGGAGCCAATCTCTCTCTGTCTCTCTCCCTCTCTCACACACACACACACACACACACACACACACATATGCACGCACACACCCACACACACGGAAAAGCGGGCGCGCACACACACACTACGTACAAACTCTCTCACTCTCTAACTCGCATGCATACTTTCACACACACACACACACACACATATACAGGCAGTCTGTGATTTCTGTAGGAGCCAGTTGTGCAAGAGACACACTATGTGAAAGGAAGATGTGAGGATACCTTATATGGTGCACAGCAGGATGAGAATAACAGGGGACTAAAAGGTGTCCTATATAGTAGCCTAAAACACAGAAATGGCAACAGCAACCATTATTGTAGATAACACTTTGTAAGTTATTTTGTACCTTCGGATCTACACCATCCATTACTACTTATCATGTGTTGCATGCCCTGTTCTTTTTAAAAGTGTGCTCTGACAGTGAAACAAGACTTTCACTAGTCGTTTCACTGCCCATGTTTCCTTCTGATCTCACAGAGATCATATTCTGATCTCACAGAGATTGTACACAGGGAAAACTTGATCTGAACTTCCACATAAGAGACTATAGGCCTACATTTTAATTGAGCTGTTCATTTAAATCCAAGTAAGCTATATTTCCTCATGGAGTTCTATTCTTCTTTTACGGGTTTGAGTTGCCCTGCCTACTGAAAAAACTCCTTTCCCTATTTCCATGCCAGACACTCACAAATAACCTTTTCAGTAGAGTACCTCACAATTTATTGCACTTTTAGTAGCACTCGTATGGATAACATTATTCCCTGACAACCAAAAAAAACAACCAAAAAAAAACAGACCTGTTGCACTGAGGTCTGCAATGCATACATATTTATGCTCCCTGATCTCCCAGTTATTAATTAGGGCAGCAAAACAAAGTAATGCAATGCTAAGTAGTTTCCTTCAGCTACACATCAGAAGGAAATAAGGCAAAACGTGGTTTATGACACAAGTGAATGAGAAAAAGAGTGAGTGGAGAAAATAATAATGTTAAATATTAAATATGAATGATATTAAAACATGTTGAGCAAGCCAAATTGACCACTTGTACAATACAGTTACAATTTGTCTGATACCCCCGATATTGTTTTGGTTTTTGAGGTGGATAAGGACCTAACTTGTGGTGAGGGAACATGTGGAACTATTAATGGTAATGACTTGCTGCCTGATTTGCGAAGCTTCATCATTTCTTATTTTATTGTAATGTAGAGATAACTTCTCATGTTGGGGTCTTTTTATACTAATCAGTAGTCAACTATGCAGTGTTGCCTTCAAACAAAAGTAATCCTCCCAATATTGCCATAATTCATAATTTACTGCAGGACTAGGCGATATGACAAAAAGTTTGGGCATGATATATTTTTCCATATTTACCGATATTTTTTATTACAATTAAGACTTTATCAAATCAAAATCATTTTTAATTGACTGGACAGGGCAGAATCACATGACAACACAGTTGATCATTGACAGTTCATAGTTCCGATTGTTGGTTTGATAAATTTTTCGATTAATTGCCCAACCGTAATTTACCATAAAAATAACTTGTTATCACAGTGCAATCATATTCACACTTTCACTTCTCTACAAGTAATTCTATGGAGGCGATTCTGCAATTCCAACTAACTTTGATTGAACCTCTTATTTTGGGTTTGTTCAGTAGACTAGTTGATATTGTCATGATGCTGATAATGTGTCAGATAGGGATTTCATATGTTCAACTGATTCCCCAGTGTTTTGCCCAGTTTGGCTTGTATGAATGATACTCCTTACACAAGTCCATGAGTGTAGACCAGGCGTGCTGCCCCTTTGTCCACAGAACTCACAGAGTACAAACCAGTTTGCGTCACTACAGATACGGTTACTTAAACAAATGCAGTTGCAGTGCGCATTTCGGTGAGAATTAACAGAATTTAGGATACAAATTCAGTGTTTAGGAATATGGAATACAAGAACTAATTTTTGTGATTGAGAATTCTTGCAGCCAGTGGTGGCACTGTTGGAGGACAGAGTTTGTGGAGTGTAGGTCCTACACTGCTCAATCTATCTGACATGCCTTTCAGAGCATTTTTTTGGTCCATATAAGCTTTATTCTTTATTCAGTAGCATATAAACATTACCTATTGAATATTTGATACTTGTCGGCTTGTTTTCTTTAATTATTCAATTCCCTGCAATCTCCTCGTGTGCCAGGGAATAGAAACTAGTACAATCGGCTGAAGCCTCTGATACCGTCGTCATACATGGCTTGTGCGTCTCACTTGAGTTGCTAAGTTGAACCTATACCATTTTTGTTTTGTGGGGATGCCTGCTGATGCAAAGCAAATTATGAAAGCAGACAGTGTCAGGATGGAGTGTCACGTTTCACATCACATTTGTCGAGTGAGAGAAAAACAATCATTTTTTGGCTGATGCTTTCGGTCTCTCGGAACCTATTTGTGGCTTTTCGAGCAAAACATGTTGTGTGTGGGTGTGGGTGTGCATGTGTGTGTGTTTTTGTGTGTGCCTGTGTAACGGATGCCAGCTAGCCTAGCTGCGAGTGTAGAACGTTAGTAAACCTTACTTCAAAGAGCCTCCTAGTCAATTGACTGGGAGTCTGGGCTTTTCGGTCGACTGGTGAGGGCATTCACCTCCCGATACTTGGTTGCTGTTAGTTGTGAGGTCGCGGATGTGAGCCCCAGGCTTGAGTAGTGCAAGATGACCTCTGTTACATGTGCACACATTTGTGTTTGTGTGTGTTTTGTGTAACATGACCATGTTTTTATGCCTCTGTGTGTGTGTGTGTGTGTGTGTGTGTGTGTGTGTGTGTGTGTGTGTGTGTGTGTGTGTGTGTGTGTGCTCAGATGGCAGACTAAGTGCCTATTTGACTTCATGGAGGTCTCTTCTCATGATATGCAGCCAGATGGACAGGTCTGTGTTCCCATAGTGCAGGGATTTATTATATATTCTAGCGTAGTGAAAAATCAGGGTGGCATGTATTTGCCCTGTTTTGCAGATATGTGTCTGCGTGGAGTAACACTGACATGGGGTAATTTAGAAAGATGAGGCTGCAGCACTAGTATTGTTCATGAGTGGCAGAAAGAATTGCCTTAGCAATCCACTGTGTTGACTGCTCATGCATCAGCTTCGGGTCTTGCTTAGCAGACACACACTCTAATGCTGTGGGTGGACTAAACATCACTTTTGGCTATATGTATGTGCATTTTCACACACCATGAACTGCCTAAGGGGTGTGTTTCTTTGTGTGTGTGTGTGTGTGTGTGTGTGTGTGTGTGTGGTGTGTGTGTGTGTGTGTGTTGTTAAATCTTAGCCATATTTTTAGTCCTATATTAACTGCATTTTCAGAGCATGGAGGGACCCATACTTTTAACTGCTGTTGATAAACATTGTAAGTGATGTTGATACATGATCAGTGGCCTACCAGGGAGCACCACTGAGTCCTTTTGAAACATGCAGTACATATCATCCCCTAGTGCGCTGGCTTGATGGCTATAATGTATAAGAGCAATGGAACTTCTAAACTGCTGTGAGCAAAACAAACAAACAAACAGAATAATCTAAAATTACAAACTAAATAGACAGTTATTTTGTGATAAGTGAAAATAAGAGTAATTCAGGAGAGCATAATGTCCAAGTACATGACAGTATTAGATGCACAGGTAGATTTGACTACAACACTGTTGTTTCATGCGTTTTTTTGTTTTTTTTTGCATTACTGTGTTACTTTAACCACATACAGCATTTTCTAGACTAGAGTCTAGACTGCAGTCATTGGAGTTTTGTTTTAGAAAGGGATGACAAATTCTGTATTTTATAATTATATGATAGAATTATTATTAATCAGTTAGATTCTATCACACACACATTAGTCACATTAAAAGTTTGTGCTTTTAATGTTGTTGTTTTTGTTTACGGACAATTACAGTAAGCTCTGTGTACATTTATTACCTCAGCCAAGGAGGTTATATTGCTGGCGTTTGTCTGTCTGTCTGTGAGCAACATAACTCGAAAAGTATTGCATGGATTTGGATGAAGTTTTTCAGACAATGTGGGTATTAGGGCAAGTAACGTGTTAAATTTTAGTGGTCCTTGATACCGTCTGGAATTTGTATTAGGTCAGTGATCCTATATTGCCTTGGTGGAGGTCTGTACTCTCCGAGTGCTTTTCTAGTATTTATGACTATTTTACCTTTGAGTGATTTTTTTAATATTATGGAGGAAGTTAAAAACAACAACAACAACAAGAGTTAACACTCATTTGTAAACTCAAATAAGCTCAAATGCGATGTGTCGCATATGCTCTATGTGTATTGTACTCTAAGCAAAGGGAAATAAATCCTTTAAGTTTGTGTATTTTACTCTAAGCAAAGGAAAATAAATCCTTTAGGTTTGTGTATGTTGCTCTAAGCCAAGTAAATGACATACAGTGAGGGCCATTTCAATTAATTGGGGGCAAAAAAGCTGATAGGATTTTGGACCTGTGTGACTTCAGCAGCCGCCTTCATCACTGATGATGAAGTTATGATTCTGCAACCCCCTGCCTCTCCACAGAGCAAGTCATCATAACACCCATATTCAACAAGGTTCAACAGGACCTTCAGCGCAGTTTTGCCTGGTGCCAGCTTCAGTTCTAATATTAAAACCAACAGACCCGTGGCAGCTCATTGGCTGATTTTATTGAATAACCCATACATTGGTTGGGTCTGTTAGTGGTACCGGTGCATTAATCAGACTAGTATGGTTAGTCCATTCTCAATTGACTTGTTTATTAGTGTAATCACTGTTACTGACACAGAGGAGTTAAATGACTTGGAGGCAGATATCCCAAGTCAATCCATTTAAGGTTGTTTCCAAAACAAATGGCATTTAGCTGTTAAGGCTTAATTGCCAGAGGGCACTAGTCAACGAATACTATTACTGTTTGTATGTGGAAAAATAATGGAATTCATCAATTCAGTCCATATGCATAACTTGTATATTATTCTTTCACACGCACACACACACACAAACATGCATGCACAAGCACACCCACACACAAACACAAACGCAAACACAAACACAGAGACATACAGTGCACAATGCCCAACAACTACTACAACAACAATTTATCATTACCCTCACTTGAAGGTGTCTTTTACCTTTAAAAAAAAAAAAATCTGCAGTAAATAGTAAATAATGAATTTATTTCCTTTGTTTTTCTTTTCTCTTGTGCTAAAAGGACTGACAGGAGTTTGGAGTGAAGCACAAAGAGAGCTGTGGGCCGCTTAATAATGAATGTCTCAACCAAGACAACTTCTTTCACTGCTTAGTCAATTCCAAAAACAAAACAAAACAAAAAAAAAAAACTGATAACTGACACGATGCTATGATCTTTGCCCAAAATGCCCTCAAAGTCAAGAGTAGCTTTGAGAGGTGTGGTTGCTCTTAGGGAGAACTTTCCACATTTTCTTATGTTCTTCAGTTAAATTATATGGGTTGTTAACTTTTGTTTTCCTGGAGCAGCTAGCAGCGTGTCTTTTAAGAGTTAGGCATAGTTGTCAGCTCTCTGCCAGCCAGAAGCTGCCTGAGGCAAATGCATCATGTTTATGTGCCACGGGCAGGTTTGTGAGCACTGGCACAACATCACTGAGGGCATTTTTGCCTCCTCCAATGAGCTGCACAGAAGGTATGTGTGTGTGTGTGTGTGTGTTGTGTGAGTTTGTGTGTGTGTGTGGCGTTTTTGCTGCACAGAAGGTGTGTGTGTGTGTGCGTGCGTGTGTGTATTGGAGAGGTGGGGTTGGTTGCAAGAGAGCTTCGGGGTGAGGGAGTTCTTAGCGTCTCTATCTGCCGTGGGCATGAGCCAGCTTCATGGAGGTCCCTTGCCCACTCTGGTGTCGCTCAAGCTTGACACCGCTCTCCTCTCTCTCTCTCTCTCTCTCTCTGCCTCTCTCTCTCTCTCTTTCCCCCTCCCCTCAAGGGTGAGTTAGTCCGGCTAAGTGCCTCTGACCAGGCTTGTAATCCCAGCGCCTCTGATGCCCATGCTGAGGTGGAGGCAGCTGAAGAAAGCCATGCAGTGGCATGCCATGCATCACTAAAGGCCAGATGTGTTTGCAGCTATTACTGCAGCTCATTTACACAAACTAAGCCATGGAGCTCGCTCTAGACATAACAAGTTCCTCTGTCTTGGGGCACAGGATTTTTTCTGCTTTTTTTGGGGTGGGTGGGGCGAGGGGGCACACAAATCAAACTGATGATGGAGGAGGAGGATGGGATGGGGGTTGTGTATGTGTGAAGAAAAGATGCCTTGCTACCATTTATGGTTTCCCTTGCGTGGCACACAGAAGAATGAGCGAGAGGAAAAAAAAAAACTTTCCATGTCAACACTGTCGTCCCAAATCGGTGCTCAGAGGCAGCCTTTAGGGCCTGAATGATCCCAGCTCAGTGCCCCCCCCCCCCACACACACACCACCACACAAACATACACACACACACACACACACACACACACACATTCCCCTCCTTTTCCGCAATCCCAAGTCCTTGGATAATTGTTTTAATTGGCATGCTAATTAGGCATGCTGGTTACGTAAGGATGTTCCGCAGAGTCTCTGGTCCCACCCTGAGCAGCAACCTGGGGGGAAAGATGAGATGTTCTGGGGGAGAGAGAGAGAGAGAGAGAGAGGCCATTAATGAGTAGTGGCCTCATTTCCTCTCATTCTAAAGCCAAGGAGGATGCCAACCAACAACACACTCTGACCTCTAACCTCTAACCTCACCTTCAGAGGGCCTGATGACTGAGAATACAGACCAAAAATATATATATATGTCTGCTAAAGCTAATACTGCAGTCATATATTAAGATTCAAGCTCATTTACTCTAAATAATTTCTACACAATGCTTTATTGGTTGATCTCAAGTACACTCATTTGCATTTTTATTAAAGAATGAAAGTTATTAATGTATTTTCACGAATATCTCATTTGTTTCACCCTGAACTAATTGGCATTAATAATTGTTTATATTTAATATGCCTGCATAGAGAAGATTTCCATATAAAATCTTTGTTGTTTAATGCCAGAAACAGTGTGTCTTGAGTGCATGTCGAGAGACGTGGAGCTAATGAAGGCTGGATGAATGAGAAAATCCCTCAAGTATGTTCTTGTTAACTGACCTCTGCGATTCCATCTGAATGGCTGCCAGAGCATTTAAGGCCATGCAAAGACGCTCGCTGAGGCTGGATTGGATCTCTGTGCTGTTCTCTGGGCTTCAATTGTCTATTGTTTCTCATTCCATTTAAGAACAGCAATGACACCAAATGAGGTTGCACTAAAAAAGACTTTTACACATAGCATTATATACTGCCCTTCAGCTACCCTTGTGGTATAGCCTACTGTTATTTCCCAGGTGAACAGGCTATTCATATGTGCACGCTTTGCTATTTGCAGGTTATGAAGATACGGATCGGGATACAGATTTGTTCTTGTGTGACACCAACACATGCAAGTTCGACGGGGAGTGTCTTCGCCTGGGGGACATTATAACATGCATCTGTGACTTCAAGGTAAGAGCACTGCTATCACTGCACTCAGGGCCTTTTTGTCGCCCGTTATCAGGCCAAGAGACATTTTCCATCATGATATTCAGCAAGCATAACAAAGGTATATATTAGTAAGGGTATATGTAAAAACTATTGATTTGCCAGATTATAGCCACATTATTATATTAGATTAAAGCTAGATTATATTTTACAATGGCAGCTGATGTTTGGTGAAAAGACAGTAACTTGTGTAAATGACCTTGGGTAATTATTTTGATTGTTAATGTTGTGCTGGAGATAGTAGGCTTGGCTATAAACTCGTGCGCTGTGCTATTCTCCCACGTCTGGCTCCTCTGTATGAGTGCTGATCTACAGAGAGAGAAAGAGCCTGAAAGGGAAACAAGGGAGAAAGAGAGAGAGAGAGAGAGAGGGGCTGTTTATGCACAAATCTGCTGTGGAAATCACGCATGAGAGCCTTTCTCAGGCTCTTGAAAATGAGACGCGGTTATTGCGTGAGCCTCGGCGACAACCACTTTGCATTGTCTACCCGGTGCCATGCGGATTATTTATCTTGCCAAATGGAACAGGCTCTTGCATTTCCATATCCTGGCCCCCAATGCATTCTGGGACCTGAAAATAAAGGAGGGGAGCAGCGGGGTGGTGTGTGTATGTGTGTGTGTGGGGAGGGTGGTGGTTGAGGTGGGGCAGGCATCTCAGATCATCTGCTTAAGTTTGGTGGAAACGCGAGTGCATAATAGCACTTCCTCAGCTCCACGCAGACAGACACTCGATCAGGTGGCTATTTTTAGTGCCACTCTCGTGCAGGACAGCATTAGTTGCCGTGCCAAGATAAATGACATTACCTTTATGCTTCTCAGACTCTGATATTTCAGACACACCGATACTCTCTCTCTCTCTCTCTCTCTCTCTCTCTCTCTCTCTCTCTCTCTCTGCTCCTCTCTGGGTCGGGGGTCACATTGTTTTTATTTCGGACGTAATGCTAATGCCTTAATGGAGCAGCCCGTGCTACTGTGTGTGTGTGTGTGTGTGTGTGTTTATCTGTGTCAGGAGGATGACTGTTTGGGGAAATCAATGTGTATGTGTGTTTGGGGAAATTAATATGTGTGTGTGTGTGTGAGAGTGTGTGTATGCTTGTGCTTGTGTGTGTATATATATATTTGTGTGTGTGTGTGTGTCCTTGTGTGTGCTTGTGCTTGTGTGTGTGTGTGTATTTGTGTGTGTGTCTGTCTGTTTGTATGTGTGTGTGGTGTGCATATTTAAGTTTATGTCTATGCATCTCGCTGTATGCTCTGTATGCATCTATACATATGGCTGTGCGTGAGTCCTTGTTTGTTTTCCAGACTGACGTCAGCATATTTAAACTCATTAGTTACCCTTACCCTGATTGCATTACGAAGTGACATCCATTCAACTCCAGCCAGGATGTAAGGGCGACAAGGAGATGGGGGGGGGAGTGTTGTGTTATCGGCCTCTTTTGGAAAGGAAGCATTGGGCCTCACGCAGACAGCAACAGGGTTTTGATCTGAGCATGAATGGACATCATTCAGATGCTGATGCTTGGGCGAATGCTGTTTGCCCTCTGCACACTGGCTCTTTGACATGGCCGTCGCATCCTATCTGCGTATCATGACCAATCGTGACCTACTCGCCGCTCTAATAATAACCGTATGATAATATTTAAGCCAGCCGGGGTAATCCTCGTCCGTCGCTGCTGGGTGGCTGTGTGGCGTGGCGTGTGTTGTGAGGGCTCATGGGAAGGCTCGCGTACAGCCGCGTGTCGGAGGCGATTTGTGTCTCTCCGTCAGTGTGCCACGGGCTGGTCTTGACTTTGCCAGAGTCCGCTGCACGCCATCAGTCAGTGGGACTCCAGTTTTCTTTTCTGGATGAGGAGATTTCTGATGGACCATGCCCGCACCATGGTTGCATGGCGCCATCAACTCATCGGTATGGATCAGGGGTGGGGTGGGGGGGGTGGCGGGGTGGGGGGCAGGTGCTGTCAGCTTAGCGATGGGACACATGGTTTAATGCATAGTTTTTAAACTATGTGCCTTTTCAGAAACTTTGACGGTCTAGTTGGTCACTTGCTGTTGAATATATGAATATATTTCTGTCTCTCCGTCTCACTTTCTCCCTCTCTTTCTTTGTCTTCTTTCTCTCCCTCTCTCTCTCTCTCTCTCTCTCTCTCTCACTCTCACTCTCAGCAGTCCATGGACTGTCATTTTCCTGTAGCCTCACTCCTTGTTCAAGCAGTGCCAGGAATCGGCATTAGACGAGAGGATACAGACTCAGACAGGCTCAGACGAATGACAGCAGAGAGAGAGAGAGAGAGAGAGAGAGAGGGAAAGACAGAGAGGAGAAGAGAGACAGAGAAAGAAACAGAGACAAGAGACACGCTGCATGCGTTAGGGCACTGTGTCCTTCAGAGCGGTTTGCATCGTTCCCCCCCATAGTAAATCCGCAGGCGGAGCTGCGATGTTGAACACCGTCCACCACCACCGCCACCACCGCCATCACCGCCATTGCTGCCACCACCAGTGCTGCAGACCCAGGGCCATACGGCGGCAGACAGTCCCGTGGGGATACAGCGGGCCATCATCACGGCTCTCGCTCTCGCTGCAGCCCTCATTACATACATTTGCATGCATTTCTCTAGCCAGGGGACCGTGAATAGGCTGCACTCAGCTTTTAACCCTCCGTGCACCCCTGACACACGAACCACCACTCACGCACTCCACACACATGCTGAGAATGCACCTACAGACAGACCCCCCGACGGTAGGTGAAGAGCCAGAGATTATACCCGCTGAAGGATTCTTTTCTTTCTTCCACTTCTCTTTCTTTCTTTTTTTTCTCTCCCTCTGTTCTCAGCATGACCCTCAGAGTGGGCTCAGAGTGTCTGTGTCACATGACGGCTCACTCTCGACAGTTGATTTCATTTCCATACTCCATAAGCTTAAGTGTCTTCATTCACGTATATCCCAGAAGCACGGAGTGGAGACTGGCCCTAAAGAGGGGTTGACAGCGCTCTAGATATGTAGTGGTTCTATAATCTGCTGCCATTGTATGGATACATGTACATGCAATTCTGAACGTAGTGGTTTTTGACACTGTTCTATGCCTGAGCATGGTTCTAGTAGTACTGGGATCATCAAAGCCTTTTCTCTGTTTCACTTGCTTTGAAGGATCTGATATTCTTGTGTGTACGATATCTGTGTCTTTTGAGAGATTTGTGAGGTTTTTATCTTGAGGGTAGATCTCAAGTTGTGATCCAAGAGTGCCATTTCAAATCACAAACATCAAGGATACCGAAGCACGACACAGGTTCAGCTCCGAGGGATCAAACGTGGTGTGTGTATATTTTTGAAAGCGCAGTGATTGCCTTGGCAGTAAAACAATGACTCAGCTCACCCAGTGATCTTCCTCCCTCCATTCCCTGGTGAGGGGCCACAGGGAGGAGATGAGAGTGAAGGTGTCTGTGTCTGGTGTCTGTTAAACTGTATGTCAGAGGTCAGTTCAATGCTGGGACGTCACCAAACAGCAAGAGCACTGACACGGATTGCATGATCATGGCAGGGCAGGGTGTTTGTGGTGTGTGTGTGTGTGTGTGTGTGTGTGCGTGTGTGCGTGTGTGTGGAGGGGTGATGGTGTTGCGGTGGTGGTGACGTCTATATGAGCTCCTCGGCGGGTGGTCCCTGTGTGTCCCCGGCTGAAGCTGTCAGGCGCCACTGCAACGGAGCCGTATCGCCAGCCACGCCACAGAGCCTGGAGTGGAGCGTCAGTTTCAGTCAGTCTGCTCCAATCAACAATAGCCTGCCAGATAAGGAGAGAAAGGTAGGCAGAGAGAGAGAGGGAGATGGAGAGAGAGAGAGGGAGAGAGAGAGAGAGAGTGAGTGCAAAGCCCAAGGTCTCTCCCCTCCTCTGTGCTATCCCCCTCTCTGACTGCCCCCCCTCGACACACACACACACACACACACACACACACACACACACACACTCTTCCCAGACCACTCCCCTGTCACACTACTCAGACAGCAGCATTATGGGAATGCAGTTTGTCACTCAGTCTGCCAGCAGCAAGGCACATCTCTGTCTCAGGGTGGAGGGGATGCATCATCCACAGACACCAAGCAGATTCTCCTGCCCCTTATTTGTGCCTCTCTCCTTGGGTAACATGGTGCTTATCTTTTTTTTTACTCTCTCTCTCCCTCCCTCCCTCCCTTCACCCTCTCTCCACCTCTCTCCTTCAGTTACCCCCCACCACACGCACACACACACAAACACACACACATATACTGAAAACTGTCACAGATAATGTAAATCCCTGGGAAAAGCACAGCTTTAAACTAAATGCACCATCTGATGGAGCAAGAACCTTCTCCTGTCTTGGGGGTGACAAATCAAATCAGCTAGTTTGTGTGTGTGTGTGTGTGTGTATTTGTGTGCGTCCATCATCATCCCTTGGCTTGAACACGTTTCCTTTATAAGCTATGTGTGTGTTTGTGTGTGTGCATCATCATTCCTCATTCCAGGATTCGAGTGTGTTTCCCTTCTATGCCCTGTGTGTGTATGTGTGTGTGTATGTGTATGTGTGTGTGTGTGTGTTTAGCATCATTCCTGGATTCGGGTATGTTTCCCCTCTATGCTGTGTGTATATGTGTGTGTCTGTGTGTGTGTGTGTGCGTGTGTCCCTGGGCTGGAACATGTTTTCACTCTGTGCCATGTCATGGGCAGGAGCGGAGAAGCCGGCACGGGTCTCTCCTGATCCGGATAAAAGAGATGCCTGACTCATCGGAGGGCCAGAAAAGTGTGCATTCTTTGAGTAAACTGTAATCCCTCCCTGGGGTGCGAGGTCAATGCATTCCCTCCGGTGCAAAGCTAATGATCTGACAAAAGCTCCCCGATTTTCTACTGCCATCCTCTAAAGCTCCCGTCACCTATCCCCTCAAAAGCCTTAGACTAACACCTCCACACACCCGACAACACACACGCACACTCACACACACACACACACAATGCGCGCACGCACACACACACACAAATCCATGGACCATGTCAGTTGCATGTTGTTTGGCATCCATCAGGTGGTCACTGCAACCTGAGGACAGGGCATCAGCTTGTATCTTCTCCAAGTCAGGAGACTTTAGCCTGGGCTAAGGAAAGAGGATGAGGAAAAGATCTATCCTCTCCTCTCCTCCCTCCTTCTCCGCCCTCCCTCCATCCTTCATTCGCTCCATTCCTCCACTCTTTGGCCTGGAGTCAGAGGTACACACCCCCACGCCCACCACCCCCCCCACTTCCCCACCTACCCCAGACACGAGAGATCAGCGAGTCTGCCGCGTCTGGAGCCGCAGTCCCCCGTCCGCGGCGGGGCTTTCGATGCCACGAGGCCCGTTTGATCTGCGCTAAGAAGGGACAGACGGGAGACTGGGGAGGGGCAGAAGGGAGATCCAGGAGCAGCACAGCTCAGGCAGCACTGAGCACTGAATCAGACCCTATCTCCAGTCACAGCCACAGTTGCTGCTAGTGATAAAACTGTTTGTTTGCTGCGTGTGTGTGATGAAATATGTCATGTAGTGTGTGTGTGTGTGTGTGTGTGTGTGTGTGTGTGTCTGAGTGTGTGTGTTTGACTGTGTGTGTGTGTGTGTGTGTGTGTATGTGTGTGTGTGTGTGTGTGTGTGTGTGTTTGACTGTGTGTGTGTGTGTGTGTTTAACTGTGCGTGTGTGATGAAATATGTCATGTAGTGTGTGTGTGTGTGTGTCTGAGTGTGTGTGTGTGTGTGTGTGTGTGTGTGTGTGTGTGTGTGTGTGTGTGTGTGTGTGTGTGTGTGTTTGCCATAGCCCATGGCTAACACTAATGGAAGCTAAAGCAGATTTCTATTCATCATGCTCTGAGTGTAGAGTATATGTGGAGAGTCCTGATTCATTGATCAGCTGGGCACTTTTGACAATAGAAATCTCTATGTTAGCTATTTATAGTATTTAGAATAGATATGCTAAAGATGTGTACTTAGAATATGATATCGGTGAAAGAGCCCTAGATGGAAAATGATCATGTTAGTCCTGAAGTGATGACTAGCTTCCAAACTCATGTTTTTAAAGAAAGAAAGAAAGAAAGAAAGAAAGAAGAATGAATGAAAGAAGGAGAGTTCTCTAGAGTTGCTTTACTATAGAGTGATTAGATGTTGAGCTCAGGTCAGAAAAGAGTGAATAGTTGGGGAGACAGAGAGAAAGAGCAGGGAGGAAAAGAGAGTGAGAGACAGAGAGAGGGAGAATTAGAAGGAGAGGAGAAAGCTACCTCATGTTGGCCTGTGCTCTTTGAGGGGTTGAGGAGAAAGAAAGACAGAGAGAGGGAGAATCAAAAGGAGAGAGAAAGCTACCTCATGTTGGTCTGTGCTCTGCTGGCCCTAAGCTAACCTGACTCCCTGGCCCAGTGTCTTACAGGGCCTTACACGGCTCCTCCATCTTTTATCTCCATGTTTGTCTCCATCAGCAGCCTGTTCCGCCCCTAACTGCCTGCCTGCCTGCATGCCTCTCCACACAGCTGAGCCAAGCCGGCACGCCACAGACACAGACACACAAAACACCTTCCTCCATGAATTAGTCAGAGCCAACTTGAAACACTAACACACACACACACACACATACACACATGCAGAATGGTGTATGGATCCATGGAGTAAACGGATGGATAGATGGATGGATGGATGGATGATGGATGAAAGACAGAAGGAAATTGTGGTGGGTGGAGGTGAATAAGCCCCAGTTGCTGTAAAGTGATGACTGACTGACTGATTCAGAAAGACTAGAGAATGAGCCCCAGCGACTGGTCTGTGTCACTGTTGCCACAGTGTCATACATACACACACTGTCATCTTGGCTTCGTCAACAAGTCCGTACTGTGACGGATTATTCGGGCGGCGGTGACTCCGTTACGTGCTGTGCCACATTGGAAGATTGGAGATCGGGAGACTTTTCCCATGTCATCTCTGTGGACTGAGCCCTAGATGAATACAGTCATGTTATGAAGACTGATGCTTGTGTGCTTGTGTGCCAGTGCATGTGTGTGTGTGTGTGTGTATAGTGTATGTGGTGTGTGGTGACAGTCACTGAGAAAGAGACGGAGTCAGAGAGACGGAGAGAAAGAGAGAGGAGAGAGACAGCGAGAGAAAGAGAGAACATAAGGGAGGGAGGGAATAAGAGAGAGAGAGAGAGCAGTGATATGACAGTATCAGAGGGGAGTGAGAGTTGGAGTTATGGTATGAGAAGTCTACCTTGTGTGGAGTTGTGTTCCCAAATCAAGGGTAGCTCACCAGCGAGTGCACTGTCCAGGCCCAGGCAGGAGCTGGCTGGCTGGCTGGCTGACTGGCTCTTGCGAGAGCCCAGGGACGGTAGGGGAGATTGCTGTCAAGTGGCAGAGGCACAGTGTTGGCCAGCAAGACCAGGCCAGATCCAAAGCCACAGCAGCCCCTGCAGGTCATGAGAGGAACTGAGGCTGTGCTGGTGGGGAGACGAGAAGCGAGTGGAGATAACTGCCTACGCACACGCTCTTGCACACACACACACACACACACACACACACACACACACACACACACAACACATACACATACATACACACACACATACACACATGCACAATTAAAAGACATACACATGAAAAGAGTCTCTGCACACAAAAGGACAAGCTGTGAGCCACAGGCAAGATGCTCAGTAGGACTTCTACTGAGAGTTTTAGGTTCACACACTTTACTGTTCCACCTTGTTGCTACAAGAAAGGTGTGTGAGTGTGTGTGTGTGTGTGTGGGAGGGTGGGTGTGTTGTGTATGTCACTGTGTTTGTGTGTGTTGTGTGTGTGAGACGCAGAGAGAGTACATGTGTGTTTTTTTTGTAGGCTGTTGTGTTTGTTTGTGTGTCTGTGTGTGAGTGTGTGTGTGTGTGTGTGCCAAATTTGGAGTTTGCTATGATAAATATCTGTCTATCCAAATAAATAATGAATGTGTGTTTGTGCGTGTGTGTTATTTATGTAGTTGTGTGTATGTCTGTGTGTGAGAGACAGAGAGTGAGTCCATGTGTGTTTTGTGTGAATGTGCATGTGTGTGTGTGTGTGTGTGTGTGTGTGTGTGTGCATATGTGTGTGTGGCAAGCTCACTGCTGGTAGGGGGCAGGTGGTGGTTATAATATGGCATGTGAGCTGTGCCCCCAATGCCCCCGGCGCCCACCTGCTGCCAGGCCTTCTGGCCCTGCGGTCACACCCTCAGTGTCAACCCAAACCGCCCCTGTCCGTCCCCATCCCCAACCCCACCCTCTGTCCATCTGTCTCCCACAGCCGTGAAAATAGCATCCCACCCTCTGTTCATGCTCCCATGAAGCCTCTACAGCAATCCATCATCCATCCATCTATATGTACACCACTCATCCATCCATCCATATATACATCCATATATACATCTCAGCCATCCATATGTACACCAGTCATCCATATGTACATCAGTCATCTATCCATCCATATATACATCCATATATACATCTCAGCCATCCATATGTACATTAGTCATCCATCCATATATTACATCCATATATACATCTCAGCATCCATATGTACACAGTCATCCATATGTACATCATCATCATCCATATATACATCCATATATACATCTCAGCCATCCATATGTACATTAGTCATCCATCCATCCATATTTACATCCATATATACATCTCAGCCATCCATATGTACAACAGTCATCCATATGTACATCAGTCATCTATCCATCCATATATACATCCATATATACATCTCAGCCATCCATTTGTACATTAGTCATCCATCCATCCATATTTACATCCATATATACATCTCAGCCATCCATATGTATCATCCATATATTACATCATCCATATGTACTATACATCTCCATATGTACATCAGTCATCCATATTACATCCATATATACATCTCATCCATATGTACATCAGTCATCCATCCATCCATATAACATCATACATCCATATATACATCTCAGCCATCCATATGTACATCAGTCATCCATCCATCCATATGTACACCATTCATCCATCTATCCATATGTACATCCATATATACATCTCAGCCATCCATATGTACACCAGTCATCCATATGTACATCTGTCATCCATCCATCAATACGTACTTCAGTCATCCATCCATCCATATATACATCCATATATACATCTCAGTCATCCATATGTACATCAGCCATCCATACATCCATATTTACATCAGTCATCTATCCATCCATATATACATCCATATACTGTATACATCCTTCTATATATCTAACTATATATATTCCTCCATCCATCCATATATACAGTACATCTGTCTGTCCATTTATTCATCCATCCATCCACATAATGAACATTCAATTGTCCATATATATTGTACCCATCTACTCATATATACATCTGAGTACATATACATCCATCATACATATCTATTCATCCATCTATCCATCTACTCATCCAACTCTCCATTCATCCATCCATCCATCTCTCCATCCATCTTCAGGTGTGTCCATAGGAGCTCAAAGCTGAAAGAGGTGCCATTGGAGGGCTAGGGTAAAGTGCTGTGCAAAGTGGAAGGAAAGAGACAGAAGGCTGGCTTCAGAAGAGCACTTCTGATGTGTTTACCCAGCATTTACTCTCTCCACGGTGTCTCTGTTATCTTTCCGTGCTTTTCCCAATCTTTTGCTCTCTCTCTCTTTCTATGTCTCTGTCTCTCTCTCTCTTTCTCTCTCACTCTCTCTCCCTCTCTCCCTGAGTCTCTGTTTCTCAATCATTTTTTGAGACTTGCTCTTTTCACAACAGAGAAGCATAACAGCCGTTCTCTGGTCCTTTTATCTGCTGCCGTTTGCCAACCTGCTCAGGCATCTCAGCTGCTTACAGGAGCAGAATTCCCATAGTTTCCCAGCCTCCTCTTCCAGGGTTGGAGGTTTTAATACCTCTCTCTTCCCCTCAGGGGGCAAATTCAAAAGATGAAAACTGCAGGGGCTGGAGCCAAGAAGAAGAAGAAGGGAAAAACATGCAGGCGCCTTTCAAGACAACCCGGGGTCCTGCAGGGCATCTTGCTCTTGCATTGCATCACTGAAGCAGAGCCACCTCCGATTTAAAGCAGTGAGCTATAGAAAAGTAGCAGGGTTTGCAAACATATAGCTTGCAGCTCCCAATCATTATCTCATCTCTCTCCTCTCTGTCTCTCTCTCTCTATCTTCTCTCTCTCACTCTCTCCTCTCTCTCTTCTATCTATCTATCTCTCTGTCTGTCTCTCTCTCTCTCTATCTCTCTGTCTGTCTCTCTATCTATCTATCTATCTATCTATCTATCTATCTATCTATTTCTCTCTCTCTCTCTCTCTATCTATCTCTCTCCCTCTCTCTTTCTCTCCCTCTGTCTCCCTCTCTTCCTCTCTATGGTCTTTTTCACCTCCAAGATTCCTTTTGCTGGACCTCAGTCTGATTGTCTCCCCCATGGGGAAGACATGAAAGACATGATGCTTCTGGTCCCTCACACACACGTTTTAATTCAGCTCAGCCTTTTTGTGGTGGTAGGGGGCCTCTAGCAATAGGTTACTGCCAATAGCCTGTTTATGTACATGGGTCTTTACATCTTCATGGTTGTCATGATTGTGGCTCTCTGCTTGGTGCTTGTCAAATGACTCCATTACTATCTCTCTCTCTCTCTCTCGCTCTCTCTACCTACCTTCCTGCACATTCTTCTATTGTCTCCCTCCATCTCTCATTTATTCTTTCTTCCTTCATAATCACTCTGGTTAAACTGATGGTGCTGTTGTGTATGTCCCTCAAGCTCGCAGGCATTTTTTTTTGGCAACAGATTTCTTTCAAAACCTCAGTCCTCCACACTTATGTTCTTTCTTTATGTTTTTTCTCCGGGCAACTTTCATCTACTTTCCTCTTTTTTTGTTTGCTCTCCTGAATGGTGTTTTGTCTTTTAGTTCCAGTGGAATCTGGTGCTGGTCTTGACCACAGGAGCTCTCCTGCTGCATGCTGGTGTCTTTCATCAGCCTTAAAGAGTGGCACTGGCTCCCAGGGTGGAAATCAGAGGCTGGGGCTTATTTTCAGGGCTCGTCTTGATGGCAGTCCGCTCAGCATGCACTGTCCACACAGCCGAGAGAATGAAAGAGGGAGAGAGAGAGAGAGGGAGAGATGCAAGGAAAGAGGGAAAGAGAGAGAGATGGAGAGAAAGCATATTGCCTCCCTTTCCTTCCACTGCTTTGCTAGAGCACAAGCAGCCTGGAGGAATCTCCTACCTCCAGTCTCTCACACACATACACACACACACACACACACACACACAAACACACACATATACAGACAAACACATACGCACA
>PYXC01000047.1:195000-222500 GCA_015244755.2 Tenualosa ilisha | reverse complement strand
GTTCTGTGAAGCAATTGAAAATGGGATTGAGAATTATGCTAAGCTAAACCCTCACTATTATCTTGCTTTCAGAATTCATATAGCAACCTTCACCCTCGAATGTGTGTGTCTGTGTGTTTATCTGTGTGGCTGTGTGTGGTGTGCATTTTTTTGTGTGTGCATTGTGTGTCTCTGTACGTGCGTGTGTGTGTGTGTGTGTTTCTTTGGGTGTGTGCTCGGTGTGCATGTGTGTGTGTGTGTGAGTGTGTTGGCTGTGCTTTGATGTGAGTTATGGGCATAAATGCTCATTTGAAGAAACAAATAAGAGCTCGGGTGGAGGCCTCTTCTATGTGGTGGCACTAGCAGCAGTGTCGGCATTAGTGGCAGGCAGGGCAGTTATGATGAGGACGAATCAGCAGGCTCTCGCCTCACCTTCCTCCGCCAACACAGTAGTTCACCCCCCCTTTTCTTTCTCTCGTTTTGTTATTCTCTCCTTCGCTTTTTCTCTGTCTCTTGCTCTCCATCGCTGTTCGGTTTCTCTCTCTGTGCCTCTTTAACAAGATCACACATGTCTATATCAGATGAAATGTATTTTAAGGTAACCTTGTCATACAGGATGGAGCTTTTACAGGGAGAGGTAGAGAGTAAGGAAAGAGAGAGAAAAAGAAATATGCTTTTTTTTCATCCGTCTGCTCACCTCTTTGATATTTTAACATTTCAACCTCTTTGCTTTTTCTTTTTTTTCATATTTCTTTATTCTCTTGGCTAATACCGTTTTGATTGGAAGGGATGAAGAATGTCTGAACTTCAGAGGCTTAACAAAGTGATTCTAAAGAGCCTGAAGAGCGCTTGGTGTCACTAGTCCAAAAGCCTTCACCAGACTTCAGTCACACCTCTTCATATGACCCAGACTATGTCAGGCTGAAAGAAATGATTCCTCAGCTTACCCACAGCATTTTTATTTTTTGAGGTCTTCTGCTAAGATGTCTCCGTGGTGGTCCAAAGATAAAAAAAAACACTACTTAACAGGAAATCAAGAATCGTTAAAAAAAAAAAAAAAAAAACAAGCCGCTTGACTTCCTAATATAATCCAGACACTTCACTCATAGTCGTAGTTGGTCTTCTTGTTGGTTAATCGGCAAAGCAGGCCTGGCAAGCGGAGCCATCAGACATGGGGCCAAAGCCTTTGCCATTGCCATCCCTCAACGGCCCTCCCTCTGCTTGTTCTCAAAAATGGAGAAACATTAGTCTAGTCACTCCCTCTGTCTTATTTTCTCCTTTTACTGTTCTTTCACTCACTCTCTCATTCTCTTTATCCACCAATCCACTTCACTCTGGCCGTGACAATAATTTGGCCATCAAAAACGACACGCCGTTAAGAAAGAAATATTTTGACAAACGTCGTTGTTTTCCTTTTTTAACTTTATGAAGTGGAAGAAGTCATCTTTTAATGAAGTGCAACCTGTGATTTATTTCACAGCGTGTTGACTCGTGAGCTCTAAAATCTGTCTGTGAGCACCACCTGATTAATGTGTAGCCTTCAAGACACAATTATGGCCTTGAAATACGTGCCACAGATGACTGGGACTAGCAGTAAAATATATGTATTTTAATACCAAGGTTTTCTTGGGTTTATATGTACTCCTGGGCGACGTTGCCGGAGACAGGTTTATGTCTCAGCGCTAGTGTCGGAGAGACAGTTTTATGTGGGGTCTAATCGGCTAGTTCACCGTTAGCAGGTTCTGAGGGCATTAGCTAGCTCATATCTACTACACAGATTGGTCTGTGTCATGAGGATTTTTCAGTTGAGAGCATTCCTTTACCTTGCTAAAACAATTATTGGCTATTCTTGCAGTAGATATTGTCTCTTGTTTGATGGAATTTTCTGTTCTTCTGCTGGGTATTGTTGACTTTTCTTTATTATAGTGTCACAAATAGGTGGCAGCATGAATCTACGTTCATTTTATTGCCTTTTGTTCTCTATGTGAATGAACATCAATGTTGGATAGCTTAATTGCTATTTGCTGTGTCAGTTCTTTGCTTCGTCTTCTCTCTCTCTCTCTCTCTCTCTCTCTCTGTGTGTGTGTGTGTGTGTGTGTGTGTGTGTGTGTGTGCAGTGAGCACCTGTTGAGAGATTGAAAGTATGTGCATGGGTGAGAAAGTTTATGCCTATATGAGACAGAGAAAGTGTTTGTGTCTGTATGTCTTCAAAGTGTGTGTGTGTGTGTGTGTGTGTGTGTGTGCAGTGAGCACATGTTGAGAGATCAAGAATGCATGTATGAATATATATGGGTGTGATTGAGAGTGAGAAAGCATGTGTGCCTGCATTTGCATGTGCATCATGGTGTGTGTGACTTGTTTCCGTGTGTGTGTGTTGTTTGTGTGTGTGTGTGTGTGTTTGTGTGTGTGAGACATTGAGAATACATATATGTGTATGGGTGTGATAGAGAGAAAGAAAGCATGTGTGCTTGCATGTGCATGTGCATGTGCATCATGATGTGTGTGGTGTGTGAGTGACTTGTTTGTGTGTGTGTGTGTGTGTGTGTGTGGTGTGTGTGTGTGTGTGTGTGCGTGCTTCTCCATGTCTGTTTTCGCTGTGACAGGCCTGTTTGCCTTTAATTCTGCAAACATGTGCGAAGCCCATGTGGCAGTGGGGTCTGTGCTCCTCCGGCTGTTGTCACACAGAGACAGGCCAAAAGGCCAGACGCAAACACAACACCGCCATCCACTCGGCACTCCATGCCATCATGTCCTCACACACTCACTGCGCTGTGTGTATGTGTGTGTTTGTGTCCTTCAAGTGAGTTAGTGAGTTTTCTTTTCAGATCCAAAACAGTGGAAAAATTAAAACTGAATTGCAACAGTGCGTGTTGTTACAAGATAACTCGCCACATTAAATAAAAAAATCGTTTGAACAGGGTAACCACTTGACACCCTGATTGCATAATAACTGTTTTCCATTGGAAGTGTCGAGATCTCACCTTGATTTTCACTTCATAATAGTTAACCTCTTGTGAATGAAGCGAAGTTGATTGTAATTCTTTTTCCACTGCGCCACAGTAGACTTTCAAGTTGGCACGAGGGTCGTTACAGGTGGGCACAGAAAGAGTTTCCCGGAGAGAGATTGAAAAAGTACCACCAGAGAGAGAGAGTACATTATTTCCAGAACAGCATTGATAAGTAGGCTATTTACCTTGCCGCGTCCGCAGGTTCACTCCCTCAGCCACTCAAGGATAAGAGTGAATAATGTGCTGATTAACCGAATGTGCAGAAGCCACTGCCTTGTATTGAGTTTGCCCTCCTCTCACTTTTCTGCCACTGTGAGCGAAAGAGAGAGAGAAAGAACGAAGGTGAGAGAGAAAAGGGGGTGGGGGGCGGGGGGGGTCTAGCCATTAGCTTAGCCATGTGGAACCTTGTCGGAAATGGAGTCCAGGGTACTAGTGGCGAAGGCCCTCTTGCGCTTGACAAACATCTCCGCTCCTCGGTGGTGGCGACGAGCCCGTTCACGGGAGGAATATTGATTGCATTTGCTGGCAGAGGGCACCGGCGGGCTATTCCCACCCACACCAGGAATAAGGAGCTTATTGCGAAACGCAGCGCGTCATCAACTAACCACCCCATGACCCTGCTAATATTAAGCGATCACTTGATTACACATTCAAGCCTTATTTCACAGGATATCCAGCTGGCTGTATCAGACACTTTTTTTGTTTTTTTCTTTTTGTTTTTTTTTTTTCATTGTGAAACACATAACATGGCTTGTTTTTCTGCTAATAAATTCCCGCACTCCCGCTGCACCCAGAGCCAATAAAGCAGCTCTTGGGATAGTGTGTTTCAGCGTGTGGTGTGATCACCATCTGTAATTACATCCTGATGCTTTTTTACCGTGATCAGGATCATGAGGGCGTTCGGCGCTACGGCAAGCATCGCGGGAGGTTACGTCTCCCCTCGAAAGAGCCCACCACTGGGCCACTGGTGGCAAGGCGTGGGCAGGAGAGGCGATGTTGATGATGCCTCGTAAAAGCGTTGATGCCGGGTTTTAATCACCGCTCCTGGAGCTGTGGCATGGTTGCCGAGGGAGCCGGGGGCTGACACCCACCATCTGCCGACTGGAGAAAGACGGCGCGAAATGTGCCGACTCACCCCGTTCCGCCAGCTACTCACACACACACACACACACACACACACACACACACACACACACACACACACACACAACCCCCCTCCCCACACACATACACGGACACACACACATACACACACCCCTTAACACACACACCCTTGGAGGATTCCAGGAGACTGAAGGACATGTTTTGTGAAAGAAAAGGAAAAGTTCTGTTTGCTAAATGTAGCACCTTTCACAAGTCATTTAACTTTTAGGGCAAGAAAAAAACAAGCTTTCAGAAGGGCCTGTATCTCTGCAGAGGGTCTTTTGAGTAATGGTGATAAATTGAACACAACTGACTCCTTTTGAGAGTCCTTAGACCCTCCATGTTTTACTTGTTTCTAGCCATGTCGTGTACACAACTAGTCCTTAAAGGTTTATCTTCATATAATACAGTAATTCAGTTGTAATTCTACGTGTCGCTTTGCCTCATGTCACTCTCCATGAACAGTCCTACCAGAGACAGAGGTTTTCCAGGAGAAATACCACTTTTGACTTCCCAGCTGAGCAAAGCATCCTTTCTTGTTTCCTGCTTCAAAACTTCCACATGCTGGATTATGGGAATCCAAACTCAACAAGCATTAACCGATAATTGAAATAACTCTTAAGTTAGCAAAACACCTACATCACATAATTAGCCAAACAGTTTTCTTATCAAAAACGCATTTTGTGAACGAAACACTGTCTGCATTTCAAAATGCTAAAAACTTCTCTCTATACACGCAAACACCAACAAAACACAGACGATCTGGCATAAAATCAAATACTTCCACCAAACACTAGCATGTGGAATTGTTGCAGATGCATAGGCCTACATTTAGCTGCTAACATGCTTTTATCCAGTCTGTAATCACTTTTTTTTTCAAAACTCCAAGTACAACAATCATCAACGACCATCAGTCTGTTAATATCTTTCAACTTCTCCAATTGCAGTTACAGTTTTTCTGATGGCTATTTTTGCAAAACTCTACACGCAAATTAAAAAATACACCAAACCAGCACCATACCACCAAACACCAAATCAGCAAAGCACTGTAGGTCTCTTCCAAAAGCTAATAAATCTTGCTTAGCTCTTTAAACTACACACTGATGGTATGAATGAAAAACACATTTGGCTTTTGCTTTCTCTGTGCACAAGGTATGTCAATTTGAGGTCATACTTTTGTCAATAGTTCTGAAAACACACAAGGATTCAAATTTAAAGTATGGGTGTTTATTTACACACACCAAAACACAAGAAAACACATAATTTCACTGACAGAGAGGGGAAAAAAATCAGTGTTGTCTTCTCTCTGGGTCCGGCCACAAAATCATAACATGCCAGTCCAAAGCACAGGAGAAAATATCTCCTTGAGTGCCGTATCCAGGCCTGATATGATGCCCTGTCAGTATCCCCGCATGCCTCTTCCATTGCCTATGAAAGAGCTATGCATTGATAGGGGTGGCAGTCATAGTCCTTCCAGCGCCAGCCAGAAAACAACTCTTTAATCTGACTCAAAAATGTAGATTAAGGGGGGAGGTTGAGTGCAGTTAAGAGTGTGTGATGCCAGTGTAAGCCAGTTGCAGACCAAAGCAGCCCTATGGAAACTAACATTGTCCCATATGATAACATACCTGGTCTGCTCTGGTCTCTGAATGTCAGTGGTATGTAATGTAGGGTGTCCAGGAATGTAATAATGTGTGCAGTGTTATATGGACCCAGGGTTGCGTGATAGTGAACAACTCCATTTTGGCTTATAGCTGCACATATAGTTATGTTAACACCAGGTTGTCCTGGGACATTGATTAATGCATGGTGTCCAACAATGTTCCTGTCACGTCTGTTTGTTTTAGTGAGGTTAAATCCTGCCTCATCCACAGACATCAGCTCCTGACCTATGGCATCTGCCTCTAGCTCCATCACTCTCTGGACAAGACAAAATAAATCCAGCAGAGCAGGCCCATGCACTGCTGCATGCACTCTTCCTCACCCTACTCTAGTTCCCACTCTTCTCAGTCTTCTTTCTCTCTCGATTGTTGTTACATTACATTTACATTTACATTTACATTTACATTAACATTTAGGCATTTAGCAGATGCTTTTATCCAAAGCGACTTAGAAAAGAGGATAACATTCAAGCTACAGCACAATGAAAGAACTAACAAGGAGTGCATATTGCTAACATAGAATCTGCACTATTTTAAGTTGAAAGTGCATAGTGTAACACAGTGTAGAGAAATTAAATTATTAAGTGCATTCTCAAAATTTACGTCAGGAGATATTCTTGGAAGAGCTGGGTCTTCACGAGTTTCTTGAAGGTGGAGAGGGTATCAGTTGATCTGGTAGCACTTGGGAGGTCATTCCACCAGCGCAGAGATATGAGAAGAGTGTTACACTGAAAGCATACCTGTGGTGTATTTATAGTGCCCAGGCTGATTGCAGAGTGAACTAATTATCTACAGTAAAACATTTTTCACAAGTGACAATGTGGCCAGACAGTTGGCAGAATAGTGCCATGAATGCGTAGCCATAAATGTGTATAGTTTTACTAGGAGTGCGTTGATCATTTGTAAATTGAATGTAAATCAGTGAGTTGTGTTTGTCTGCAGTGCTGCTAAAAGAGTGTTGTGCAGTGGATTGTGTTTACACGTTTGCAAAGTGTGTTACAAAATTGCTAACTAAGAGCTAAGCAGTGTTTGTGCTTTTAATTTTGCAAACTCAGTGAATGGTTTTTCTATAAGTATTAATAGTTTTAGAAATTGTGCCAGAAGAATCATTGTTAGGCATTCAGAAAAAAAATTAAAATTGGAGATGGTTTGTCTATTTTTCCTTTTTGTTTGTTTGTTTGTTTTGTTTTTTCCAGGGTTATTTCAAGAATTATCATCTATTATCTGTAACCACTTTGTGTCTGTTATTGGCAAATGAAGGGTTATGTCCTGTATTTAAGGTTTTGGACATTAGATTTCCATTTCTGGCATACTGTGTGTAAGCATTAGCAAATTAAAGACCCATAATTTAGGTGTTGGGGTGATCCTGTATGTGAAGAAAATTCAAGCACTGTAGAAATGTATTCATTAGCTGCATATACTGTGAAAACGGCAAGAAATGTGTCAACTGTATGGCTACAACAGGCTGATCGTTTGCTAATTTTATTTAGAGTTTTGAAATTTTTTCAACTCGTTGATCTGATGTCCGCATCATTCAATCTGACTGCTAAGTCATTTCACTTTCTTTGATCTCTTTGTCACTCAAATATTTTACCACTTGGTTCAGAAGTTGTTTGTTTTCCAGATTCTCACAGTTTTTCCATTGTGGAATTCTTCTGTTATTTACCACAGTGGCTTGTTCGACATTGTCCTCTCTCTAATGTCTGTCATGTGGACTTGTTACAGAGCACTGTCTACAACAAGACTAAATTTGTTTTGAGCAGGTTTGATCAAAAGCAGAGGCCGCGGAAAGATTTGTCCATTTGCTTTGTCGCATTGAATTGTTTGGGTATTTTTTTGCAACTTATTCCAAATGGATCCCGTGTGTGTGTTTCTGGTGTGCATTTGTAAATGTGCTGCTGAAGTCAGACGGATGAGTCCTGCCTTGACTCCTCTCTCTTTTCATGCTGCGCGTGTGTTTTTATTTTGAATGCATTTATATTATTATTTAACCTCCATTGTTATCCACTCAGTGGAAATCATCTGTCTCTGTTGCCCGGAGGATTGCGGGGCCCGACACGAGCATTTAAACAATGTAGCGGAGATGAGCCACAGTGGCAGCCCTGCCTTGATGTCTCAAGGGCATTTCTCTCTCTCGTTTTATTTTATTATTTCTCTACTTTTCTTTTCTTTTCTTTTTTTTTTTGTTAAATGACCTGCTCAAGGGCAGTCAGCCATCTGACACATCCAGAGCTTGTCTAGATCCTTAATTGCTGACTCTGTTCCCAATCCCCATCCTCTCTTAACCCCCCTCACACACACACACACACACACACACACACACACACACACCACCCCCGCTTCCCTCCCCAAAAAATGCTGTTGGGCCAGTCAAACCTGCATTTGTCCAAATGGCACAGAACAACGACTGATCTGCATGTTATCAGTTACGAATGACTTACGACAGGTTTTTTTTTTTTCTTTCTTTTTCTTCGACTGCACCGCGTCTCCTTGATGGATGCTTTCGCGTTCGTGGGAAACTGTTGACGATTCTGAGCTCATGCTTGAGCTGGAGGATAAAAGATGTATTTCATAATTGGGAGACATGTCATGCATTTCATCTTGCGCTCCCAGGACAATGCTAATCAAATCGAAAACGCGCAATAACATTAAACCTATTACGTCTGACACAAATGCATGATGGTCCATCCTTGAGATGGCCCGCAGCTGTTATTTTGTGAACAGGACGTATTGAACAGACACATTCCCATATGCATTTACTCTAAATGATATCACACACAGTCGTTCGGATCATCAGTCTCTGAATGGATCGAGGCCCTACACCCCCCCCCCCTCCACACACACACACACACACTCACACACCTCCTGCTTGCTGAGTGTCTTCTCTCACACGAACAGCCAGATGGTTCCCATCCTCATGAGAAACAAGTCCATTTTGACCGGCTCATTGTGTCGTTTGACAGAGGCCAATGATGAGCAGCTTGACACTGGCACACTAGAAGAAGGCTTGGGGTGTGTGTGTGTATGCCTCCACAAATGTGTGCATTTCTTTTTGTGTGCATTTCTTTTTGTGTGCATTGCTTTTTGTTTGTGTGTGTGTGTGTGTGTGTGTGTGTATGTGTGTGTGTGTGTGTGTGCGTGTGTGTTTGGGTGGCTGGATGTTTTTTTATGTATGTGTGAATGTCTCTGTGTGTGTGTGATAGAGACAGAGGAAGGGAGAATGTATTTGTGTGTGTGTGATGTGAGTGAGTAAGTGAGTGAGTGTGTGTGTTTTAATGTATACAGCGGTGTGCTGAAGCTTTCCAGCTGGGCTTTTGAGTAATGTTCATGCCCCTTCTCCTACTTGAGGAGGCCCTGCTGGGAGGGTAATGAGAAATGCACAAAGAGGTGAAATAACTCCTAAAACTACATTGCCTTTATATGAGGTGGGAAAATGAGCCTTCACTTTAGCCACTTTAGCAAGCTAGTGACTGAGCCGACTTCCTCCCTCTATGTCTCTCTCCTTCCCTCTTTTCCCTCTCTCATACACACACACGTTCTCCTTCTCTCCATCCTTCTCTACTTCTCCCTCTCTCTTTTTCTCTGTTTCTCTTTATCACCCTTCCTCCCTCTCTTCTTCTCTTCTCTCTCACACATACATTGTCCCTCTCTCTCGCTTCTTCTTCTTTTCTCTCTCTTGTCTCTCTTACTGTTCCTCCCCTTTCTCCTTCCCTCTCTCTCCCCTTCCCTACCCCCCTCTCTCTCCCTCTCTCTTTGTCTCTATCTCGCTCCCTCCTTCTGTCATCCTGTCTATCTCTCCATCACTCAGTAACTAGAGCCTGCGTCTGTACTGTTGTCAAGTAGATTATTTATTGGGCACAGGTGCTGGTGGGGTGGGGCGGGGCGGGGCAGGGGGGTCTGATTGACGGAAGCTCCTGCTGCCCTGTTTGTCGGATTTGTCTCAACAAATAGATGAGGCGCATTAGGTGATTGACAAAGTGGAGTTTGTCTGGACAAATCCCATCTGTAGACCCTCACTGTCTTTGACTGTGTTTGTATGTGTGTGTGTGTGTGTGTGTGGAGAGAGAGAGGGTTCAAGTGCATGTGTGTGTTGTTTAGTTTCTTGTGTTTTGTCTGTGTATTACTTGTTTCTGTACAAATCCAGTGGTTGAGTATATATATTGTGCGTGTGTGTGTGTGTGTGTGTGTGTGTGTGTGTGTGTGTGAGAGTTTATTTGTGTACGAGAAAGATAGATAGAGAGTGTGTGTGTCTATTGTGAGTGAGTGTTTCATGTGTTCACTGTGTGTATGTACGTGTGTGTGTGTATTTAGTTTGTTTGTGTATGTGTTTGTGTGTGTGTGTGAGTTTAGTGTGTTTGTGTATGTGTTCCTGTGTGTGTGTGTGTGCGTGTGTGATCCAGTCTGCCCAGTGCCGCTGGTGTCAGAAGCAGAGGCCGCTCTAGCCTGTGAAGTGTGACAGGCCGTTTGGCGCTTCTGTTATCTGTCATCTTGCTTCAAGAGAGCCGACTGACAGTTATTGTCTTATTGTCACAGTGCAGCGATACACAGGTTGACAGCAGAGGCCAGATAAGAGCTCCATGGTTTTGGTCAGATCTGTTCGTCCCACTCCTACCACACACACATACACACACAGACACACACACTCACAAGTACTCACTGCTACCACACACACTCCAAGCGTTACCATCGACCAGACACCCAAAGAGTTGAGTGTGACTGCACTCTTAACTTCCTCCTCCTCACACACTCACTCATTCATGCACACACACACCCACACTCACAAGTACTCACTGCTACCACACACACCCCAAGCATCACCATCGACCAGACACCCAAAGAGTAGAGTGTGACTGCGCTCTTAACTTCCTCCCCCTCACACACTCACTCATACACACACACACACACACACACACACACACACACACATTCACTAGTGAGCAGTGCTAATGTCTGTGGCAGCCAGTCTTGTTTCCTGAACAAGTGACAGTGAGCTCCCTGGCACCTTCTCTGCGTCTTGATATGGGTAAACAAAACTCCACGGCCCCTCATCATCACTCGTCATGACAAACTCACATTCAGATCCAGACTCATCATTTTAAACACCTTGTGTGAGTGTGAAGATTAGTTGTAGGGGGGGCATTATGCCAGTTTTCTTGGATTTTTTTCTTCGCTCTTCAGCAAGAGAGAATGACTGAGAGAGGCACCGTGTGAATGAGAAGAGAGAGAACAAGTAAGATCATTAAGGCATCATGGATTTGTTTTTTTTTTGAGAAAGTGTGAGAGAGAGAGAGAGAGAGAGAGAGACTCTTACTGTAATGTAGGTAAGGTATTGTTCTGACACCGCAGTCCACTCTTTCCTCCCTCTCATTCCAGACAGGTCTATGTTGGGCGCCTTGGGTTAATGACGGTGTTTTTCTTTCTTGCAGATGCTGGCTCTGGCTCAGGAGATGAAGGTAAAATATTCTCTCATGTATGTATATATATATATACATACACACACTCACACACTCACACACAGAAACAGACAGAGACACACATCACACACAGACGCACAGAGACGCACACATACATTTGAGCAAGTTCTACAGCACAGCATTGTGAAGTGATTCACAAATAGACTCTCACATCTGTGAGCCAGGGACATGCACTCACTGCAGATGCATCTACTTTACATAACAGCAGAAAATGAAGTCACTTTCATGCACACATACATACAGAAGCACACACACACACACACACACACATTCACATACACACTCACTGACAATAGTCACACACACTCTCTATCTGTCTTTCTCGCACACAAATAAACACACAAACACACACACACACACACACACATTCACGCACACACTCATTGACAATAGACACATGCACTTTCTGTCTCTCTCTCTCTCACACCCACAAACAAACACACACACACACACACACACACACACACACACACAGCCTTTTTCGTATCCCTCTTCGCTTCTCCCCACCCTTATAAGAGGAGCCCAACCAACCAAGCCAACCACCCAACCAAGCCCGGGTGAAATTGAATTACTCCCACGCATCCATTGTTGGGAGTGAGGGATTATTGCACCATTTCCCCTCCGGAGTGACAAGTGAGTGGCATGAGGACAACGCCATCCCCACTCAGAGGAAATTAGACTCTTGTGAAATAATTCACCTCATCTCTTTTACTGTCCTCCTTTATCTCTCTCTTCCTTTCTCTCTCTCTCTCTTTCCCTCTCTGTCACCTTCTTTCCCTGTCTCTCTCTCTCTCACTGTTTTCTCTCTCTTCCCCTCTCTCTCTCTCATGCACTCCCCATGCTATGGTCCCACTGGTGCAGTTCAAAACCAGCCGCACGTCCTTGAAAATCAGGCTTGCCAAAACACAGTGGATCCACTCAAACAGGAGGCCGTTTGGGCGTGTGTGTGTGTGTGTGTGTGTGTGTGTGTGTGTGTGTGTGCGCGCGCACGCCCCAAACCAGTCCCCCAAATGTCATCTGGAGATGCTGTTATCTGAGGGAGAGAGACAGAGAGAGTGAGAAATAGAGAGAGTATGAGTATGTGGTGAAGAAGTATGAGCAAATGAGTTAATGAGAAAGAGAAGAAGTATTGTAGTGTAAGAACAAACAGGAGTGTGTGTGTGTGTGTGTGTGTGCTTGTGCATGTCTAGAGTGTATGAGTGAGTAAGTCAGTCAGTGCAACATGCTTGTGTGCCTTTATTTGAGAATTGACAGAAAGAAATAGAACAGGAGATAGCAAAAGAGAGAGAGAGGGGTGGGGGGTGGGGGGGGGACTCAGATTAAATGTCCCTGTCTCTGTGATGGCTGTTTTGTACATGTTGTTCTGGATCCTCCTTTTTTTTTTTTAAGTCGGCAGTGATTGTACCTGCTTTATCTTTTATGCAATGATCACAGGATAACATGAAAGTGCATTACCAGCGCACTTTGGCTTACACTCCCACAGCTTGTGTGGAAGGCTGTAGAAATTGAATTGAAAATAAGATTCCACTCGTGCGTCCCCGCTACAAATGATGTATGGGACTCTCCGTATCTGTGGTTTAACCATGTTTGCGGAGGCTGAGGATGAGTAATTCTAAAGATATCCTGAGTGAGATTATGATTTCTTCATAAAGAACGAGTTTTGTTTTTGTTTGCGCACTGATTAGAATTCAGGACATTGTTTCATGCAGTTTGTTTTTGTTTGGATTCGGTTTTTTTTTGTTTTTGTTTTTGTTTTTTTCGAACGGCAGTTGATTGCGGGCCCACATTATTGTTGATCCAGCACACTCGTGTTTGCATGTGCAACGCGCAAACGTCTGATACATGAGGAGAAACAAACGGGTGGGAAAAAAATGGATATTTGGCAGGGAATGGAGATGAGGAGCGACAGATAGAGACAAACGGGGAGGGAGGAGAAGAGATAAAGAAGTGAGGGATGGAGGCTCAGCCAGAGCCGGGTGATGAAGGGAAAAAGTGAAATGGACAGCAGAGATAAAGGGAAAAAAATGAGAGTGGAGGAGAGGGCAGATGGCTGAGAGGGTAGAGAAAGAGAGAGAGAGAGAGAGAGAGAGACAGAGAGAGAGAGGGAGCTTGATGAGAGTAAAGATATCCAGTGTTGGTGGAGTGAGCACGATGGCACGATGGTGTGATAGCAGAGGTAAAGGGGTGCTGGCAAAGAAAAGAAACAATTGCAGTTTATGGCAAAGTGAAGTGTTAAAGAGAAAGGGAGGGAGAGAGAGATAGAAAGCAAGAGAGGGAGACTGAGTACGAGAGAGAGAAGATTGGAGGATGAGGGGAGCAACAGGGAGAGGTGGTGGTTGGGGGGGGAGTGCAGAGGGAGAGATGGCTGAGCTCGGGCAGCCGTGGCATGCTCTGCTCAGCATGATAAAAATCAAATGTATTTTAATGGCTGGCGATAAATCAGGGCGGAGACTCAGTGGGCACGGACGTGCAGTTAACTTGGAAACACGGAGGCCTGCGGAGCTGGCAAACCCAGCCAGGTCATGAGTCTCGACCGATGAAGCGCATGGAGCACCTATGTCCCAGGGCACATGCCTGGAGACAAGCAGCACAGAGCACCTATGTCCCAGGGCACATGCCTGGAGACAAGCAGCACAGAGCACCTATGTCCCAGGGCACATGCCTGGAGACTAGCATGCACAAATTGTCTAGCCATCACTGGCCATCGAGCATCGAGTCACATACTAACATTCTACATTCTTTAGTCATCGATGAAAACTAATTTACTGATGTTGAAGAAGTCTATACTGTATCTAAATATAGAGGGAGAGAGATTTAGATATTTAGATAATATAAGTCACACCATGTGTAGACCGCAGGTCAGTGTTTTATGCACACTGAATATATTCTACGCATGGTGTGACTTATATTCAGGAAATTACTGTCTACATACTGTACATATTTATCTCCACTAGACTGATCCTTTCATTGACCCAGTGGACTATACTGGTACCAGCTGAAGTCGAGCCTATGAGTGAGGATGGCGGTGGGGTTGGGGGAGGTTAAAGCGCGATCCTCACGATAAAACGTGGCATCATCCTTGTTAGTGTCAGGGCTTGGAGGAATAAGTGTCTGGTGTGTGTTATGTCTGCAGGCAGGCGGAGTGACACATCACGCATCTGTGACCTGACTGAATCACAGACTCCGTTGTATGGGCTTACTAGTCATTGATGCCCTATTTAAAGAGTAAATAATGGTTTAATCACTGTTGCAACTCTTTAAGGGGACAGACAGTACTCTTAGCTAATTATCACTATTTATGGGGTAGCCATTAAAGACTCTGCCCATCTTTCCTTTTCCTATGCTGCCACTCTGGGTCTCTCTCTCTCTCTCTCTCTCTCTCTCTCTCTCTCTCTCTCTCTTTCTCTGGCTCTCTCTCTGCTATTGTTTCTCAAGTGCACTTTCTCGTGCCCTTTTTCTTTTCAGCACTCAACATTGTGTGTGTGTGTGTGTGTGTGTGTGTGTGTGTGTGTGTGTGTGTGTGTGTGTGTGTGTGTTGAATGATTTAGGAAGAGGTACAGGAGTAAAGCCCAGGTGAAAATAACACTTCTAAATTGCAGTGATTAATCATGTTACCACACTGCCCCTCAAAACTACAACAATATGGATCTCCCCCCCAGTTCATTAATTCCCATTACTGTACTCTCAGGACTCTGTCGCCTGGACCAATTATGTATTTAATTTCATTTGAGGCCCACCCCACCCCAGTCAATACAATGGCACGTGGCCCTGGAAGCCCCAAGGGATGGAAGCTTTCAAAAGAAAAAAAGCCATCTGTTTTTGTTGGTTTGGTCATTTCAGTTAGTTCAGTTCAGTTTATTTGACTGGCCTTGTTTGTCATCAGTATAGCCGCAGTTGACCACAGTTGATTTCTCACATTAGATAGCAGTTAGGTCTCATCTTGTACTCGTTTGTTAGGAGCAGCCAAGGGGGAAAATAATTGCATTTTTTTCTGTTTCTTTCATTTTTGTTTGTTTGTCTGTTTGTATTTGTCTTTTTTCTTTTTTTTTTTCCCTTTTGATGCCTACGATGGCGAAAGGCAGTCACACAGACTCCTCTGGTGTGGGGAGACCTTCGTTGGTCGCTGTTGCATCACCATAGCAACAAGGTTAGAGGTTTGGGGAAGTGACTAATCTAATCTATCTGTTTGAGCTTCGCGATAAGACTAAATGCGACTGGAATGGTCAGACAAGGAACATACTGACAGAGAATCATTTTGTGTTGCTTGGTAAGTAGTTTGAAAAAAAATACTGCTAATTGCTAATTGAATTAGACGCAGTATGCTGAGAAAATGACCTCCAGATAGACAGTATATTTCCTGTAGTTTATTTGATGTCTTGTATTCTAATTATTGGAGAGAGAGAGAGAGAGAGAGAGAGAGAGAGAGACATACTATCTACACATTCAATATAAAACACCACAGAGGGCACCTTCACAAAATCTTTCAAATCCTCCCAACACTGAGGCATCTGTATTTTCAAATCCCTTGATGGAATGACCAAACGGAAGCAGGGAGATTTCTCTTGCCTGAGCTATGAAATAGAACATTGGAAATTGTGTTAGTTCTGTCTGATCCCATCATTGTTATCACAAACACAGCGCCATAGGTTTAGTCCCCCCGAGAGCATTATAGGCGAAAGCTACTTAAAGCCATACCACCAGGGGCACACAGCCAATTCATATCTCTGTGTGTGTGTGTGTGTGTGTGTGTGTGTGTGTGTGTGTGTGTGTGTGTCTCTGTGTGTGTTTTCACAAATGTAAACTTCTGCAGGAATGCAAATGGCAATAATATGCAAACAGCAAGATATCTGAAGGAAATAAGTCCTGGATGGAGACAAGAACAAAAATTATAGATTCAATGGAATGGAGATACAGAAAGAGAGAGAGAGAGAGAGACAGAGAATCAGCTAGTGTTGGGCCATGCCTCACTGTCTACCCCACATAAGAAGGGGATGTGCTGAGTGACTGTGGGTCACCCAGGGGCCAGAGTGGATTGTTATTGTAATTTATTTTGCATGTATAAAAATAACAACTGAGGACTGAGCCTGAGTGCAGTGGGCGCCACAGCACTGATGTGTGTGTGTGTGTGTGTCTGTGTGTGTGTGTGTCTGTGTGTGTATGTGTGTGTGCGTCTGCCTGTGTGTGTGTGTGTGTATGTGTGTGTGTGTAAAGAGATGAGCCCAACCTACCTCTGTAACAGTAGGATTATGATGAGATTACTGTCTGAAAGTCAGGTGGCACTTTGATTTGCCATTGGGCTGAAAAGAGTGAAAGTAAAGTGACCCCCCCCCCCCCCCCAGCAATCGCGAAGCCTTCTGCGTTTTAGATGTGGATGCTTTGCATGACAATTCGTCACACTCCACTGAAAATTAACTGAAATTCTGACGCAGGTCATACTTGACGTGGCCTGTGGATCTCCACCCTAAGTGAAGGCTAGTCCACATGTCCACACTGCTAACTGTGACTGCGAGGAAAAGCTGTAGGGTTTCAAACAATTTGCAACAATGTCTATATTGCAATCCAAACTTTTAACAACAAACAGGAAAAACAATATCATTGGGCGTCATGTTTAGAGCCATCTTGAAAATGAAGTCATTCAGAATCCATCGAATTTCAGAAACCACATCAACCACACCGTAGGTCTGTGTGGCCCTTGAAATGGCTAATGTTCTAGTTGTTTTTTTAGCTGTAGCTCTTTATAGATAAGCCATACCTATAGTTATAAAAGTAGGTATTATAACTGTAGCTCTTTATAGATAAGCCATACCTATAGTTATAAAAGTAGTTTTTATAACTGTAGCTCTTTATAGATAAGCTATACCTATTCATAGTTATAGACCTTGGTGTGGTGGGGCCTTCAGACCTCTGGTAAATCAGAATAGAGTTTCGTATAGCAGCAAAGCAGAGGTGAAGGCAGGCAGCCATCTCTGGTTTCAGTCAGACGGTCAGATCTGATACAAGCACAACACTGTAATCCTGTGTGCCTGTACGCATCATCAATTTAAAATCACACAGATCCTCTTACACCCGCTACAGTACTCTCATACAGATTTCTGGACTCCGTCTCTTTTTTATTTATTTATTTATTGTTTTTATTTATTTATTAACGCTAACGTCACGATCCCAGGAGATTAGCAACTCAGTGTTTTGAAATGTAAACATCTGAGAGGCTGTTTGTTTGCGGAGTCTCTAGCTGCGGCTCCAGAGGGGCCCAATTCATCCTGGGAGATTTAAACCGAAAAAACCCAGTGAGGTGAAGAAGGTTGTTTATTAGTTTATTAGTCGTGTTTGTATTGGAACAGATGAGTGTACAGTTGCAGAGAGAAAAGCCCCCCCTGCTGTGCTGGAAGAGGTTGTTTGTGCCTCAGCCAGGTGCTCTCCTGAGCCATGTGAAAGTAATATATCGTGTTGTTGATTCAGGCTGAATTCAGTATGGATGGTCTTGGTGTAAGCTGGTGCCATACTTTGCAAGGCTTTGGAAGAAAACAGGAAACACTTTGCTTTGAAAGCATGTGTTTGCCCTTTGGATTTATTCAACAAGGCTCAAGCAGACCTTCCACAAACTGAACAGTTTTCAATTTAATCCAGCCCACATCTTTAGTTATTAAACACACTGAACGGCAACACTGTTATTAGAAATTATTCCATGTTTCAGTGGAAAAAAAAATGAAGAATATAAATGAGCATATACAGAACATGCTGATTTTATAATTGAATCTTTTTCCCCACACACCAGCACAGAATAAAATAGTCATATAAATACACATAAATAAATTATGTATTCTATATATATAATGTACATGTACATATAGATGATATTGATTTTGTGATTGAACCTGTTACGACACCCATTTTAGAAATGAATGCTGTGTGGTTGGCTTGGCCCATTTTAATGGCAGGATGGAGCATAAATCACGTCTGATAGGCATCAAGGTCAAGCCGCTCTGGCGCTCCTTAGAGCTATGTTAATTGTTAATGCTGTGGAGGAACTCCTTGGTGGTGGAACCCTCTCCCACCTGAGCCTCAAGCAGGCTCGTCAAGCAAATGAGACGAGGCTGCCGTGGGGGAGTTAAAGTGTGTATGAGCTGTGTGTGTGTGTTTTGTGTGTTGTGTATGTGGTTGTGTGTGTATGTGCTGTGTATGTGTGTGTCGGGGCGGGGGTGGGGGGTTACTGAGGAGAGCAAAGGGTATGTCTCGAATGAATAGAGAGGGGAGATCTGTTTATATATTGACTGCTGGTTTTTAAGGAGCTCCTGAGGGGCGTCTGTGCTGAAGAGGCATAATCTAATCTTGGCTCGCCTCCCTGGGCGACAGTTCCTCTGTGTCCCCTTAGTGGGGGGAAAGTTCCTTTGACGCAATACGAGGGGAAAACATGAGGCAAGAGCAGTCGGCTCTGTGCTGTTTGCTATCATTTTGTGATGGCTTCATCCAACTAGCTGCCAGTGCTCAGAGCTAAACTGGAATCATGTTGCGATACGTGCGCACACAAGGAGACAATGAGCTTGATAAATCTTGACAAGGCAGCCTATGACATCAGCAAGTTACGCAATCACATAGCATTTGTTTCTGAAAGTCTATTTCACCAAGCGAGGCACAAATGTGATAAATGATGAATTAACAGTCCCTTGATTGTGAATACTTGTTAAATAACTGAAGCATCAAACGTTTTGCGGAGCTGCGGAACGGTGACTTGTGACTCATGGAGCGAGAGGTTTTAATAATTAATCAGCCACGTTTGCAGCAGTCCGTCCCCTCCTACCCACAATCCTGGAGGGTGACACAGGGTCACTTGTTCACAGCAGGGCCCCTGCCTGGCTGTCGCATCATCTGCTGCTTTCACTTTTCTCTGAGTGTGGGGATGTGGGGTGGGGTGGGATGGGGGGAGCCTGAGCTGGGTAATGGGCCCGGGAACAAGCATTTGCCCTAACAAGTACAATGGAAACAGATTGAAATCTCATAGGAGAGAGAGAAAGAGAGAGAGGGACAGAAAGAGAAGGGGGGGAGAGAGATGGTGAGCGAGAGAGAGAGGGGAAAGAGTTCAGAGGAAAGTGGCCATGTAGTCACAAAAGGATTAACAGGCCTGGGCCAAAATTACACAGACACAAATACATACACACACACAAACACAGAAAAAAAAACACATCCCTGGCAAGGAGCGATGTCTGACAGTGCTGGCACACTGCAGTCACGTCCATCTCATGCCCCCTTCCCCCCTCCCCCATGTGTGCCCGCGTCTCCCTGGCAGGAGCCTGGCACTACTGCGTCCAAATGGACCGAGTGAGGAGAGTCATGAACCTCTTATGTGGATGGGAGTGCTTAATTGAGGGCTTGGGTTTGAGACAAAAGTGTGAGGTCAGCTCTGCAGAATCACCCGAACGGATATATTGCCCGGCACAGAGATAATTACTATTTGTTGCCGAAATCAAAATGACCGGCAGCGAGACCCTTGGAAATATAAGATGGATGTGTGCTTGTGTTTGTGGATGCACCAAAGAGTGCCACTGAGGAAGCTATTTTAGGAGCACAGATATCTGGCTCTCACTCAGATAGGACGATGCAGGCTTCTATATTCAGGCTAAAATGCCAGTTGTACTCTAGAGAGCCTGGATTATTTACCGTAAGAAACACCTAACACAGATTTTTCCCCTGGTAGACACTAGCATTTTCTCGATCCCTCTCAGCCTCCCTCTCTCCTCTCCACTACTCTCTTCTCTACTTCCTCTACTTTGTCTGCCGGTGTATGATTGTGTATGTGTTTTTTTCCCCCAGTTCCCTAAAGCTTTCATGGCTACATACCGTAAAACCCCATTCAGTGTTTTTACTTGCCCCATCATCCTATCTGCTCAGTAATCCGTGAATCGGAGAAGGCTAAGGACCGGGGGGGTGGTGGTGGCGGAATAAGTGGCGATGGGGCGTCGTCAGGGCGAGACGCCAAGCTAGCTCGCTCGGCATCGGTGCAGCAAGGCACAGTGCTAATGCAGCGTCCAGTGTCTCCGCAGTCTCGCGCCCAAGCCCTCTCATCAGCCCGAGTCCCCCATTCTTAGTCTGCAGAAAGTGACACTTTATTGACTGAGCATTGATCGCCATTGTGCTGGGTAGTGTTTTTCACCTTGCCTTATTCTCAGGCTCTCTTGCTCCATCTCTTTCTTTCTCTCTTTTTTTTCTTGTGTTCGCTCTCTCTCCCTGTCTCTCTCTGTTTCTTGTTCCTCTTTCTGTTGTGTCTTCTTTGTCACTCGGGGTCTGCCTCTCTGCTTTTTTTTCTCATTCCATCCATCTTACTCGCACTTCCTTTCATTTTTTATTTTCAGGTGTGGTGCCTTAACTTTCATGCTGCACCCCTCACCATCATTTCTCCTCCTCACATCATTGCTCCCTTCCTCCCTGAGCACTCTCTTGTTATCTCCCTCTTTTGCATTCTTTCCCGCTCGTTTTCACTCTCTCGTTCCCTCTGAGCTCTCCCTCCCTCTCTCCATCTCTCCCTTATCATGCCTTTTTTCCACCCTCTGATCCTCATTTCGTCTGCACACATTTATTCTCCCCCCGCCGCCCCCACCCCACACACACACTCACTCTCACGCACACACACACACACACACACACACACACACACACACTTCACTCTACCCTCCTCCTCCTCCTCTTCACCACTCCTCCCCATCATAGTCTCTCCTGGCACCACAGAGAGCAGGTAAAGTCTGATCTAAGCGCTGGTAGGCCCCAGCCTCACGATGGAGACAAGACCCTCTTAATGGACCCCGTGGGGGGTTGAATGCTCCCACAGAGAAGCCCTCCCTGACACCATCACCAGTCTGGGCGGGGTTGCTGAAGAACTCCTGCAGTGCTGATCTCAAATCAGTTTTCTTCGCCAGACTTCTTCTAATGTATGCAGGGCAAAGAAAATGGCACCAAAAAGGGTCTTGACATCTGGCGAACCCCTGCAGAACTGGTTGATTGAGTCATTTTGCTGAATGTACTTACGTTTTGACAAACTATGTGGCCACCATGCTGAATGGTGCCCACACAGATTCTGTATATACCTGGATGACATATCGGTTGGTCTGTATTTCAATCGGCCTTATGTCTGCAGAGGGCCATATGGCATAGACTCCTCCAAGTACATTTGTGTTTGTTTGTGTGGGCTGCAGAAGTTAAAGGCAGCTGATGCCAGAGACGAGACTGACTTGCAGGGGTCTGCGGTTCACTCCGCCACAAGCCCACCATCCTTAGCGACGTAAGAGCAAAAAAAAAAAAAAAAACATTCCCAGACCCCCCCCCTCTCCACCCCCACCCGTGCTGGTGTGTGCAGGCGCACACACGCATAAAGCCTGCCAGAGAGCAGCGCCTAATCCGATCAAAGCCGAGAAAAATGAAGTTTTAAGCCCTAATTCCTCTACTAATTCTTTTGCCTTAATCCATTCAAGGAGGGTGACCCAGTTTGGACCCTGAATCCATGCTGGCTCCCAATTTTCATCTGGTTTCCCACCAACACCCCCCACCATTCTCATCACCCCATGCTCCTCCTCCCCACCCATTCCCCGGCTGCCAATTCCGTCCGGTGTCCTTTGCGAGAGTCCTCTTGAAAAACCTGTCAGATGGCAAAAAGAGGGTCCTCTCAGCAAGCATGCAGCGGCAGCAACAGCAGCAGGCAGCCTCCTCCCTGCTCAGCTTGACTCGACGAAGTGCCCTCACTGTCCGCCTGTCTATGCTCCCCGCCGCTCTCTGTAATTACATGTGCAAATGGGCCCAAGTTGAGGTACGCATCGACCAGTGGTTATCAACTCAAATGGAAGGCTCAGAGGGAACAAGCAAATTCTTTTCCCTTTTCTTTTTTCCACTCTTTTTTTCTGCCTTTTTTGTGTCTGTGTGAGAGTTCCTCTTGACGTGGGCATCTGGACACTTAAAAGGCCCATCAGGCTGGAGTGGGACATTCAAGGCTTCTATCAGCAGGGAGCACAGGGAGGGTAAGAGGTATTCGTTTGGAACATTCAAGGCTTCCATCAGCAGGGGAGGGCAAGGGGGTTTGCTTTGGAAACAAGTGGGATCCGCTCTGTTTACCCGCTCAGAAAGAGACTCGTTAAGCATTTTGAGGTCACCACAGAAAGGGCACAGAGCTGAATTCTCAACGGTGTTTCTGAGGCAAAACTAATCAACAACGGCCTTCTGGACAAAAGCAGAGCAATTTTCCCTGTGCTTTAGCCTAGCGAAATGCTACGAAATACCAGTAAAGTGCATCCTGTTTATTTTCAAGCCAAATCTCAGTGCTTAATGCTAAGATCAATATATATTTTTTATGATGTCCCTTCACGACTCCCAGTTTTTATACTCCCCTATTACCCTCTTTGACAGCAGTGATGGGCACTTCAAATGCCATCTGTCATATTGACCAGCTTTGTATCCATGAAGCTATGGACGCAACACAAATGTCAGATTTCAAAACACTCCACGAACACTGTCCTCACAGTGCCTCTGCCATATTGATTGTGCTATCGATCAGTGACCTTGAAATCCATAAAAGACAGGAACTGACCTATGTGTTCCTTGTGCATCCTAAACTATTCATTATTCTTCGTGCAGAATCTTAGGCTGTCTCTTCATCTCACACTCTCTCTGAGTAAATCTACCTAGCCTTAGGCAAGGTGCTACTCTCTTCACAGTTGCATCTGAAATATTGTCAGGGACCCACAATAGGCAGTTTGCTCTCCGTGGCTGTTGCCAAGCCGTGTTAAGTGAGCGCCAGCTCGGCTGATTGTTCACAGTGTGGTGTCAGGATGGGGAGATACTGCATTTGCTTGCCAAATGGAGCTGTCAGGTTGAGCTGAATTAGTCACCGTAGACGTTCCCCCATCGCTTCCCGAAAGGTTATTCGCTGCTCTCCTCCCAAACACGTTTGATAACGGCAGACAGGCGACAAATCTGGTGCCCAGAGCGCGCCACGCGCTCCCCCCCCCCCACCCCCCCCCCCCGTGCGTCTCTAAGGTCACTCTCCACAATATGTGGGAGAGTTGGGTGGGCTCCATTCATCATCACTTTGACAGCCGATGGAGTGCCCCAAATATCTCTTTCTCTCTCTTTTCTTGCTCTCTCTCTGTTTATCTCTCTATATTTATTTGTCTATCTATCTATCTCTCCCTCTTGTTCCCTGTCTCTGACCTTCTGTCTTAATCACTCTCTAAACTCTCTCTCTCCTTTTCTATTGCTCTCTATCTTTTTTCACTCCTTCATTCCTCTTTCCTTCTTCTTCTTTATCACTCTCTCACTCCCTCTTTGTCTCTCATCCTGTCCATTTCTCTCTCCTCTCTCTCTCTCTCTCTCTCTCTCTCTCTCTCTTTCTTTCCCCCATTAGACACATGAGCACAGACGGTGGCACAGGCAGTTCTCTTGGTCTCTTGACTCTCATCTCTCCCAGCCCATATCCTGTCATGTCTCTCATTGCCTGCCCTTATGTGGCTCTCTGTTTCCCTCCCGTTGGCATGACGATATGGCCTGAGTGCTTCCCTCACGCGTAGACGCGGAGCAGAGCTAATTGAAGTTGGGGAATAGCACCGCTCCTCTGTTCCCTGTGTTAAAATCAGAACCACAATTTGAAGGTTGGGGGTGGGTTTGAAGGGAGACGGAGGTGGAGGTGTCAAGGGAGGGTGGGAAGAGAGGGTGGGATCGAACACACTTCTGGTCAGGGGAAATCGATAGTTGGATAGGGAACATCTCACACAAAGGAAATGGGGATAATTACTGCTGCCCCACCCCACACATTTACATGCACACATTCAAAAGACACACACACACACACACACACACACACTCACACAAGCATGTACACACATAAACACTTATACACAAGCATCCACTCACAAGCACATGCATATACACGCACACGCACATGCACAAGCACACACACGTGTGGGCGCACACACACACACACACACACACACACACAACACAACACACATAATTTCCAGTGACCTGATCCTAGGGATTAGCGAAACCCAAGGGGGACCAGCGTACTACGGTAAACTCAGAAGTAATGCTTTGACGAGATAGTGTGTGGATTTGATTGTAAGCTCTATTGGGTTAAAATTTGCCCATTTGCCCGGTGTCCACTGTGCCGTTCTCAGTCCCCTCGCTTGCTGTAGGCCAATTTTCCAGCGACAGTGTCATGGAAACCATGCTCCTCAACTCCCCAACCACCACCTCTCACACACACACACACACACACACACACACGGATCCAGCCCGTTTCCCTCTAAAGTGCAGCTTACAGCAATGGCAGAACTAATAGCTGGTGAATGTGAGCGGCTGAACTTTGCAGTGGGTCATTAGTGGACAGTGAAAAGCAGGTTCAGACCCCTGATCTTACACTTGCTGAGCAGTGATGCTCAGCATGTTTGTCCTGTCTGCTCAACTGTCAAACACCCTCTTAAAGGGCCAGCACAGATCTGGGATCAGTTCCATTGCCGGAACAGCTTAAACAGCTGGGCTTGGCGGTGCAGATCAGCACAGTTTTTTTGTGTGTGTGTGTGTGTGTGTGGGTGGGTGGTGGTTTGGGGGGATTAAATATTATGACCTTGGTTGTTCTTCCTGTCATACTTGTGTACAGACTACAAAGTCAAGACGTGATCTTCAAGAGCACCGCACTCTTGCCAACACGGAGACAAGAAGCAGCATCCCCATGAAAAACAAATCATGAAATCCTGGCATCACTGATTCTCTTTAATCACTAGAGCATGTGTTTGTACACATACCAGACACTTTAGGTTGTGATCCCCATGCGAATCAAAGGCACTGTGGGAAAGTAGCATCTCAAAACGTGATGACTTTCACCTCATTGTTAATTAAGTGACTCCTTGGGTTTTTTTTTTTCTCTCAGAGTCACAATCCTCTGCTTGTTAGCGCTTAGCTGCCGATGAGTTTGTGACTTAAAACAGTCATGAGATTTTTTTTTTCCCCTGCCATCTGTCTCAGTGGTGTAATCTACGAAGCGCCATCTTTTAGAAAATGGCCATCGCGAAGTGAGCTCCATTAACACTGCGATTAATTTGGCACCACCATCAAGTGGGTGCTCTGTGATCAAGGTGTCTTCATCGCACTGCTGTGGGTGTTTTCCTCTGTGCGTATCTGTGATAGAGAGAGAGAGAGAGAGAGAGAGCAAGCACACATATGGACATGCAGAGATGCTAAGAAATTAAGTGAGAGAAAGACAGAGAGAGAAGGAGAGAGAGAGAGAGAGAGCGAGGGATGAGAAAGAGGTGTAGATAAAGTGCACAGGAGGGGATACAGGACACAAGAGGTCAACTGCTTTGAAGAGCACAGCTTGCTGCAGCACCCTGGCATTCAAGGTGATTTGGCAGTCCGGGTATGGAGTCTCACCTTATGGCCCGCCGAAAAAATGTCCTGAGGTCAGTGAGCGGCTCCATGAATACACAATCACACGCCGCAGCGGCGAGCGGATACGCATCGCTACCCTACGCGCTGAGAGAGCCCAGTCACTGTAACAGCCACGGACTGTGCCGTGCATTCAGTAGCCACAGCACTGCTGTCCTTTCTCTCTCTTTCTCTTTTTCTTTCACCTTCTCTCTCCCACACACACACACATGCACACACATATATTCTCTCAGCCAAGTCCTGAGGCTCAGACAAAAGTTCAAACAAAGAGAGGGAAAAGGCCGATAACTTCTCGAAAATTCTCTCCAGCTCTTTGATCACAGCCAAAGACAGGGAAGCTTAAGTAGGAAGACAGCACCCAGCCAGGAGAGAGAAAGTGAGAGAAAGAGAGAGAGAGAGAGAGAGAAAGAGACAGAGTTAGAAAGACCCCAACACAAGCTAAGAGAGAAAGATTACCAAAGCATTTGGAACAGTGAGCGGTGAAAGCCAGACGAAACCGTTTCAGCAAACATAAACAAAACACCTCAATTTAAATATCCATACTGGAAATAAACACCTTGACAAGCCGATCGAAGCCAAACAAGTCTGTCATTGTAGTGCACAGTATGCCTTCTTGGGAGTGGAATGAAAATAAAACGGCTGTTAAGGATATCTCTCTCCTTTTTGATCTCTCTTTCTTTGTCTCTCGCACACACACACACATACGCATACGCACACACGCAAATGCACACACACACACACTCACACGCACACAGACACACACTCCTCTTGCCTCACGGGTCTAAGTGTTAAAAATAGCATGCCGTAATGGAGGGCTGGGATCGGGAGAGAGGGACTGTGATCCTCGGAGGAGGGAACGCAATTTAAATTCCGCGGAGCTCCGGATTGCTTTTCCCGCCGGCTGATGATGGGTACGATACGCGATAGCGGGGACCTGAGCCCCCCTCCCTTCCCCCGCGCTGCCCCCCAACCCCTACCACCCCTGCCTCACTCCCATCAGCTCCGAGGGGGCCTAGCCGCCGGAGCGCCAACACACCAAATAAGAAACCATCAGGAGGAAATGAAGGAGGGGGCTCAGGCAAGATCAGCGGGGGGATTTGGAAAGCGTGAGAGAAAGCGTCAGACGAAGAGAAAATGAGGAGCGCTCTTAACCGCCACCGATGCCGCTGCTCCTGACATTGCCATCGCCACCGTTTTCACAGTCGCCGACCACCAACTCCATCCTGCCACCCCTCCACCCATCCACCCCCACATTCCTTTTTCTATCTTCAAGCTGCTGCCTTCTTCTTTACATGCTCTGTATGTGTGAATGGAGGTGTAGAGATGTGCATATCAAACAAGCGACCAAGAAATAGGCACGCATCTACATGACTGAGCATATATGAGAGCACATATAGCACGTATATGTGTCTACACACAGTATAATAATTCATTAATAATTATAAATATCAAGTTGACTGGAATTTAGCAGGGGATACAACATGTACCTCTGCACGTACGTGTGAGTGCGTATATGTCACAGTGGATTTGCAGCCATGTGAGTCTTCAAGTGTATCCATGAGAGTGTTCGCAAAAGTGTGTGTCTCTGCCTCTGTTTGTGTGGGTGCGCGCGTGTCTGTGTGTGTGCGTGTGTGAAAATATCCATCATAATGGATTTAAATGCACATATGTGTAAGTGGACCTTTAATTGTTTGAAGTGTGTGTGTGTGTGCGTGTGCGTGTGTGTGTGTCCATGGACATTGAGGTGTCTGTATCCATTGGTGTACCGATCCTGCTAAGGCCCCTTACCCAGTGTCTCGGTGCCCTTGTCTGTGTCC
>PYXC01000047.1:185000-190000 GCA_015244755.2 Tenualosa ilisha | reverse complement strand
ACAGTCGTACATACATGAAATGTGTATGTTGGCAAATGTGTGTGCTGGCAGTGACACTGCAAGACACACAGAGTTACATCCTGGCCCTCAAAAGTACAAGAACCCATAAATGAATGTGGCTCATTGCCAGCAGTCGCCACACATGCAGCACAGTACATGCTGACAATAGACACACTGAGACACGCAGGCTCACTGCATCAGACTAACCAAAGGGACTTACTCCAACATCCAAATACACAAAAACTCTCTCTCTCTCTCTCTCTCTCTCCTCTCTCTCACACACACACACACACACACTCACACACAGTCCCTATTTTTTGCTGCCTCCCACACAGATACACTTGGAATACTACACTACAGAGATGTGAAATGGAATATCTAGTGCAACAGTATTTCAGAATCTGTCACTGAATTTTAAGCTTTCCCCTCTCAGCAACCAACACATTCATGCATACACACACACACACACACACACACACACACATACACACACTTGTAAATGCAACCTTTAGTCTAAACACACTAACATTTCCACACAAACTATAAATGTGTGCACACACACTCAAAATCTATCCTCGCAAAGGCTGTCATAAACAACTGTAAAAAATATTGCTGAGCAACATAAAAAAAACTTTGATGCTTTTTGCATACACAAAAATGTGTAAATATACCACATACACACACACACACATACACACTCACACACACACACACACATACACACACACAGAAACACAAATTTACTATGGATGCTGCAGAGTATCCGGGCAGCCCATGTGGGTACATCAAAGGCTGCTGCAGCTTCTTTCAGCTGGCCTTTGAAATGCACAGCGCTGCTTGGCCCAGGAGCGTGTGCCATGCCAGGTGGGCGTGTTTCACCTCAGCAACCCCCCTTCCTGCCCTTTTCGCTCGGCCACCGCCAGCCCCCTGCTACTCCCCTGCCAGTGCCAAAAATCACCCCTGCTTCACCTCCATCCCATCTCCCAGTAGTGCAGCACACCAGCATGGCACAGAGATCACAGCTCACCCAGAGCCTGACCAGGGCAACTGCCTTACCCACCACACACACACACACACACACACACATGCACACACGCACACACATACACACACGCACACACAAACACACAAACACACAAACACACACATACACACACACACACACACACACATACACACACACACACATGCACACACACACACACAAATACAAACACAGCAAAGCCTAGCAGCTGCAGTAGCCACATGGAGCAAGCCCATCTGGACATTACCGTAAAGCCGTGCAAAGCTGTCTCAGATTGTTCTACTCTGACACACTGTGGTTTACTAGAAGTTTAGGTTGGTCCCATGGTGCACTTCACCCAACCCATACAAGGAGACTTTATGTAATTCCACTTATGTTAAATTACCAGGGATTTTAATGAAGACTGAAACATAAAGGATGCAGATTTAAACATATATATATACACATCGATATTGCAACCATTATCTCTATCTATTTCTAGATTTTACTCTGGCTCATTTGAATAAATGTTCTCATTTTTTGGAAAAGCGGTCACGCTCGTCCTGTGCCCATTTATCACCAAAATGGGCCTGGACGTGTGCAAGTAATTTGTATTATCACTCTCAATGGCGTTTCCCACATGGAATGCATCAACCCCCACAAGTTATCCTAGGAGGGAAGGGTGTCTTCTAAATGGACTTAATGGAATGGCGGGCAAGTTTCTCTGACATTGCTATTTTTTGGAGGGTGTGTGATAATGACGTTTGAAAAATCACTTTGCCCATCAAATTAAATGGAAATGAGACGAACAGGGGCAAGGAGGCTAGCAGCGCCGTGTGCTATTTGATTGCTGCACTCTCTCATCGAGGAGTGTTCCATGGAATTTCAAAGAAGACATTAATGGCTATTTCAAATGTTATGTGTTGCAAGGGCAGACATCTAGATGCCACTTTAGCTGAGGATAAAAAAAAAAAAAAACAACAAAAAAGAAAAAAAACATAAAAAACAGTCAAGTGTATAAGACTCATGGGTTGTCCAGTAAACGCAGTAGCAGAGAAAATCCTCTTGTCTTATTTATTTATTTATTTTGTACAGGGCCTCTATAGAACAAGAGTAAAACCACTCCTGATGGAGTAGTATGATTAAGGTAGCATAAGTGCTAAAGTGTAGGGAAGTGCTCCCCCATGTCAATAAAACATTATTAAGCCAGCCTCCCACTGACAGTGCTTCATTAAAGTCACAGGGTTTGTTGAAGGCCCACCCACTGCCCCCCCTTCTCTCTCTCACTCTCTCTCTCCTTTCTCACTCACACATTATCTCAACCTCCACTACACATAAAGTGAGTTGGTTACTTACAAAAGAGTATTTTGTGATATACAGTATGTTTCTATCTATCTATCTATCTATCTATCTATCTATCTATCTATCTATCTGTCTGTCTGTCACCTCTCTTTCTCATTCTCTGCCTCTCTAACACATGATTTCCCTCCCCTGTGACCCCACCCTACCTGGGCTCCCTGTACAGGTGCGTGTGCAACATTGATTGCTCACACATCAGCTTCAACCCTGTGTGCGCCTCCGATGGCCGTTCCTATGACAACCCCTGCCAGGTGAAAGAGGCGTCCTGTCAGAAGCAGGAGAGGATCGAGGTCAGGTCCCTCGGACCCTGCCAGGGTAAGAGAGAAGGACCCATACACACACACACACACACACACACACACACACACACACACAGATCTTGGTGTGCTATGCAACCGCAAAGAGGAAGAGCCCAACCAAATGTTTGTATGAAAGCAGCCAGTTCCAATTACCACAGCTTTTTAGACAGCTATACAACCTATACAAGGTCACCAATTGAACCAATATGTGGTAGAAACTTTAACTCCTGAGGCCAGTATTACCACTGTGCCTAAGTCAGCTGTCCTCCAGGTTGGGCATCCTCCATATGTCTGTTTGGGAGGACTTAGCCTACTGCTTGAAGGGATATTCTGGAGTATTTTAACCCCGTAGCCTGCCAGTGTTAACTGCTTATCATTCAATCTATACTGTACCAAATTTTATTGGTCTTTTTCCTACCAGCAATGCTCGGTGACCAGTGAACAGAGCTATGGCCTGAAATATTTCCGGAACTATCCCTTTACCCCATTATGGGACTTATTTGCAGATGGAGGGCTTGCTTATATGTGCAGTGTTTTCAGTTTGAATGTACTTTGTGTAAGGGCAGTAATCAGGAAAGCAAATGAGAGAGAGATTGGTTGGGGAAATTGCTTGTTTGCTTTCAGCATGACTTGATGTTGATGAGGCGATGCCTGCTGTGTGTGTTTAAAATAGTACTGTGTTTTGTTTTGTTTTTCCCACTAGGTGACATGGTAACGGGAACCAAAGCTGGAGATGGCCAGTACGTCAGGACTGATTACACAGGTGTGTGTGTGTGTGTGTGTGTGTGTGTGTGTGTGTGTGTGTCTGTGTCTGTATGTCTGTGTTTCTTTATTTACCTCTTTGCTTGCAATCAATTAATACTTTTACAGATTGCAGAAACTCTGCTTGATTAATACTAAAAGCTTTGCATGCACAGTTGCACACATAAACCACTTAAATTTTAATCAAAGCTTGGTTGCAGTACAATCAAGTCTTTCATAAAGACTTTCATAAACACCAGCTCTTGTTGGGCGCTTATTCCATGACCACACTGACCACCCAGGTGGGCATCTACCCGCTCCCTTTTGTCCTCCTATTCTCTTTCCTCCACGCAGGTGGGCATCTACCCGCTCCCTTTTGTCCTCCTATTCTCTTTCCTCCACGCAGGTGGGCATCTACCCACTCCCTTTTGTCCTCCTATTCTCTTTCCTCCACCCAGGTGGGCATCTACCCGCTCCCTTTTGTCCTCCTATTCTCTTTCCTCCACGCAGGTGGGCATCTACCCGCTCCCTTTTGTCCTCCTATTCTCTTTCCTCCACGCAGGTGGGCATCTACCCGCTCCCTTTTGTCCTCCTATTCTCTTTCCTCCACGCAGGTGGGCATCTACCCGCTCCCTTTTGTCCTCCTATTCTCTTTCCTCCATCTCTCTGCTCTGGGGATGCCCCCACTCAGGAAGCAGGGCTTTCCACTTCATGTCAGCACTTTATCATGGACTCACCACAGGAGCACAGACAATAACACACTCACACACTCACACACGCACACACACGCATGCACACATGCAGACATACACACACGAACACACACCACACCACCAGGACATAACACAAGCCCATGTTTTATAACTTTCACCCTCACACATGTATTTTAACACACATGCATGGATACACACACACTTGCACATACAGTACAAATTCTCACCCAGATTCACACTTTTAAAAGTCAAAATTCACAGTGTTGCATACTGTCAAATGTGTGTGTGTGTATGTATGTGTGTGTGTGTGTGTGTGTGTGTGTGTGTGTGTGTGTGTGTGTCTGTGTGAAGCTGGCTGGGCTCCGGGACCATACTGTATCAGTGTGAGGTCTGATGGTTTGGCTCCTCTGTACCAAAAGCCACCAAAAAGTCCTCCCCTAACTAACTGCGCTAACTTCCTCACTTCCTGAAGTCAGCCAATCAGAGCCCTCTAAGAGCCAACTAATGGTCATGCCGGGGGGAGCACGATTGCTGTTGAGAAGAATGAATCACACGAACAGAGTTTGTGGTCTTTGGAGAGAGGATGAGATATGTGGGGGGGAGATAAAAACAGGCTAGCGAATGAAACAGTACATGTATGATGTTTGAAACATTTTGACTTTCAGAACAGCTTGTAAGTTTGTAAAAAAGAAGAAAAAACAGGAGCAGTACCCCCTTTTTTGGAAGCTTCTGGAAGCTTAGTCCCCTGGGCTTGGCTCCTCATCCTCCTCCTTTATCCTCCTTCTCCAGTCCCTCTCCAGGAGGCTATATCCTCGTCACCACTGTGCCTATCTCTTCACACCCCCTTTCCTCCCTGACTCCCCGCCAAATAACTTCTGATTGGTG